>JAGFBZ010002223.1:0-187074 GCA_018398805.1 Hirundichthys speculiger | reverse complement strand
ACGCCGGGGACTAGTAGCAGGACTAGCGCAGGACTAGTGACGTCCACGCCGGGGGGGTAGGGACTCCAGGACTAGTAGCAGCAGAACCTAGTGATGTCCACGCCGGGGACTAGTAGCAGGACCTAGTGACGTCCACGCCGGGGACTAGTAGCAGGACCTAGTGATGTCCACGCCGGGGACTAGTAGCAGGACCTAGTGATGTCCACGCCGGGGACTAGTAGCAGGACCTAGTGATGTCCACGCCGGGACTAGTAGCAGGACCTAGTGATGTCCCACGCCGGGGACTAGTAGCAGGACCTAGTGGACGTCCACGCCGGGGGACTAGTAGCAGGACCTAGTGACGTCCACGCCGGGGACTAGTAGCAGGACCTAGTCCACGCCGGGACTAGTAGCAGGACCTAGTGATGTCCACGCCGGGGACTAGTAGCAGGACCTATGTGAGGACCTAGGGATGTCCACGCGGGGACTAGTAGCAGGACCTAGGGATGTCCACGCCGGGGGACTAGTAGCAGGACCTAGGGATGTCCACGCCGGGGACTAGTAGCAGGACCTGGTGATGTCCACGCCGGGGACTAGTAGGCAGGACCTAGGTGATGTCCACGCCGGGACTAGTAGCAGGACCTAGTGATGTCCAGGCCAGGACTAGTGATGTCCACGCCGGGGACTAGTAGCAGGACCTAGTGATGTCCACGCCGGGGACTAGTAGCAGGACCTAGTGATGTCCACGGCCGGGGACTAGTAGCAGGACCTAGTGTCCACGCCGGGACTAGTAGTCCAC
Organism: Hirundichthys speculiger; assembly: GCA_018398805.1. Taxonomy (NCBI): domain Eukaryota; kingdom Metazoa; phylum Chordata; class Actinopteri; order Beloniformes; family Exocoetidae; genus Hirundichthys; species Hirundichthys speculiger. Next base: position 186,296 of record JAGFBZ010002223.1, on the reverse strand, counting down.
GCCGGGGGACTAGTAGCAGGACCTAGTGACGTCCACGCCGGGGACTAGGGGACCTAGTAGCAGGACCGTAGTGACTGGTGATGTCCACGCCGGGGACTAGTAGCAGGACCTAGTGATGTCCACGCCGGGGACTAGTAGCAGGGACCTAGTGACGTCCACGCCGGGGACTAGTAGCAGGACCTAGTGGAGTCCACGTCCACCGCGGGGACTAGTAGCAGGACCTAGGTAGCAGGATGTCCACGCCGGGGACTAGTAGCAGGACCTGGTGATGTCCACGCCGGGGACTAGTAGCAGGACCTGGTGATGTCCACGCCGGGGACTAGTAGCAGAGTCTGGTGATTGTCCACGCCGGGGACTAGTAGCAGGACCTAGTGATGTCCACGCCGGGGACTAGTAGCAGGACCTAGTGATTGTCCACGCGGGGACTAGTGACCTAGGATGTCCACGTCCACGCCGGGGACTAGTAGCAGGACCCAGTGATGTCCACGCCGGGGACTAGTAGCGGGACCTAGTGACGTCCACGCCGGGGACTAGTAGCGGGACCTAGTGACGTCCACGCCGGGGACTAGTAGCGGGACCTAGTGACGTCCACGCCGGGGACTAGTAGCAGGACCTAGTGATGTCCACGCCGGGGACTAGTAGCAGGACCTAGTGATGTCCACGCCGGGGACTAGTAGCAGGACCTAGTGATGTCCACGCCGGGGACTAGTGTAGCAGGACCTATGTCCCACGGCGGGGACTAGTAGGCAGGACCTAGTGATGTCCACGCCGGGGACTAGTAGCAGGACCTAGTGATGTCCACGCCGGGGACTAGTAGCCAGGACCTAGTGTGATGTCCACGCCGGGGACTAGTAGCAGGATCTAGTGATGTCCACGCCGGGGGGACTAGTAGCAGGACCTATGGTGATGTCCACGCCGGGGACTAGTAGCAGGACCTAGTGATGTGTCCACGCCGGGGACTAGTATCAGGACCTAGTGATGTCCACGCGGGACTAGCAGGACATAGTGACGTCCACGCCGGGGACTAGTACAGGGACTAGTGATGTCCACGCCGGGGACTAGTAGCGGGACCTAGTGACGTCCACGCCGGGGACTAGTAGCAGGACCTAGTGACGTCCACGCCGGGGACTAGTAGCAGGACCTAGTGATGTCCACGCCGGGGACTAGTAGCAGGACCTAGTGATGTCCACGCCGGGACTAGTAGCAGGACCTAGTGATGTCCACGCCGGGGACTAGTAGCAGGACCTAGTGATGTCCACGCCGGGGACTAGTAGCAGGACCTAGTGATGTCCACGCCGGGGACTAGTAGCAGGACCTAGTGATGTCCACGCCGGGGACTAGTAGCAGGACCTAGTGATGTCCACGCCGGGGACTAGTAGCAGGACCTAGTGATGTCCACGCCGGGGACTAGTAGCAGGACCTAGTGACGTCCACGCCGGGGACTAGTAGCAGGACCTAGTGATGTCCACGCCGGGGACTAGTAGCAGGACCTAGTGATGTCCACGCCGGGACGGGGACTAGTAGCAGGACCTAGTCAGGACCTAGTGACGTCCACGCCGGGGACTAGTAGCAGGACCTAGTGATGTCCACGCCGGGGACTAGTAGCAGGACCTAGTGATGTCCACGCCGGGGACTAGTAAGCAGGACCTAGTGATGTCCACGCCGGGGACTAGTAGGCAGGACCTAGTGTGATGTCCACGCCGGGGACTAGTAGCAGACAGGACCTAGTGATGTCCACGCCGGGGACTAGTAGCAGGACCTAGTGATGTCCACGCCGGGGACTAGTAGCAGGACCTAGTGATGTCCACGCCGCCGGGGACTAGTAGCAGGACCTAGTGATGTCCACGCCGGGGACTAGTAGCAGGACCTAGTGATGTCCACGCCGGGGACTAGTAGCAGGACCTAGTGATGTCCACGCCGGGGACTAGTAGCAGGACCTAGTGATGTCCAAGCCGGCGACGGGACTAGTAGCAGGACCTAGTGATGTCCACGCCGGGGACTAGAAGCAGGACCTAGTGATGTCCACGCCGGGGACTAGTAGCAGGACCTAGTGACGTCCACGCCGGGGACTAGAAGCAGGACCTAGTGACGTCCACGCCGGGGACTAGTAGCAGGACCTAGTGATGTCCACGCCGGGGACTAGTAGCAGGACCTAGTGATGTCCAAGCGGCGACGGGACTAGAGGGTGGGACTAGGCAGTGGACCTAGTGATGTCCACGCCGGGGACTAGTAGCAGGACCTAGTGATGTCCACGCCGGGGACTAGTAGCAGGACCTAGTGACGTCCACGCCGGGGACTAGTAGCAGGACCTAGTGATGTCCACGCCGGGGACTAGTAGCAGGACCTAGTGATGTCCACGCCGGGGACTAGTAGCAGGACCTAGTGATGTCCACGCCGGGGGGGGACTAGTAGCAGGACCTAGTGATGTCCACGCCGGGGACTAGTAGCAGGACCTAGTGATGTCCACGCCGGGGACTAGTAGCAGGACCTAGTGACGTCCACGCCGGGGACTAGTAGCAGGACCTAGTGATGTCCACGCCGGGACTAGAAGCAGGACCTAGTGATGTCCACGCCGGGACTAGAAGCAGGACCTAGTGATGTCCACACCGGGGACTAGTAGCAGGACCTAGTGATGTCCACGCCGGGACGAGGCAGACGAGCGTACGTCCACATTTCCCAGTGGTGAGAAGCGCTGTATATTTCATTCGCGTGGTCTGACATGTTGCTAGCAGCTCATGTTGCTAGCCGCTCATGTTGCTAGCTGCTCATGTTGCTAGCCGCTCATGTTGCTAGCTGCTCATGTTGCTAGCCGCTCATGTTGCTAGCTGCTCATGTTGCTAGCTGCTCATGTTGCTAGCCGCTCATGTTGCTAGCTGCTCATGTTGCTAGCCGCTCATGTTGCTAGCTGCTCATGTTGCTAGCTGCTCATGTTGCTAGCCGCTCATGTTGCTAGCTGCTCATGTTGCTAGCAGCTCATGTTGCTAGCCGCTCTGACATGTTGCTAGCAGCTCATGTTGCTAGCAGCTCATGTTGCTAGCCGCTCTGACATGTTGCTAGCAGCTCATGTTGCTAGCAGCTCATGTTGCTAGCAGCTCATGTTGCTAGCAGCTCATGTTGCTAGCTGCTGTCTCAGCTACGTAGCTGACGTAACGACTCTTACAGGTAAAACGTCAACACTGGAGTCTCGTGAGAGTTCACGCGCCCGTTGGCACGACAACGGCAGGTCTGGGTCACTGGACCTCATGAAAACCGATTCACGACCGTAAATATGAGACATCGGACCGTTCGTAGCGCGTCTTTACCGATCCAGTTCTCCATTGACCGATGCACTCGGACCTCATACGTCACAGACCGATAACCGATTCAAATCGGTTTATCTTTACAACCCTAACAACAAGAAAACATAATATAACAGGATTTCTCTCTTTTTATCGGATCCAAAAGAACCAGATGTGGACTCCTGAGTGCAGATGTCACCGCAGGGATGAAGACGCTGAAGGGTTAACATTTCTCTTATTATTCCACCACTCTTACGTGCACTCTGAGAAATTAATAGGAGAAATTAGCGAGGCAATTACCACTTTTAATTGGACTAATTCTTCTGGTGCTGTCACCGTTGCATCCAGAGGTGCAGTTTTAAACCTCCTCATGCATGTCTTCCTTGGCCTTTCACAAACGCTGTTATTAATCTCTCGGGAGCTCTTTTAGCCTTTGACATGTGAACCATTGAGGGTGAGCTGCTGTCAGCTTCCCCTCGATTATTATCTTGTTAGTATCACTCTATCTCCGCTGCACAGCAGCGCCGCAGCCTCAGTCCCTCTCTGCTGTAGGATGCTGGGTTTTTTTATTTTCATTTGTTAAAGGAAGAACACTGAAGTACGAGATGAAATCAGATCCAATTTACAAAATGAGCTTTGATCTCATGTCTGAAATATTTCGGACAAACAACCCTCAGAAACAAAGGAGGTGCTTTTGCGCATCTCTTCATTAATGCGGTCGCAGGAGAGAGACGTTCGCCGGGGCGATCAACCCCGACTGTGGAAACATGCAAACAACACGTTCTTTTAAGCTTCATTCAATCTGGACGCGTCTTTCATTTGACTGTTCATTTGTCTGATAACTCATATTTTCTTTGCTCTACAAATAATCACCTTATTTCTTGTTTTTTTTTTTTGGTGTCACATTATTCTTCACTCACAACCCTGCGTGCACGAGTCTCCTTAAAGTTGAAAAACTGCATCAGTAAAGAGTAATCTGTCCTGCAGAGACAGCAACACATTTTAGAAGTGACGAGACTTCAAAATGGCCGTAAGCGTCTATTTAGACGTTAATTCTGAAGGGAAACTGCCCCCCCCCCCCCCCCGACAGATCGGCCAGTTGCAAGGCTGATGGTGAGTCATCTTCCTCTATTTACTTTGCAAATACTTTGGGCCGTATCAAACCAGCATCAATGCAATATGCATAAAAGACCCGTCTATCATCTCCGGAATAAAGCCTCGGTGTCATCGTGCGTGCATGAGATGAGCGCATCAAATAAAAAGCAGCAAACGAAAAAGTTTGCCTCATTGCCAGAGTTTGATCCAGGAAACATTTTAGGTCTTTTGCATTCGAAACAGCTGGTGCAGAGAACATCTATGATGTTGTTCAAACATTTGTTTGAGCAAATGGAGCTCAAATTCACTAAACGAGAACCTTGCGGCGTCCTAGCGGCGTCCTTCGCCGCGAAAATTTCTTTCCATCGTTGTACTGGACTCTTCCAGATGTTTACTGGAGGACTGACCTCTGAATATCACCGGTCAACCTGGCTGACCTTTACCAGTAACCAGGGATGCACAATAACATTGATAACATATAACTGATAACATACTGATAACCGATAACTTTCAGCTCCTAAAGGCCGATAACTGATAACACACACATATACCTAAGATCATTACATCAATACTATAAACAAAACCAAAAATAGTTTGGACTCTTTAAATGAACAGATATTTATTTTTCCAATGAAAAACTATTGCCAAGCCTCTCAAACATTTTCATAAAGCTATCAAACAAACCTATTTGATATCTCACATTAACTTAAATAAAGTTCATTACTGACTGATATAAAAAATAAAGGCTCCTTGAACTGATGGAAATACATGCATCAGAATTACTAACTGAAAAAGATTAACATTTAAAGGATTTTGGCTTGTGGTTCCATTTAAATTAATACCTTTAATTAAAGTAAATGAGGTTCAGTGATTTTTTTTGTTTGTTTTTTATCTCATGGAAGCTTCAGATGAGAGAGATGAGGGGAGGGGAAACTGCTGCTGGCTTGTGCACGTTAGCATTAGCTTCCGTTAGCTCACATTAGCGCGATTTCAAAACTCCATGGAAGCGATTGTTATGTTGTAGGTGGCTGATCGGGTTTTACGTATTAAAGCTTGTGCTTCCCTCCTCGTAGAATTCACTCGGAGGATTCGTCACAAATAACCACCAAACTATCTTCTTCTGAAACTTTAACGAAGTTCCACGCCGCCATGTTTGTTGTGATCAGCGCTGTGCTGCAGGCTGCATTCAAGGTGTAACGTAAACTCCGACGTTCCCTCCTTTGCTAGTCGTTTTTTCAGCCTTTTCTATTTTTTTTTCTTTTTTATGTGTAACATGAGGGGAAATACTGCGAATGTCGATTCAAGTTATCGGGGCTATTCGTCGTGATATCGGACTTATCGGGATGACGTCATAATTTCCTGTTATCGGCCCGATAGTTATCGTGCACCCCTAATAAAAATCTTTTTCTCTCAAAATTAAGTGCAGCAAATGTCACAAGATCCTGTCTGTTCAAATAAGAGAAGTAATAAGCGTCTTAGTACGTTAATTTACAGACTTGTTTTCCTCCTCGTAGCCTTTCTTTTTTCTGGTTTAGAAGCTCTGGGGTGTAAATGAATAATGACGGCATCACTGCCCGCCTGAAGGACGAGCAGCAACGCTGAATCTGGTCGGGGACGCAGTCTGGAACCTTCCAGCCAGCCCTGCTTCAGTCCCGTTCAGGTCCAGGCCAGCGGGCCGACCCACAGGTGACGTCACCTGGTGGGGGGGGTGGGGGTCATGTCAGGGCCTGGCAGAGACAGACAACAGCAGCCTCATAAAGCGTCTGAGCAGTGGAAAGCCTGGGAAGCTCACCTTTAAACACAGGTTGAACTTTAGCCTCAGCCTCGTTGCAGACAGCTGTGTCCTCCCAGACTTTGTCTTCGTCCGTTTATGGAGCTCCCACAGCAGATTTTGACGAGTGCAGCTGGGAGTTGCTTCTCCCTCTTTTTGTTTCTTTCTGACGTGCAGAGCATTCAGACGTTTCCACTCTTTGACCCACAACAGGAGCCGCTCGTGTTATCCGGATGTTTGCTGTGAGGCCGAGCTGGTTAATATGCTTCTGTGTGCATCTGAAAACTCGAGCAGTTGGTGTGGTGAGGAGGAGGGGCAGGAGGAGGGGGGGGGGGGGGGGGGGGGGGGCTAATGTGACGCAGTGATGTCACACCAGTTTGGCTCAAAAACCAGGGCTTTTAATCGCCCATCACTGCTGATCGCTTTTTTTTATTTTATTTTTTGCGGTTGTTGTTGTACGGCTGAGCGAAGTAAATAGATTTCAAACGTTTGAGAAAAAAAATTACAAATATGAAAACGAAGGACGTTCTAGACATTATAATAGTTAATTTTAGTTTGTTTTATAAACACATAATACAGTTTCAGTTAGTTATCTTTTTTTTTTAAACTCTCGTTTTTATTTTATTTCAGTTACCGAAAATGTTTTTTCAATTCTAGTTTTCTTTATTTCGTTCGTTTTTGTTAACGGTAATAACCTTACAGTGAGGGATAGAAAAGTGCCAAAAAGCTCCTCATGAAGACGAGCCTCAGGAGCTTTAGTGAACGGGCATTTCTTCAGGACCTCCATCACTTTGACCGGCGGCAACCTGAGGTTCTGACCCGACCCGAATCAGGTCTCGGGTCCATTCAAAAAGACGTGACTCCGGGTTCTGGTCTGAATCGGTACAGTTAGTCTCGGGTCCGGTCGGTGCTCTCTGACAGGCTGGGTCCACGTTTACTCCAGAGAGGTAAAGATATTAGCGGTGGCAGCTAATGTCAGGACTCGGGGCAGTTTAATTAATTATTCATTAACGTGGCGTGTTCGTCATGAAACAACCGTGTTGCCGTAGCATGTTATTAGCGTGTTATTAGCGGTTTGCCCAGCAGCTGTAAAGCACAACGGATCACCAACATGACAACGCTGGATGAGAGAACATATTCACGACACGTCCTGACCGGTGTAGGCTATTAGCGTTAGCAGTTGCTAACAATAGCATCTGTATCCACAAAGAAAATAACGACGTGGATTTATTGTTGTTTACATCACGTAGCCTATGTAGCAACTGAACCGGGTCGGAAAAGACAACGTTTAGGTAAGAAAATCAAGTTTTATTCAACGCTAGACAACTTTAACAGGAGCAACTATGGGCTGGATTGTCTCGGTTCTATTCAGGTAACTCGGTTCGGTTCGTGGTAGGAAACTAAAGACTCGGGTCGGGTCGGATCGGTTCCGGGTCCAAGTATTGCGGGTCCATTCAGGTTCGGACCCCCGGACTCATGATAATAACTCAGGTCAGGTCGGTTCCGGGTCGAATTTTCACGGGTCCATTGGGTTTCATGGACCCGTGAACACCTCTACCGGGGCCGTACCTCATTGACTGGACAGTTTTATAGTATTTTACAGATCAGTGGTTCCTAATCTGGGTTCGATCGAACCCTTGGAGTTCGGTGAGTCAGTCTCAGGGGTTCGGCGGAGGTCAAGACACGCACCTGACTCATATGATCCATGATGACACGCCCCGCTTGGCCATCACTGGCTACAGGTGATCACGTTACAGTGCTCGGCCAATCAGGGAACTTGGTGAGTTAATAGTCGACTTACGACTGTCGTGACGGTACATCGTGCATCCATACCAACTATTTTGAGCAAAAAAAGGAAAGTGGTCGGATAAAGCAGGTTCAGAAAATGAATGATAAATAAAATTAATAATAAGTAACGTGTGTAATTCACGCAGTTCATTCATTGCATTGGTTTTGTTTTTTTGAACACAGTTCATTTTGTGCACCAGTAAAAAACATACTTCTATCTTAAATTTGAAAAAAAAAAAAAAAAAAATTCAGTAGAGAAGAGTTTGGTGAAGGTGCATATGAAACTGGTCGGGTTCAGTAGCTCCAACAAGGTTAAGATCTGCTGTTATAGATGAACACGCCTCTATTCCAGTGTTTAGGGTCAAAGGTTTGGATGCTGACTGGCTACATCTCCGTCAGCTACCAAACAAATGCGCCACTTATTCATCTGAAAGAGCAAACAACTTAAACGACCCGTGCAGTTTTTGGAAAACTGTGTAAAAGCTTCCATCCAGTGGCCCAGTTTCTAAGAGTAAGACTTTTCAGTCACTCACCTGTTTGTGAGGTTCATGAAGAGCTCAGAGTTATTAAAAAAATCAGCTGGCCTTGACAATCTTTCCTTTCTTACTTCCTGCGTTTGGCTGCAGTCATCAAATTCTGAACCTGTAATATATATATTTTCTAATTTATCCTCACAGCAAAATCTCATTCCTGACATCTGGATCACTGCCGGTTTATTTTTAACCACTGGTGGAAGGTGGTGACCCCTCAGCACTTAACAGTTATAGGTCTTACAGAAATTCTGGAAAATTCATAATTTAATTTAGGAATTTTGTATTCCAATAATATTTAATTCCCTTATCAGTCTGGTTTTAGAAAAAAAACAAAAAAAAACAGCACAGTTACTGCCACCTAAATGACATTGTTGAAGCCCTGGATGCCAGCGACGGTTGTGCTGCTCTTTTTATTGACCAGTAAAAGGTTTGTGACACAGTCAACCGTGGGATTCTGCGTCAACGTCTTTTGGATATCGGGCAAACCGACCAGGCTGGGGGCGGGGCTTTTAAATGACAGATCTGGTCGGAGGCAGTGTGTGCAGTTTGGTTGTCAGACATCATCTAATTTGGACATCTCAGAATCAGAATCAGAATCAGTTTTATTAGCCAAGTTTGTGAACACAAACAAGGAATTTGACTCCGGTTACTAAGCTCTCTTTGTACAATTACAATAAAATAAATAAAAATATAACAAATTACTAGCACAATATATACAACAATATACAACAATATATACAAGCTAATATGTAATTTTTTTTTTTTCTCCAAAGGAGTCCCACAAGGGTCAATCCTAGGACCCACGTTGTTTGATATTTATATGAACAACTTGGCTCCCTGATGGAGCCGTGCACGTTTCTGCTGACAATTCACTTATCTACCGTTGCGCAAAAACAGTTCCCCTTGTATTTTAGCGCCTGAAGTCTTCTTTTAACTCCATTCGGTCTCAAGTTTCACAGCTTAGGCTGATGTTAAAAGCCCGTGAGATTCAGGACATCTTATTTTCCAACAGGAAGAAGGTGCCATAAACCGCCTCGACTATCACCACCACACACAGGTGACCTATCAACTAATGCCATAGAAATATCTTGACAAAAGGCTAATAATCCACTGAAGACTCTGAAGCTTAAACCATCTGAGAGCAACCTGCATAAATGAAGAAATAATAAAACTCCACATGCTTTTTCTGGTAGCGGCTATATAACTTTTCCCAGACTGATGTTGCTGATGTTGTTCCTGGTGGGCATTGTGTTAATATGCACCTAAATGCTCCAGACCAGCAAACTACCAAAGCACCTGCTTATCCAAAGCTGATTAAACTGATTAGCAGTCCTGGCTGCTCCTTCGTCTTAATCATAATTATGCTGGAGCAGCAAGGATCAACCGAGCTGATCTGTTTCTGCACCGTGGCTTAGTTTTGTTAAATAAATAATGACATGTTGTAAGAGAACTGAGGCTACATTTTACTCTTTTCAAAGATCTGGTGAGGACCAGATGATTTATTACGTCCTGGAACTGCTGTAGCTTTTTATTCATGTGAGGGAACAGAAGATAGTGCTACTTAACTGCATAACGCACCTGGCTTTTTTTTTTTTTTTTTTACTCAACATGAAACACATTTGCAGAATCCGTGCCTGGCGGCTTGTTGGCACATCCTGTTTTATTTTCAGTCAGCTGACTAACCAGAGAATCTCTAATACAAGGAGCACTAATAAAAAGCAAAAAAAACCCCCCAAAAAACTGAAATTAACCCTTTCAGACAAAACGGAACAAGACCTTCTACAACAAAACGCACGACGACCAACTGAGCTCCGAGTAAAGCGGCAAACTAGGGATGCACCATAACTGTTTTTTAAAACCGATACGATAACTGATAACTTTCAGTTCCTAGAGACCAATACTGATAACCGATAACACACACATATACCGAAGATCATTACATCAATACTATGAACAAAATCAAAAATAGTTTGGACTCTTTAAATTCAAATTCAGTTCAATTCAAAAATACTTTATTAATCCCCCAAGGGGGAAATTCAAGTTTCAGTACACCAGTCTGGTGTACTAGAGGAGCCGCTAGCGTCCAGCGCTCCTTTTCAAGCCCGGTCCGTGGTCCGAGTGCTAACTCCAGATAACAGCCGTTAAAACCAGTTAACAGCCGTTAGAACCAGTATATCTCCATAACGATGACCAGTGAGATATCTCCAGGTCAGAGGAGGAAACACCGATGAACCGGACCGTCTCCTCTGGGAAGACTGAGCTCCTTCAGTCCGGCGAGCGACGGAGCCGACCGTCCCAGAGCCCGGTTCATCATGCGGACCGGACCAGGCCGTTGTCGTCTCCCCCGGCGGTGCTGGGCCCCACCAGGTCACCAGACGGCCCCTGCCAGGTCAGCTGACCCATCCGGCGTGTAGACTGCTGGACGGGGGCAGCATGCCGCCGCTGCTACGTCGGGGGCTCCCGTCCCGGCTCCGCGACGCTGCAGCCCGGATCCAGTGGTGGTGGTTGCCGCGGGTAGCAGTTCAGGACTACTTAGCTTAGCTTTCCCGAACCGGCCTCCAGCGACACCGTCCATGTCCGCGGCGGCAGGTCTCCACCAGCCGCAAGAGGACCGACCCGCCTCCTGCAGACAGGATGTAGACATCCGACCGCAGATCACCACAAACCGGACACAAACTGGAGCGTCGCCCGGGCATGGAGTCCCGGTAAATAAACAGATATTTATTTTTTCCAATGAAAAACTATTGTCAAGACTCTCAAACATTTTCATAAAGCTATCAAACAAACCTATTTGATATCTCACATTAACTTAAATAATGTTCATTACTGACTGATATAAAAAATAAAGGCTCCTTGAACTGATGGAAATACATGCATCAGAATTACTAACTGAAAAAGATTAACATTTAAAGGATTTTGGCTTGTGGTTCCATTTAAATTAATACCTTTAATTAAAGTAAATGAGGTTCAGTAGTTTTTTATTTTTTATTTTTTAATGGAAGCTTTAGATGAGAGGAATGAGGGAGGGGGGAGACTTAGCATTAGCTTCCATTAGCTCACGTTAGCGTGATTTCAAAACTCCATGGAAGTGATTGTTATGTTGTAGGTGGCTGATCAGGTTTTACGTATTAAAGCTTGTGCTTCCCTCCTCGTAGAATTCACTCGGAGGATTCGTCACAAATAACCACCAAACTATCTTCTTCTGAAACTTTAACCAAGTTCCACGCCGCCATGTTTGTTGTGATCAGCGCTGTGCTGCAGGCTGCATTCAAGGTATAACGTAAATCCCGACGTTCCCTCGTTTGCTCGTCGTTCTTTCAGCCTTTTCTATTTTTTTCTATTTTTTATGTGTAACATGAGGGGAAATACTGCAAATATCAATTAAAGTCAGCAACTACTAAAATTATGACCGAGTTAACGAGTTGTTTTCTGGCATGAGGGGGTATTCTTGATTTTCCTGATTGAGTAATCGTTTTTCTGATTATGCCGACGTTACTTGAACATAACATTCACTGCTGGTCATTCAAGGCTCAGAGGGAGCGAGACACTGCTGTGTTGACAGAAATATAAATGTTATCGGGGCTATTCGTCGTGATATCGGACTTATCGGAATGACGTCATAATTTCCTGTTATTCCTGTTATCGTGCACCCCTATAGTGCAAACGTAAAGTATCATAACACAGAGATCATGCAGGTGTAGTTACTACTCCTGTTTAATTTAACTAAACCTGGATTATCTCTGCAGTGTCACTCACTGTTCATCAACACCAACCTCTCAGTAATTAGTTAATTAGATTGGCTCCAGTGTTCCACTTGAGATGGAGTCAAACTATATACATATATATTTATTATACAGCTTGTTTTGGGTTCTTTTTTCCCCACAGAGGGGGGGAGGGGGGGTGGGGGGGTGGGGGGCAGAAGCATCTGTTGCCCCAGATATCTTTGACTTATTTGACTCCCTGACACAGAAAGATGGGCACCTGCTTTGAAGCTCCTCAGATACGTTAAGCGCAATATGTTAACCCCCCAGCAGCGACTCCCCCCGGGGGGCCACTCGCCCAACGTCCCGCCCTGATGGACTGATGGGAATCAGAGGAAATCAATAAGCAATGATAGACTTCTGCTGTCCACTCAGCTAATCCTGTTAGTGATAGCCGCGGATTTAATCGAATGGTTGCACACACCGCAGACACTCGGGCTCAGAGACGGGCGCACGCACGTGCACGCGCGCCCATCACAAGTACACTTAACCCTGTAACATCCTTATGGATAAGATCTGGAGATCTTCCACAAATCGTCTCCCCGGTCATTTTGTCGAAACAAGCAGCAGTTTCAGAGACGTTTCATCCACCAGTTTATTAAATCTAAGGGTGGCGGATAACTATCAGGAAATTATGACGTCATTCCGATAACTCCGCTATCACGACGAATAGCCCCGATAACATTTATATTTCTGTCAACACAGCAGTGTCTCGCTCCCTCTGAGCCTTGAATGACCAGCAGTGAATGTTATGTTCAAGTGACGTCGGCATAATCAGAAAAACGATTACTCAATCAGGAAAATCAAGAATACCCCCTCATGCTAGAAAACAACTCGTTAACACGGTCATAATTTTAGTAGTTGATGACTTTAATCGATATTTGCAGTATTTTTACTCAAGTTACACATAAAAAAAGAAAAAATAGAAAAGGCTGAAAGAACGACTAGCAAACGAGGGAACAGGAGGAATTTATGTTACACCTTGAATGCAGCCTGCAGCACAGCGCTGATCACAACAAACATGGCGGCGTGGAACTACGTTAAAGTTTCAGAAGAAGATAGTTTGGTGGTTATTTGTGACGAATCCTCCGAGTGAATTCTACGAGGAGGGAAGCACAAGCTTTAATACGTAAAACCTGATCAGCCACCTACAACATAACAATCGCTTCCATGGAGTTTTGAAATCACGCTAACGTGAGCTAACGGAAGCTAACGGAAGCTAACGGAAGCTAATGCTAATGCTCCTCTCCCTCATTCCTCTCATCTAAAGCTTCCATGAGATTAAAAAATAAAAAACAAAAACTACTAAACCTCATTTACTTTAATTAAAGGTATTAATTTTAAAACCACAAGCCAAAATCCTTTAAATGTTAATCTTTTTCAGTTTCTAATTTTAATGCATGTATTTCCATCAGTTAAAGGAGACTTTTTTTTATATCAGTCAGTAATGAACCTTATTTAATTTATTAAATTTATCTGTTCATTTAAAATGTCAAAACTATTTTTGATTTTGTTCATAGTATTGACGTAATGATCTCAGGTATATGTGTGTGTTATCGGTTATCGGTAAACCGTTATCGTGAATCCCTAATTAAATCCTTTGCTCTGAGTCCAACCTGGACCGGATTGCAGGAACATTTTCATTTTGTGCTCGGAGATGCGGGATAAAGACACATTTTGTCCTCGTGATCACTCGATAAAGGATCTCCTTTTTGATATGGAGATCAGCGCGACGCAGAAACGGACCTCCTTTGACGAAGACAATCTCTCCACGCGCCGTATACATATCAAAGTGACATAAACCCTGATAACTACTCTCAATGCGTGAGCCACACATCTGTTGAGAAGTATTTCAGAGTTAATACTCCAACACCCCCCCCCCATATGTGTGAATAGACATTATAAAAGCAGGCCCGAGTGGCACATGTTTAAAGGTACATTAAGAGAGCACATCAATTGTAGATGACATAATCCGCAGCCCTCTTTTCAGACGCTTTCTCACTTCCTTAATCTCTCCGTTCTTTAACCCCCATCTTCTAAGAGGCTGAAAGCTCCCTTCATCTTCTCCTAAAGCCAGCAGAGAAACCACGAGCTGCCTGGGGAGGGAGGAGAGGAGGTATCACTGAAGTCTGATTAAATTAACACTCTGATGCAGATTTTTTTTGCCTTTCCCTCTCTCCTCACGCCTTCTCCGACGGCGGCGCGGCGCCTTTGAAAATCAGATGAACTTGTTACAAGAGGGTTTGCACATGCAGGCGCACGCTCCCCCCCTTGCTTTTAAGCGATTCCTGCCTGTGCCATCAGAGAGAAGAGCTCGGGATGCTGTTAATGCACAGAAATGTATCATAAACACACAAATGTATAATAGAGAAGCCGAGCTGATTAAAAAAAAAAAAAAAAAAAAATCTGGAGTGTTCTTACATCGACCGCGCACACTCCCTCCCTGAACCTCCACGACCCCCCCGGGCTCAGCCTGCTCTCCTCACGATGGAAAGTATCCTCTGCAGAAGTACTTTAATTACAAGTTTCCTCCATGCAGATAATAGGAAGTTTACATAACTCACAACGTGAGCCGCTTCTCATTCAGAGACAGTTCTCGCTAGGGGTGCACGATAATTATCAACTCGATAATTATTGGGCCGATAATTATCAGGCCGATAATTATCAGGCCGATAATTATCATTCCGATAAGTCCGATATCACGACGAATAGCCCCGATAACATTTATATTTCTGTCAACACAGCAGTGCCTCGCTCCCTCTGAGCCTTGAATGACCGGCAGTGAATGTTATGTTCAAGTGACGTCGGCATAATCAGAAAAACGATTACTCAATCAGGAAAATCAAGAATACCCCCTCATGCCAGAAAACAACTCGTTAACTCGGTCATAATTTTAGTAGTTGCTAACTTGAATTGATATTCGCAGTATTTTCCCTCATGTTAAACATAAAAAAGAAAAAAATAGAAAAGGCTGAAAGAACGACTAGCAAACGAGGGAGCGTAGGAATTTATGTTAAACCTTGAATGCAGCCTGCAGCACAGCGCTGATCACAACAAACATGGCAGCGTGGAACTTCGTTAAAGTTTCAGAAGAAGATAGTTTGGTGGTTATTTGTGACGAATCCTCCGAGTGAATTCTACGAGGAGGGAAGCACAAGCTTTAATACGTAAAACCTGATCAGCCACCTACAACATAACAATCACTTCCATGGAGTTTTGAAATCGTGCTAACGCGAGCTAATGCTAACATGCGCAAGCCAGCAGCAGTCTCCCCTCTCCCTCATCTCTCTCATCTAAAACTTCCATGAGATAAAAAAACAAAAAGAAAAATCACTGAAACTCATTTACTTTAATTAAAGGTATTAATTTAAATGGAACCACAAGTCAAAATCCTTTAAATGTTAATCTTTTTCAGTTAGTAATTCTGATGCATGTATTTCCATCAGTTCAAGGAGCCTTTATTTTTTATATCAGTCAGTAATGAACCTTATTTAAGTTAATGTGAGATATCAAATAGGTTTGTTTGATAGCTTTATGAAAATGTTTGAGAGGCTTGACAATAGTTTTATATTGGAAAAAAATAAATATCTGTTCATTTAAAGAGTCCAAACTGTTTTTGATTTTGTTCATAGTATTGATGTAATGATCTTAGGTATATGTGTGTGTTATCGGTTATCGGTATCGGTTTTTAAAAAAGTTATCGTGCAACCTCCTACTTCACCTCCGATAAAAGGCGGCGTGGCCTTTCACAGTGCTCTTTCTGGAAGTTGTTAAAGTCCACATTGTCCAACAGTATGTCCAATGTCCCTCCTTAAAGCAGACGTGGACCGACTTCCAGCTCAGACACTGATTCAATTCTGTCCATTTGACGCTAATTAATCATTTCCATTGTGTCTAATATGGTCATAATAAAAGGTGCTTAGTTGACAGTCTGATTCAGAGAAGGTGGCATCTCTTGTCCTGGAGAATATTAACTGCATCCAACGTGGGTGTCGACTGAGAGGGTCCACGTGAAGACGACGGCACAAGCAGAACTACAGGTAGCGGTAAACGCGTTCACTTCGCAGGAATATCTGAAGAGCGCAGATTAGGAGATAACAGCTCTAAAATCTCCCTCTTTTTCGCCGTTTCAAGTCGATAGCAGGAAAACGCAGCGTTTAAATCTGAATAATTGCTTATGACGTCGACGGCACCGAACGCTGAGGCGTTTTAGATTCGTTTTTTTGTTTCAAAAGTCTCATTTTTCACAGCCGGGGGCAGGTCAGGACTGCAGACTCATTTCCTGCCTCGTACTCAGACATGCCTTTGTGATGTTCGCAGAATGAGCTGGCATGAATGTCACCGACGAGGATGTCTTCTTGAAGGCGGCATATGTTGCCCTGAAACCTCATTGTACTTTCCTGCATTAATGTCGCCTCCATAGAACGTTAGATTACCTTTAAGGGCTCTGACGCCGCTCCCTGCCATCTCAGAGCTTTTGAACTTGTTGGAGATCCCAGTCTGGATGGTTCTCAGCGTCTTTGCTCAGGGATATGCAGAGTCTCTTCTTTCCTGAAACATTGTGGTTTTTTTGCCCCCAAACTCTGATTTGTCAGATGACAGCACACATTTCCACTACGTGATGTTTCGCCCCCGGTGCCCCCGGTGCCCGGAGAAGTTGGCGTCGCCCCTGGATGACACCGAGCTTTTCTTCCCACCACAATAAAGCTTTAAGTGGCATTTTGTGAACGTAGCTCTGAATGTTATAGCGCTTGACAGAAGTTCCCTAAAGTCACGGTACGCCCCGGTGGTTATAATCAGCCGCCGGTGAGTGACGGGGTCTTGATGCGCCGCTGTCAGAGGGACCGGAGACGCCAGGCTCGTGCAAATTCAGCCACGATTCCTTGAATTGCTCAGTTTTATCGTGCGCCACAGAAGGAGAAACGTTGCAAAGCTTTCCTTCCTTCATTTCAGTTTTTATCTGAGAACATTGTCTCTAAACACTCCGGCTTCCTCCCACAGTCCAAAGACATGCACGTCAGGTTGATTGGTGGTTTTAAATTGTTCGTAGGAGTGATTGTGAGCGTGCACGGTTGTTCGTCTACATGTGGTCCTGACACCTGTCCAGGTGAACTCCTGCCTTTACACCTGAGCTGGGACAACAGATCCCCATGACTCTGCATGAACGGGTATGAATGATGGATGATGGATGGATGGATTGTGTTTAAACATTTTAGTGATTTTACTGATGCATTTGTTAGCTGTGCACGATAACTATCGGGCCGATAACAGGAATTTATGACGTCATCCCGATAACTCCGATATCACGACGAATAGCCCCGATAACATTTATATTTCTGTCAACACAGCAGTGTCTCGCTCCCTCTGAGTCTTGAATGACCAGCAGTGAATGTTATGTTCAAGTGACGTCGGCATAATCAGAAAAACGATTACTCAATCAGGAAAATCAAGAATACCCCCTCATGCCTGAAAACAACTCGTTAACTCGGTCATAATTTTAGTAGTTGCTGACTTTAATTGATATTCGCAGTATTTTCCCACATGTTACACATAAAAAAAGAAAAAAAGAAAAAAGGCTGAAAGAACGACTAGCAAACGAGGGAACGTGGGAATTTACGTTCCACCTTGAATGCAGCCTGTAGCACAGCGCTGATCACAACAAACATGGCGGCGTGGAACTTCGTTAAAGTTTCAGAAGAAGATAGTTTGGTGGTTATTTGTGACGAATCCTCCGAGTGAATTCTACGAGGAGGGAAGCACAAGCTTTAATACGTAAAACCTGATCAGCCACCTACAACATAACAATCACTTCCATGGAGTTTTGAAATCGCGCTAACGCGAGCTAATGCTAACGTGCGCAAGCCAGCAGCAGTCTCCCCTCTCCTCCCCTCATCTCTCTCATCTAAAGCTTCCATGTGATAAAAAAAAAACAAAAAGAAAATCACTGAAACTCATTTATTGGGATGGGAATTGATAAGATTTTTCCGATTCTGATTCCATTATCGATGCTGTTTAACGATTCGATTCTTTATCGATTCTCTTATCGATTCTAATTTGGGGGAAAAGGAGAACAAACAGTTTTATTAGCATCAATTTTTTTTTTTACTTAGAAGTCACGACCTTACAAACTCAACAGCGAGGTCAAAAGAAGCCCAAAGCCTGGATAACGTGTTAACTGTTGTAATATGTAACTGTGCAAATACACAATAATGTGTAACATTTTACTAACAGATTTTTCCTTATAGAAATGAAAAAAATCTCCCTTTTAAAAGGATATATGAGCTCACTAAGCACTCAAAAATAATAATAAAGAAAGATAAATACTATCAAATACAACAGAACAGTGCATAGTTCAAATCTGCAAATACTATGAAGAATTAACAATTATTTAGCAGAAAAATAATCATGTCTTCCAGCCTCTGAACCAGCCAGACTCTCTCTCGTCACGGTCATCTTCTAAATGTAATGAAGGCATTCGTTTAATAGCATAGCGCTAATGTTATAGCGTGTTTTACAAAGAAGCACATAGGCAGCGGGATAGCTACTAACCAGAGTTACCAGAGGTGATCTTAGCTTGGCTACTGCTGCTGGGTTGAGATCCATCAGTCTGAAGCGTCAAAAACACGACACTCGTTAGCATGTTGTGTGTTCAAATGTTTCTGCGTGTTAGCCGTGTTCCCTCCGGACGCTGTTATCTCCACTTTACAATGACTGCTAGTTGCCTTGTTGCCATCTTTCTTTGGTGAAGTGAAGCCAAACTTTGGAGCGTTTGAACCTGGTGGGCGCCATTGTTGTTTACAACTGCAATGCTAACGTGCTAAACCGACGTAACTTAATCATCATCATCATCGGGTCTCTTGCTCGGCGGCGGGGGTGACGCCATGCGTAGAGCCAATCACTTTCACCAGTCTTCTCCATTTGGGTCGGTCCAGTGCTAGAGGCTCGGCTTCAGTCAGCGACTAGCCTACTTGGTGTAGGTCCCTGGTAACGGCGCCCATCCATCGTGTGGGGGGGGCACCGCGGGGGGCGTTTCCAGCCGGCAGATTCGGGTTAAAGTGGAGGATAGCGTGAGTGGGGTGTTCAGGAGGGAGTCTTTAGAGATGGTCGTACCAGCGCATCCGTCGCTGTGCTGCCAACTGCTGCAACTTAATCACGTAAGTGCTTTCTGGAACTGACTGTGCGTAACTTGCGTGAATTACGTGAGATTCGTGCTAGCTAGAATCGATAAGAGAATCGTTAGATAATCTGCCAAACGATACCATGGAACTGAAACACACGGAACTGGTTCTCTACAGGAACTGGTTCTCGATTCCCATCCCTACTCATTTACTTTAATTAGAGGTGTTAATTTAAAGGTGGGGTAGGTGTTCTTTGAAAAAACGGTTCCAACAATCCAACTCAAGTGAGATTTTTAAAATATACACTCCCTCCCTCCTCCCATAAGCTCCGCCTCCTCCTCTTCAGCCCCCCCCTCTAAACCAGGCCTTCACACGATTCACGACGGGGCGGGGGGGGGGGGGGGCCGTTAGGGAGGGAGGGAGGGAGGGGTGGGGGGGACTGCATTGATATTTGATGGACGTATTAGGCAGCCAATAAATGTAAAGATGATCAGTACATTGATTGGTCAGAGTTTTTCTCTGATTATACCCTCTAGACTGGACCAAAATGTTTGTTTTTTTTTGCAAACATTTTATTTCAGTGGGTGAAATGGGAATGTGAAAAGGTTTTCAGGCAATATTGTAAAAACTGCTGCAAAAAAAGAACACCTACCCCACCTTTAAATGGAACCACAAGCCAAAATCCTTTAAATGTTAATCTTTTTCAGTTAGTAATTCTGATGTATGTATTTCCATCAGTTCAAGGAGCCTTTATTTTTTTATATCAGTCAGTAATGAACCTTATTTAAGTTAATGTGAGATATCAAATAGGTTTGTTTGATAGCTTTAAGAAAATGTTTGAGAGGCTTGACAATAGTTTTTCATTGGAAAAAATAAATATCTGTTCATTTAAAGAGTCAAAACTGTTTCTGATTTTGTTCATAGTATTGATGTAATGATCTTAGGTATATGTGTGTGTTATCGGTATCGGTTATTGGTATCGGCCTTTAGGAGCTAAAAGTTATCGGTTATTGTACCGGTTTTAAAAACATCCCTAGCATTTGTTGACTAAGTGGAGAACCGATGCTCGTCTCTGCTCGTCTACGACGTTACCTCACGTTGGAGCAGCTTCTCAGCCAATTTACAACCAATCAACCGTCGACATCATCTGGTTGAAAAACCCAAAACATCAAACATCAAACATCAAACTTTCTCTTTGGGCGTTTTTAGAGACTCGACGCATCTGGACAACTGAAATTAATTTGATGGTGCAAAACTCGTCGTTCTGTAATCAAATTAAGATCAAAGTGAACACGGGGATCGTTCTTACTGTCCAGGATTTTTTAGGATTTGCTAACACAATGCCCACTTCACCGTAAAAAAAAACAAAAAAAAAAAACTTCGTTTTCCAGACAGGATTATGTCACATTTGATCCTAATTTATTAGGAGGGAAAGACGCCAGATGGAAACTGTGCAGTTTTATTACTTCTAGCCATTCAGCGTCTAAAGCAACGCCATTGTTCTGCTTCTTCTTCGTTGACCCCCGTCCTGCCTCCGCCCATCTGCTCCAACAAGGTGATGTTTATCTCCAGCGGGAGGAAATTAAAGCCTTGCTTCATGAGCAGCAGATATGCAAATCTGTCGCAGTGCAAATAGATTGCAGAGCCGCGGACGGCGGACGGCGGTCGGCGAGCGTTGGGCTCCGCCAATCTGAAGTCGAGACACGTGGAACTGCGAAGACGCATCCTAAAAAAAATAAATGAATAAAATTTGGATTTGTGATATTAAAGGGAAAATAAATTAATATAGGAGGGTGAAGAATTAGTGGTAGAGATAATCTACAGTCATGGAAAAAGTTATTAGACCACCATTTTTTCTTCAGTTTCTTGTTCATTTTAATACCTGGTACCACTAAACGTCATCATGTGACCAAAACAGACAGAAAAGAAAACACTGAATGCATAAAAGCAGTGTTTTTGGCAGTTCAACGCCATAGCTATTGATGTAAAAACTTAAGTGATTTAGGTTATAATCAAGAAAACCATGGAAAATGGTAAGATATCAGCTCTTAAATAAAACTCTTATGAGCAATCTTTGTGGTTATCGTTATGTTTGTCCAAACAAATGTACCTTTAGTTGTACCAGGCATTAAAACGAACAAGAAACTGAAGAAAACATTCATTTTTTTCCATAACTATATATATATATTTATACAGCCGGTCCATCAGCACAGATATGGTTTAATAACTTTCGTTCAATCACAGGTGAAAGCTTATCTGAAACACATGCAGAGAGGAGGGAAATAAGTTCCTGTGATATCCCCATTACATGGGATATGTATTTTCTTCAACTCACAAAATTGGAAAGTAATAGCGGCCATGCAAAAAAAACGCCACGCGGTTGTGGAGTGTGTAATTTTGATATGCATTAGCGTTATTGTCGGGCCGGGCGTACGGGCCGCTTCCTCGTGTGATTGCGGGTCTTGCCTTGCATTGTGGGAGGGAAGCAGACGGGAGAAGATAGCATAAAAACCTGTCCTTGCCGTCCCAATTGGTCCGCATGTTTCTCTTTATCATTGTGCGGTTTCCATCCACTTACGCTATAATTAAGTTTCCTGACCCCTGCCTCGCAGCCTTAACTAGGCATCGGGAAATATACAGCCGCCGCAGATCTGGGAGCCTGATGTGCTCCCTTCCTCTCCCCTCCCACCTCCTTCACTTGTCTCCTTCCCTGTTTCAGAAAACCTCTCTCTCTCTCTCTCTCTCTCTCTGGATCCGTCTCTCCCTTCTTTCTTTCTCCACGGTCCTATAATGGAACAAGAATTATTAATCGAGTAATTGTGCAGAACACATTAGTTTGCGGCGAAATTTCTCTCCCTCATTTTCGATGCTTGATTATCCGGCTATTGAGGAACCTCTGCCCCCCCCCCCCCCCCCCACCACAGAGACACCCACCACACCCCCGAGACACCTCTACCGCGCTACATCACAATTCCCTAAAATCACATAATATCTCCCATTCTTCCATAAACACAAACTTACACACAAAGAGGGAAGGCTTGGATCACACCTGATGCTCGGTGTGTGCGTGTGTGTGTGTGTGTGCATGTGTGTGTGTGCATGTGTGTGTGCATGTGTGTGTGCGTGCGGTGGAAAAGAGGCTCCTGATGATGGCGGATTTTTTTCTAACGTCCCTTTAACCTCCAACTTGTCTGATAAAAAGAAGGAAAACAAAAAAAAACAGAACAGAGAGGGAAAATAACCTTGATCAGACGAGGCGACGGGGATGATGAAGAGCCAACAACCCCGACATGCTAGCAGCATAAAACTCCTCTTCAGTCATAATTAGACTAATTAATTTAAATCAGTGTCGGATGCCTATCTGAATACGGCGACGACACGAAGTGAACACGGAGCCGGCGGCGCCGAGCCTCGGCCCGTACGTTCCCATAGTGCAACACACCCTGGTAGGATTAGAGCGGGAGAAAAGGGGGATTATTATTTCATGACCTTTCAATCCGCTGCCTGTCAGGTTGAACTGAAGCCGTATTTGCTGCTGGAGGACTAATCTCCTTCTGCCTTTGTGTCCGCCAGGGATGTGTCATTTCTTTATCCCCTCTATCCAGATTCACTCCATAAAATAAACTTCCCGGCCTGATCTGATAAGAAGCCATCTCCTCACCGGGATGAGGCCGCCGCGCCGCCGCCACGCCGCCGCGCCGCCATGCTTCCCCCCGTAGCCGTATTTTGGGGTGTCAGATAACTCAGACGGGGATGGGAACAGTCAGGAAATGCCACTTTGTCTGTCTGGGAGCAGGTGACAACAAAACGGCAGTGACTCTGATTAGAAAACAACCCCCCCCCCCCCCCCCCCCCACCCCAGCCCAACCACCACATTATCAACCCGTACCAGGTCGTCTGTCGAAACCCAAACAGCCAGTCTGATATTTACAGGTGCAGACGCCACACGGGCCGAACCCGGCGCGCCGCGGCCGCCCGCCATGGACGGCGTTATCGTCCCACCTTAATTATCGTCCCACCTTAATTACCGTTAAGTCGTCACCGCTACCAGCCGCCAGGCGACATCTCCTGATCCGACCGCCGCCGCCCGTCCTGTCCCTTTTATTTCTCCTCTTATTTGTCTAACTTGTGTTTTAGCCGCTTCCTCGCAGCCGCCACAAGGCCATTCCTCAATATTTGACAAGATGATTGATTTGATGCTCAAAAAAAAAAAAAAAAAAAAAAAAAAAAAAAAAAAACCTTCTAGGAATTTTTTATTAAGCGTAAAACTCCCCTAAAGGTCACAGCCTACAGGTGGCACAAATGAGCGTTATGGATTGGAGGGGCTTCCCAGCGGGCCACGCAGGGGCTGCTGCAAAAGAACAGCAAGACAACAAAAATAATTATTTCACCTCTGAAATATAGAATAAATATATGTGCAAAATAAAAAAAAAAAACTTTAAATTGATTAGTGCTGCGTTAACTGTTGTATTAAAAAGTTTTCTTGTAAATTACAAGCAGAGGGTCACCATGCTTAACAACAAAAAAGAGTCATTTTTACCCCCCCCCCCTCCAAAAAAAAAAAAAAAAAAAAAAAAAAAAGAAAGCCTTGCAGAAACAACATCGTGTCACGCTGTGCAACAATCAGCCGCGGGGTCGATTTCCAGCAATTAAATGTGAACAAACACAAGCAAAGCAAAGTTTGAGGTTGTGTCGGAATAAACATGTAACTGGTTATTTTCCCAGATTAAACTCGTTAACAGTTCACGCGCTCTGACGGTTCACGCGCTCATTACGCTGCGCTCTGCTGATAATTACATTTCTTTTTTATTTAGCTGTGATATTTCAGTATTTATCCTTCACGGCAGAGACCGTCGGGGCCGGTACCGCCTCTCTGGAGGACCGGTTCTCCCCACGTGGAGACGCCGCAGGACGCCCGCGGTCCTGGACGCATCCGCCGGTCCTGGACGCATCCGCCGGTGCGCGCAGCCTCTCCGGTTCTACCGGCGGGGCGCTGCAATTCTGCGAAACCCTGGATCTCCAGCCTCTCAAATAAGAGATGCTTTTTTTTTTTTTTTTGTCTGTACAACTCTGTCGCTAAGAGGCAAATGTGACGCCGAAAAACCTAAATGCTTAAAACAAAATGTAGTTAAGAAAAAAAAAAAAAAGGAGAGAGACTCCAGGTTATCGTAAAAGAGACAAAAATGTCTTTTTAAAATGTCAGAGTTGCGATGATTAGAATCTGAGGATGCTGGAGGACTTTAGTGAGAAGTGACTAATTACCCCGTGGACCGCCGTGATAGTGGAGAATAATTAGATCCGCACAAAAGACACTAAACCGGCATCTGAATAACAAGAGCAACATTCTCAATAGAAATTTTAATTTGATTTTTTTTTTTTTTAAACGAATTCCCCCAGCAAAGTAGAAGGAGGAACCGTAAAGAACAATATGGAGAGGAGGAAAAAAGAAAAAGGAAAAACGGTGGTTTCATCCCTGATTTGGACAAAAACGCACAGAAATCCAAAGAGCCCACAGGTCGCTTCTATATTCATAATTACAGCGATTAGATCTCCAAACATATTGACAAAACACGGATCCAGTTAAATAACCTGGTTTATTATGAAAGTAATGACTTCATCATTTGGTGTCGTTTGATAAGAGCATTGATTTAAAAGAGAAGGAAAAGAAAAGAGATTACCAGTTGCAGAAAATAATTAGAATTTTTAATAAAATCATTTCAGGGAACCAATCTAGAGATTTCACTTAATTAAAATGGCTGAAAATAAGCCAATTTTGCCATACCTGAAATAAAATAAATATTTTAAAGTCTTTAATATGAAAGCTTAATTATTAAAAACTATAAGGCAAATGTGTAATCCAGATACTGAAACCAAAAGTAAATAAATAAATCATACAGTTCACACAGTAAAACTGTCCCCCCATCATTTAGTAAAAGAAGCCTTTTTTTCTTATCATGGCCTATATAGATGTGTTAACTATGTAGGCCAGACTACATGCAAATGGTGTTAGAGTCCTTTAGAAGATTAGAAGATAGACACCCGGCCCGATCGGGCTGAGAGGATGGGCTCGCCTCCAAGACGGCGTCCCATCTCCTCAGGACGGAGAAAAGCATCCTAATCCTTTACCTTTCATAGTGATCTAAAGCCGATTTAAAACTGTCACTATCCGAGTTTGTGTTTATTTCATGTTCATGTGCAGCTCAAGGCGATACGCTGCACACCCACTTATGACGCCAGCAAAAATGTGTGTGTGTGTGTGTGTGTGTTTCTGTGTGTGTGTGTGTGTGTGTTCTGTGTGTGTGTGTGTGTGTGTGTGTGTGTGTGTGTGTGTGTGTGAGAGAGAGAGAGACTGTAGGATAAAAACAGAAAGGTAAAGTGAGGGTGCAGCTCACTGACCGGTGGATGAAGGAACCCCCGTCCTTTCACAGGCGTCCATGATTTAGTTCTGGGCGGTTTACCGGTTCATACCGGTTCATAACGAATACTGGTGATTATTTTTCTTATGATATGAATGTTTCATATACCGTAATACCGGTGAGTTTGTACTGTAGCGTACACAACGTTGGGAACGCCGCGCGGCGGAACGTAAGTGCCGCAGAACATTGTTTGACAGGGGACTGTTTAGCAGTTGCACCGGAGGCGCAACACGCTACTAGTTTCTGGTTAAACGGTGATGGATGCTAACAGAGAAAGTCCCGAAGTGGAAGCTCCAGAACGGCAACATGAGACTGAGGAACTTCTTCCTGAACCAGGAGCCGTGGATTTAAAAAAGACGACGTCCAACAAACTACAATAATCTGCTAATGTTGCCGAGCTAAAGTTGTAGCCGCGGGAGGCTAACACCAGGCTGGTGTTGCCTCCCGCCGCTACAACTTTAGAACGTTGTTTACATTGTGTAGTTAATGTTGATTTTTTTTTACAAAATATGTTTTTTCAAGTTGTTTGCAAAATGTGAAAAATAAAAGTATTCTGTATTTTAACTGCAACTATCATCATTCTGATTCCTTCACTTAATCAGAATAACGAGTGCCACCTCTTTGTAAATAGTAGGGATGCGCGCGATTAGTCGTCTAACCGATTAAACGTCCGCCCACTTACTAGTCGGCACCAGAAATATTAGTCGTTTAAACCAATTTGTGTTTTATTCATGTACAAGGCCGCTTAACTGTCATACAGCCTCCCGCCACTAGTCGGGGCTACAGAGCCGTCAGACAGCAGTCCTCCTCTCCACAGCAATGCTGGAGTAGACTGGAGTTTTAAAACGGCACGGTGGGAAGATAGTCTTGCTAAACCAGCGCGGTTTGGCGGTACTTTAATCTAGAAAATGAAAACAAGGTAGTATGTAGACTGTGTCAGAAACAACTAGCATACAATCACTCGACTGGATCAATGAGCAACCACATTAGACTCAAGCATTTGGATGTTAATCTGCACGAGACGACGGCTGCTGATGCTAGCGGTGCTGATGCTAGCGGTGCTGATGCTAACGGTGCTGATGCTAACGGTGCTGATGCTAGTGGTGCTGATGCTAGCGGTGCTGATGCTAGCAGTGCTGATGCTAGCGGTGCTGATGCTAGCGGTACTGATGCTAGCAGTGCTGATGCTAGCGGTGCTAGCCACACTCAGGCCGATTTGACATTGTTTACCCGGAGACGTGTTCTCCCGTCCGGTCTGAGAAACCCGACATGGTTGTTGAACATTGTGATTAAAGGCTTAAAGAACTCTTGTTACACACAATATTTTTTGGGACAATGTTTCAAATTCTGTTTCGATGTTTCAATAAATTGTGCTAAATTTTCGCTGTTTTCTGAGTGTTTTCCTTTTTTTTTTAGACTAGTTGACTAGTCTTAATTAAAATTTTCGTTTAGTCAACAGGAAAATTAATTGCCAGGAACATCCCTAGTAAATAGTATCATTTTGTGAGGCCATGCAAACCTGTATTAATACTAATGTAAATATAAATGTTTTTCTACAATATTCACTCCTCCTGACAGTAAAATAGGTCATTCTAAGACAATTTACTGCAGCAATTCCTCTAAATGATTAGAAAATGTGGTTAACACCCAGTTGTGCCTTCAAAAAAAAAATACCGTGATATACCGTGAAACTGATATAATTATGAAAAAAGTACCGTGATATAAATATTTGGTCATACCGCCCAGCACTACTCTGATTTTTTTTTTTTCATTTTTTTTTTTTTTTTTTGCTCTCTGAGGTTTCAGACATCCACCTCTCATTTCGAGCTCCGTCTAACAAAATCCAGCAACTCGGCTTCCAAAAATACTGCACCCTCCCACACGGACGGATCGTCTCTGGAGACGGATGCGTAAACACAGTCTCGCTCCACGCGCACGCACGACCGCAGGTACAAACACAATAACGCAGACCATTGACCGCGGAGCTGGCGGGCCCGCGGGCGCACCGCCTCCCCCCCCCCCCTCCTCAAGGCCTTACTGTATTATTCTGTAAGCAGCGAGAGCCCAGCATTGACAGAGCTAATCACTAGAGGCAAGAGCTCTCTCTCTCTCTCTCTCTCTCTCTCTCTCACAGACACACATGCACAGGATGATTGACACACAATGGCGGCGAATCTATGCAGCCCCCCCCCCCCCCCCCCCAACCTCCCCAACCTCCCCACGTCTTGCTTTTTGCTTTCTCTCCCAGCTGAAGAGACAAAAGGGGGGAGTGTGTGTGTGAGTGTGTGTGTGTGTGTGTGTGTGTGTGTGTGTGTGTGGTGTGTGTGTGTGCGGTTGCGTGATGCGTGCTGGCGGTCGGTCAGGTTAACAAGAAGTGATGTCCAACACGCCGAAGCAGCAGAGCCAGAGGAGAAGTGAAGATGGCAGAGGATGAGCTGCTCGTCCTAATCCACGCCACGTTCAGGTGCGGCCTGGAAAAAGCATCGTCTGAATATGATCCCTATGCTGGCTGAGGCCCGGCGGACGGCTGCGCCGGTTTTCGACTCACCGGTGGGAACGGGAGGGAAAAGAGGGGGGGCGAGAGAAAGGGAAAAGAAGGGATAGGGCCTCTAAAAACGTTAAATCATGACAGTAAAGTTCAGATCGGGTGATCCAACCCGGTTGTCCACTGACTGTAAGTCGGTGGAGTCCAGTGTATGAACGAAGCTAGAGGTGCACGATAACTATCAGGCCGATAACAGGAAATTATGATGTCATCCCGATAAGTCCGATATCACGACGAATAGCCCCGATAACATTTATATTTCTGTCAACACAGCAGTGTCTCGCTCCCTCTGAGCCTTGAATGACCAGCAGTGAATGTTATGTTCAAGTGACGTCGGCATAATCAGAAAAACGATTACTCAATCAGGAAGATCAAGAATACCCCCTCATGCCAGAAAACAACTCGTTAACTCAGTCATAATTTTAGTAGTTGCTGACTTTAATTGATATTCGCAGTATTTTCCCTCATGTTACACATAAAAAAAGAAAAAAATAGAAAAGGCTGAAAGAACAACTAGCAAACGAGGGAACGTGGGAATTTACGTTCCACCTTGAATGCAGCCTGCAGCACAGCGCTGATCACAACAAACATGGCGGCGTGGAACTTGGTTAAAGTTTCAGAAGAAGATAGTTTGGTGGTTATTTGTGACGAATCCTCCGAGTGAATTCTACGAGGAGGGAAGCACAAGCTTTAATACGTAAAACCTGATCAGCCACCTACAACATAACAATCGCTTCCATGGAGTTTTGAAACTGCGCTAACGTGAGCTAACGGAAGCTAATGCTAATGTGCGCACGCCAGCAGTCTCCTCCCCTTCCTCCCCCTCATTCCTCTCATTTAAAGCTTCCATGAGATTAAAAAACAAAAATCACTGAACCTCATTTACTTTAATTAAAGGTATTAATTTAAATGGAACCACAAGCCAAAATCCTTTAAATGTTAATCTTTTTCAGTTAGTAATTCTGATGCATGTATTTCCATCAGTTCAAGGAGCCTTTATTTTTTATATCAGTCAGTAATGAACCTTATTTAAGTTGATGTGAGATATCAAATAGGTTTGTTTGATAGATTTATGAAAATGTTTGAGAGGCTTGACAATAGTTTTTCAATGGAAAAAATAAATATCTTCATTTAAAAAGTCAAAACTATTTTTGGTTTTGTTCATAGTATTGATGTAATGATCTTAGGTATATATCGGTTATTGGTATCGGTATCGGCCGTTAGGAGCTGAAAGTTATCGGTATCGGTTTTAAAAAACAGTTATCGTGCATCCCTAAACAAAACCATCAGAGAGCTGCAGGTACAACAGAGTCTCACTCATCAGCTGTTCAGTTGAGTCACAAATAAACTTGGCAACTTTGTCAAGATAGGAATAAAATAGACGATAAGAAGCAGCTTTCTTCCTCAGACATTTTCAGACAAAACGAGACAAAGACGGCTCAATCTGACGTGACAGGTCTGGATCATCCTCTTCTGGAGGAATCTGACTTCAGAAAACTTGTCCCAAAAAGTTCACGTCTTCTTTTTCGTGGACCGTGTCACATTTTTTTTTTTTAAGTCATCCCTCATTTTTCGTGGTTAATGGGGACCCGCGCCCGTCCGTGAAAATCAAAATCCGTGAACTGGAGCCGGAGCCCCCCGACCCTAAATAATGTGTTTAAAATATGTTTAAAAAACTGCAAAAAAGTAGCAAGATACTGCAGCGAAACAAGACAAAGGTTCAACTGTGGTCTTTCTGTTTCCTTCACAGCCTCTGGTCTCTGAACCGTAGTAAACAAACCGCTGCTATTGTGCTATTTTTGGCTCGTAATTAGCGGCTAACACGCTAACAACAACAAAAGAAGAAGTCCAGTTTTCTCTGCATGGAACGAGAACTTTATTCTGGCACTGCAGGAACTTGTAACATCACACAGGTTGTATTGTTGGGCTCCTGTCGGTTAACAGAGAATGTAAATCTATAGACCTTTTCGGCCAGCCCCCCGGAAGTACCCCGTCCACCATTGCTGGGTTGTGCTACAGAGCGACACTTTCACCGGCTCGCAGATTAACCAGTGTTTTTCTCTTTCTACAAATATATATTTTTATAATGTCGAGTCGGTCGAGTGGGAATACATGTTCCGCCATAAACTGTGCCAAGAATGGCGTGAAAATTCAACAATGGAAGAAGAAAGTATGTGAAATACACAAGCCTTTACTGCACGAAGACTGCCTTGTTTGCAGAACAAGAAGTTAGGAAGACGTGGGTGAAAAATATCAACAGAAAGGACTTTGTTCCAAATGAATACAGCCGGGTGAGTTTTCGTTAACATTCAATCTCGTACTACTCATAGTCTCGCTGAGAGTCCCGGACGATTCTGGCCGAAAGAACAGCAGTATGAGGCTACTGTAGCCCTCGGCACTAGCACAAGACTATAAAACAATGAATGACTGGATGAATTAGGAGAATGATAAAATAAATTAAATATAACATTAACACATAGCCTAATTTACCACTAGCGTTAACGTTACAGTAGCATAATCTTTATGGCTTGTTGACGTTAGTTATAACCAGCGTTGCAGCGTTCCACAGTTTTTAGTGTTTGGTTATGGGAATAGATCATGCTATTTCCATAACCAATCATTAAAAACAGCGATAAACTACCTTCATCTGTAACTGGAGGCCACTGCCTAACATCATCAATCCAAGACATGTCTGCGTTATCAGTAACAGATGCTCCACGCTGCTGTGTTTGGGTTAGTTGGTGGAGCACCGCACACTCCAGTTATGGCGGGGCCACTAGGGGGCGCATGTCCACAATTTTTAAGTTGAAAAGGTGTATACACGCTGGGCTGCTGTTGATGCTCACTACACTTTTCATCTAACCCCATTTTCTTCTTCCGTCCCACAACACACACACTACATTACCCATAAGGCCACACCATTTCCCATAAGGCCACCTTCTTAAAGGGGCCAGGCTGGCTCACAGCATTTTTCGCTGTGAGAGAACGCGCACAACATCCTGTGATGCTTCCGCGATTTTTTTCTTGAGTTTTTTACTATATTATATATTTCTGAAAAATCTGCGAATAACTAAAACCCCGGAAATTAAAGCGCGAATTGGTGAGGGATCACTGTATATTAAATTGTCTTAAAGTGTCAGCACCAGCCCCTACTCCACATACAGTATAAGCCCAGCACAAATGGAGCACATAATGATGTTACTGCCTAAAGTTGAGGTCGATGGGTGATTGTAAGTAGTATGCATGAAAAGCTAAGGCTTCAAGGAGCAAAGACGGACAGGCGGCGGATCTCTAATTGTCGACAAATGCGTTGAGGTTTAAAATAATTATCCTCAAAGAAAGACTGGAAAGGATTTGCACATTTCTCCTTTCGCTGTGTTTTAAACGCTTCGAGGAACATGGAGGAGTTTCAGTGTCTGAAGTACAAGGGTGCGAGCCTAAAGATAGGGCTGGGTGCAATTCATCGATGTGGCGATGCATCGCGATGCGGCACGTGACGATTACGCATCGATTAATTAATGTCGATGTTTAAAAAATAAAATAAAATAAAATATAAAATTCACGTTGATGCTTTGCCGCAAGACCGGAACAAAAAACACGTAACCGGAAACCACAACAAACAGAGCACTTCCTTTGCAAAATGGCAACGTTAGCAGCCTCCAAAGAGCGGCAGATTCACTCGCCTGACTGCATCCGTGTGGCGATACTTCGGATTTTATCAGGGAGCAAACGAGACAACGGACAAGACTTACGCGATTTCCAAGATCTGCAAAGCAAAAATAAAGCAACACCACAAACATGAGGCAGCACCTTGTACGCTTTTATCCTGAAACGGAGAAGGATCCTCTGATCGTGCCCGCCACACAGAGGACCATCCTGGAGACTGTCTCCAAACTTCCCAAGAACTCGCAGAAGGCGAAGAGCATTACAAAAGCAATAGCTACTTTCATTGCGACGGATTTACGCCCGTATTCAGTAGTTAACAACATGGGGTTTCGGTTAGTGGTGCGCACCATGGAGCCGCGCTACAAACTCCCTCACCGAAAACACTTCGCAGAGAAAGAAATCCCCCACCTCTACAACGAAACCAAAGCAGACGACCTGGCGTCCATGAAGAAGGCGAGCAGGATAGCGCTCACATGTGATGCGTGGACCTCGGTTACCACCAAATCCTTCGTTACTATAACAGCGCATTTTGTGCTAGCGTCGGACAAGAACGGATGGAAGTTGGTGAGTCACGTTCTTCAAACCCAAGAGATGAGTGAGAGTCACACCGAGTCAAAGTTAAGTAGGTCAAAGTGCAAATGTTTACATAAGAGTCATAAAATAAAATATTTTGTGTCTTAAAATACAAGTCAAATGTTCAAAAAACCTTGTTATTTATTGAGTGTAGTTATAGAGGAACCAAGTTATAATTGATAGGCTAGTTATTTACAAATGTAGCTACAGATGAAGAGAAAATTAATCTTATATGGAAAAATGCATTAAAAATCGCAATAATCGAAGAATCGTGGCACCAATAATCGAATCGAATGGACAATCGTTATAATCGAAGAATCGAAGAGTCGAAGCTCCCATAATTGAAATCGAATCGAATTGTTAGGTACCCTTGTTGGAGCACCCCTACCTAAAGACACCTTTGAGCTCTCATCTCTTAGCCGCTTCAAGAGCCATCGTTCATCAATAAAGTTGATACGACAACGTGGGACTACTTTGGGGAAACCTTTGTCATCACAGAGATACATTCATAAATGCCATTTTAACTTTACTGCGGCAAAAAGAAGCCCAACGTTGAGCTTGTCCAGAGGTGACATTGATGGACCAACACATAGTGAAAACACGTTCTGTTGTCAGAAAAACATCTGTATTCCAGATGAGTTTTTTGGGGGGGGGAAGAAACAGATGCTACAGCAGGTAAAATAAGTATATAACAAGTCGCCATTTTTCTGCTATTGATACAAAATTTCCACCAGATGCTGGGAACAAACCATGAAATCAAATCATAGATGTTCATAAAAGTTATGTGTAATAATGTGAAATGGCAGAGGAAAAAAAAGTACTGAACACATAAAGAAAGGGCGATGCAAAAAGGCATGGAAAGCCAAGACACCACCTGGGATCAATCAGTAATGAGAAAGCAGTCCTGGCCGTTGTCAGTGCTGGTTCAGTCCCAGCTGATGGCCGATGAAAAGGGTGTCTCATTACTTCTCTAGAGGTTCACAACCTTATTGTTGCAGAACATCGTCATGGCAGTGGTTACCAAAGAACTTTTAAACTTTTAAACTGCTGGGGCCGTAATCTGGCAGAGGATTGAACATCATCTCACCACCAACCGGCCGCGACGAGGTGCTGCTCGCAAGATTTCTGACAGAGGAGAGAAAAGAATTGTGAGAAAGGACCACATGTGGAGCGCTTCACAACGACCTGGACGTAGCAGGTACAACAGGAAGTGGCGTAAACGCTCACCACACAAGACTCCGGTGGTAAAGACAAAACACGCCGAAGCTCATTTAAAGTTTGAGGCCATAACATTTGGACGAGCCCGTGAAACACCGGGAGACTGAACGTCTGGTCGGACTGAATGCTAGGGATGCACGATAACTGTTTTTTAAAACCAATACCAATAACTTTCAGCTCCTAAAGGCCGATACCGATAACCGATAACACACACATATACCTAAGATCATTACATCAATACTATGAACAAAACCAAAAGCAGTTTTGACTCTTTAAATGAACAGATATTTATTTTTTCCAATATAAAACTATTGACAAGCTTCTCAAACATTTTCTTAAAGCTGTCAAACAAACCTATTTGATATCTCACATTAACTTAAATAAGGTTCATTACTGACTGATATAAAAAATAAAGGGTCCTTGAACTGATGGAAATACATGCATCAGAATTACTAACTGAAAAAATTCATTCCTCAATGACAATAAAAAATAATGAACAGGTCATAATGTACTGACACAAGTTAGACTTGTCTGTGTGAATAAACTGAAAAAGTGCACTCCATAGTAACAAAGAAATTACGTTTAAAGCATTTTGGCTTGTGGTTCCGTTCAAATGAATGCCTTTAATTAAAGTAAATGAGGTTTGGTAGTTTTTTTTTGTTTTTTGTTTTTAATCTCATGGAAGCTTTAGATGAGAGATGATGGCGAGGAGAAGGGTGGAGAGGGGAGACTTGGTACTGGTTAGCTCACGTTAGCTCACGTTAGCTCACGTTAGCACGATTTCAAACTCCATTGAAGCGATGGTTGTGTTTCAGGTGGCTGATCAGGTTTGACGTATTAAAGCTTGTGCTATTTTTCCCTCCTTCGCTTGGAGCATTTGTCACAAATAACCAGCGAACTATCTTCTTCTGAAACTTTAACAAAATTCCATACCATCCACCATGTTTTTTTTTTTAAATCAGCGCACTGTGCCGCAATGCTGCATTCAAGGTGTAACGTAAATTCCCCCGTTTTCTAGTCGTTCTTTCCACCTTATCTACTTTTTCTATTTTTATGTTCAACATGAGGGAAAATACTGCGAATATCAATTAAAGTCAGCAACTACTAAATTTATGACCGAGTTAACGAGTTGTTTTCTGGCATGAGGGCGTATTCTTGATTTTCCTGATTGAGAAATCATTTTTCTGATTATGCCGACGTTACTTGAACATAACATTCACTGCTGGTCATTCAAGGCTCAGAGGGAGCGAGACACTGCTGTGTTGACAGAAATATAAATGTTATCGGGGCTATTCGTCGTGATATCGGACTTATCGGGATGACGTCATAATTTCCTGTTATCGGGCCGATTGTTATCGTGCACCTCTACTGAATGCCATAATGCACATCATGTTTAGGGGACAAACGCCAGTGCTCATCGCCCAACAAACACCACACCAACCTTAAAGGGGGCTAAGACGTCCCGTCAGTGCCTTTGGTGACGATAATTAACACGTCTGTGGCGGCAGCATCGATGCAGACAAGTCAAACACTTCGCCACGTAAAACATTAAAGTAGAAGTAAGACGACTTGTGTTAATGTTGGCACCGGTGACGTCAACATCTCTGGACCAGCGCTGTCCAGAGAGGGTGCCGGTGCTGGACTGGCCCGCCTGTACTTCCACCTGTCCCCGACGGCGAGTACGCGGAGAGACGAACCCGTCCCGTCGGACTGAGGACAGCTGAAACGTCTCGTGGCTTGGTACCGTTAATGATAGATAGATAGATAGATAGATACTTTATTCATCTCAAAGAGAAATTTGCAGTTCCAGCAGTTAATGCTGAAACAAGGAAAAAGCTTTTCTGTCCCAACGTTTCTGGAAAGTTCACAGAGTTCGTTCAGGTTCCCCCCCTGGTGTCGTACGTACGACGTGCCTGACAGTCGCAAAATAAACCACCTGAATACCGAACATTTCCTCGCCATCGCGCCGATAATGTGGCCGCACATCTGGAAGAAACGATACAGACAGAAGGGATATCATCCGAAATTATTTCGTCCCGTTTTGACATTGCCGTCTCGACTTTTCTTCGCCGACGTGCCGGTTGCCCGAGGTGATGGGAAGCGGCGCGGTTAATTAAAGAGTGGACGGTATTGTTACAAGCACCACTCCTCACACACGACACCCTCCCTCGAGAGTCATTTCCCTCCATTTCTTAACACGCTGGGGGACCACGCCGCGACCTCCGGGGTGTAGCGACGCACGTTGGCGAGTCTTTGGCGGACAGGGCGGCGTGGATTGAAACGCCCGCCCACAGTCGCCCTCTCAACACAGACTCATCCAGATAACACCTTTAGTTTAGCTTGATATTATCGTTTTCCTTTTTGCAAAGAGAAATATGATCGTGTCACGCGGCGCTCCCTCACAGATTTGTTACATAGTTCCTCGGTAGATAAAACCAACAATGGGCGCCGAGGCCTCGCCCCCTCCACGCGCAGCGTTAACGGCGATAATCAGCGGGAGAGGATCACATCTGGCCTGACAGCAGCTGCATCACTGTTTAGAGGAGCTGCCAGGATGAGAAACACACGGGTCGATTCCCTTTTCTCCCCGGACAGAGTGGGTGTTCTTCTTATTCATTTCTTCTTTCTCAGTCCCTTTCTTCGAGCGAGCCAATTAACCTGGGAGCAGCGCACTAATGAGTTCCCTCTGGTGGCTCCGCGGCGCTCAATGGCGGGAAGGGAGGAGCAGGGCGAGCGGCGAGGAGAATGAAGAGACGGGTCAGGGAGGGAAGGATCGGGGCGGCGAGGGGGCTGGCGGGGTGCAGATACGGCAAAGGCAAAGGGGGGTAAGAGTTTGAGAAAAGTGTGAAGGAGGACTGATAAAGGGGTGAGGGGGGGAAAAGGGGGGGGGGGGGGCGACGGAGGGGTTTTTGGAGCAAGGAAATATGGGATGGGTTGAAGGGACAGAGCACCATCCAGTTGGCCACTATGGGCCTATCACCAAGACATTGTCAGCCAGACAATGGGCTTATCAGCCTCCTTTTCACTCCAGTCTGATTAACTGGGAGGAATGGTAGGAGGACGAGGAGAAGGGAAAGGGTACGTCCTTGCACCAGCCCGGTAAATGTCAGAGAACAGGCCAGGCGCCTGGGCCGAGCCTTTCGGACTAAGGGTGAATTCCAATTCCTCCCTTAACCCTCAATCTCATCCCTCAGTCTCTAAAATGCGCGCTCCCGCTAAGTGCTAGCGCTGTCCCGATGCTAAGAACGTCAAATTGAGGGACGAGTTTGAGATTCTCCGGCCCCACCCTTGGAAGTAAGGGCGAGGCTAGCCCTTTTTTAGGGGTGAAATTCAGCACCCCAAAAAACCTGGAGTAAGAAATGTTGTTATTCTAAAATTTTAGTTCGCATTTGACAGGCTTAGATAACATCCAAAACTTAATGCATAGTTTGTGGTTTAAGTTTATATTTTAAGAATGAAAATGAAAACGACCCCGCCTAATGGTATCGTCCTCTTCTTGCTAACGTTCCTTGTGGGTTGTGGTGGAACCTAGAATCGCCCCTGCTTGGAAGTAAGGGCTACCCAGAAGGCATTGGGTAATTTAGTCAAGACATCTTCGAAAAGGATGGCGACATAAATGCTAACTACAAATGTAAGTATCTTTGTAGTTCTTAAAGATATAAATGTTACGAAACCATCTTATTGTCTTTGAGACTTTTTTCATGGATTAACATCGTTGTTGCGTAACGTATTTTTTTTTTTACTTTACGATGTTTGCTGCCGGGCCAGCGGTCCCGGCCAGCTTCACGTTAAAGTGATCCCTTGCCACTTCGCGGTTTTACCGCGGTTTTAGTGCTTCGCGGATTTTTTTCAGAAATATATTATAATAAAAAAAATCAAGAAATAATTGCTGAAATTCTGCGAAAATCCCCCCCACAGCAGACGAGAGGCTGCAGCTGCCAGCGAAACATCAAACAGGCATTGGGTAATTTAGTCAAGACATCTTCGAAAAGGATGGCGACATAAATGCTAACTACAAATGTAAGTATCTTCGAAGTTCTTAAAGATATAAATGTTACGAAACCATCTTATTGTCTTTGAGACTTTTTTCATGGATTAACATCGTTGTTGCTTAACATTTATTTTTTTTTAACTTTACGATGTTTGCTGCCGGGCCGGCGGTCCCGGCCGGCTTCACGTTAAAGTGATCCCTTTCCACTTTGCGGTTTGAGTACCGCGGTTTTAGTGCTTCGTGGATTTTTTTCAGTATTATATATATATATATATATATATATATATATAATAAGAAATAATTGCTGAAATTCTGCGAAAATCCCCCCCACTGCTGATGAGAGGCTGCAGCTGCCAGCGAAAAAATCAAACGATGACTCACAGCCTCCTGTTAGCAACAGACGCAGAACTCTAGAAACAGAACTCTAGAATCTGAGCTTGAGTCCAGAACTCTAGAATCTGAGCTCTGATTGGCCCAGAACTCTAGAATCTGAACTCTGATTGGCCCAGAACTCTAGAATCTGAACTCTGATTGGTCCAGAACTGAGAATCTGAGCTTGATTGGCAGAATCAGATTGAGCTCTGATTGGTCCAGAACTCTAGAATCTGAGCTCTGATTGGTCCAGAACTCTAGAATTTCTACAGTTCAGAGATCAGAGGCTGTGAGGGAAACAAAGACCTCAGTTGAGCCTTTGTCTTGTGTCATGGCAGTGTCTCGCTACTTTTTTGCGGCGTTAAAACATATTTTAAACACATTATTGAGGTCGGGGGGGCTCCGCCTCCAGTTCGTGGATTTTGATTGTCGTGGGGGGGGGCGCCGGTCCACATTAACCGTGAAAACTAAGGGATCACTGTTCTCGTATACCTTGTTGTGTAGCAACGAAGGACTGACTAATGTGTCCTCTATTGCAGTGATTCCCAAAGTGTGGGCCGCAGCCCCCTGGTGGGCCGCCGCGGTACTGCAGGTGGGCCGTGAGAGATCATTAAAAATAAATGCTAAAAGATGTGTTTTAAATACTCGATTTTTTAAAAATGTTTTTTTATGACTCAAATATTTATTACATGATTTGAAAAATATTTAGAGATGATAAAACAAACCAATTGAGTGTTATTTTACTGTATGTTAGTCTTGTATGTTGATCAAAGTGGTGTTTAAACGTTTGCATGGGCCGCAGAGATTTTTCCTATTTTAAATTGGACCTTGGTATTCTGAAGTTTGGGAACGGCTGCTCTATTGTGTTATTTACTAATATTATTTCTAAGTCACAAGCTAGTCCTGACACTTACTTTTTGAGGTTTAAGATTGAGGGCCAAAAATTGAGGGTTAAGGGCGACGGTTGAGATTGAGGGTTTAGGGAGGAACTGGAATTGGCCCTAAATGTGCGTCACGGAGAAAACGGGGGCGGGTTTAAAACCCCCGCGGTGAAACGTGCATCCTCCCCATGCGCGCGTTGGCAGCGGAGGGAGGTCCGCCCGTAATAAATCTGCAACCTCTGAAAACGCATCTCGCTAAGCAGATAAGCAGGGAGGCGATAAGCACCTTTGAGCACCATTAGCCAAATCTGCATGCGTGTCATCAGTCAGGGAAGCGCCGCCGCGCACGGCGAAGGTTCGCTCTACTGCAAGATGGGTAGATACGAAGTTTAGAGGGAACGGAGGAGGAAAAAAAAAGATTTAGTGCACATACAGGATAATAACTGCTTGTCTGGGTTGTCATTATTGTGTTTAATTAACGAGCAGAGTCATTAAATAATCATTTTATCCCTTCTCTTAAAATATTTCACTTACTGCTTTACAAGACACATTAATCAAACGTGCGAAATGAGAAGAAGAGCAAAAACATTAACTGATAGATAAAAAATCAATTAGACTGTGTTTATAAACACATTAATCCGTCAGTGATTGTGTGTTATTAATTATGTATAAACACAGGAGAAACACTTGTTCGCAGGTACAGACACCTTTGGCAGCACCTGGAGCTCCACGCCAGCCGCCGTACTGGCTGGAGGTGGGAAACCAAACGACAAAAAAAAAAAAAAAAAAAAAAAAAAAAAGCAGGCTTCAGCAAAATTGTTTGGGACATTGTTCCGTGTGTCTCCTGGGATATTGATCCGGGCTTATTTGTTTACTTCTTCCCAGTTGCGTGTCCTTAACAGCCATCTGTCACGGAGAGATAGGCGGCGAGGGGAGGAAGGTGACGGAGTTAATGGGAGAATGATTTCCAACACGGCAACCAGAAGGTGAATGACAAAACTGCTGTGGGGAGGCTGAACGTGATGGAGGGGGGGGGGGGCACATGAGATACAGAACTTGAAATAATCTTCAAAAGAATTATTTTATGGAAAAAAAAAAAAAAGCTCAGGAAGGTTTACGTCCTGTTTGGTAAATGCAACCAGTTCAGCGGGAGGAGTGTTATGGAGCAACAAGTGGCTGCAGTCGTCCTGCTCCTCATTTCTCTCCGTTTTCCAACCATCTCTCCGTTTCCCCCCCCCCCCACCTCCCCGAAAGAAAGGATGCAATAATTAGAGAGCATACCAGGTGGAAGTACACAGCTCAAGAGCCCTGCACTTCCTCACCCACTCCTCCGCAGGAAGACGGGGGGGGAGGGATGAAGATGCCTGGGAGAGCAGAAGAGGGTGAACGTGACTGGAGAGGGGAAAGTGGCGAAAGAATACAGCTCGGTAAAAATGGGAAGGAGGGGGGGTTGGGGGGGGTGGGGGGGGGCAGCCGGGCTTGGGTGCATATTGGGTCAAAGGAAATAAAACGTGTCATTTAGCCAGAGAAAGAAGATGAGAGCAGTGAGTGGTGGTGGGTGGGGGGGGGGGGGGGACGGTAGAGGCCGGGTTAGCTGTTAAATAGGGTGGGGGGGTCATGTGGGGATGGGGGGGGGGGGGGCACCCACAGTACAACTTGTCTAACAAAGGTGCTTCTGTCTGGGCCTCCTCGAGTGGACAGGATTCCATTAGCGAGCTGCAGAACCTGGACTCTATTCAAGCAGCCCATCCAGGCCCGGCTGGGCGTGCACGTGGGCGCGCGCACGCACACAACGACCCGCACGTGCTCGCTCTGCACTCACATGCGCACGCACACAACATCGCTAATTAATCCTCAGATTACCCCGCCAATTATTACCACACTTGTGCTAATTAGAAATTATTTAAAGCATTTCCCAATTAGGGTTTATGTGCTCAGTCGGGCAGCAGTCGCCCTCCATAATCCGACCGGTGTTATAGCTGGAGAAAAAAAGGAAAAAAAAATGGGGAAACTCGTCCATAGACTAGGGATGGAACGGTTAGCAGTATTACGGTAAAGCGCGGTAATATTTTACGTGATAACGGTGGATTAGCTGGATGTGTAATATCAACCTCATTCAAGTCTGTTAGCGACTCACGACTGTGTCTCACGTGAATATGTAGCTTGTAACATCGGCATCGTAACGTTAGCATGGAGTAAAGTGGTGATAGCACACAGGACATTTAGCAACTTACTAAAAGGATGATATCCAAGGTCTGGACATTTTTATTATTTTTTTAAGAATGCAGAGGGACAACTGGTGGAGGACAGTTATCTGTCTGCAGACCACTTGTTTACATTTTATTGTAATTTGTAGAAGCAACTTGAAGGAGCTAAGGCTAATGCTACAAGCTACTGAGATGTTTGACCAAGAGTAACCTGGTCGACGCGCTTCGCTAACTCACATTTCATAAACGTTACCGTTGCGTGTTAATCGAAAAATGACCGGAACGATGTTCTTCTGATGCAGTTAAAATATTAATTTATTCCATTAACTGATCCGACAACCATAACGCCGGCAGTTAGCGCCACAGCGCTAACAGCTAACCAATAACAGGCAGCTACCTTTATACCTGACCCTCAGGTAACAACACAGCGACACCCACAGACACACAGAGTGAACTACAATTCAGAACAACATATTTGGCTCCTAAACAACTGTTTCTTTATTTACACATTTATAGGTATTTAAGGTTCAGCTTAAAGTCCAAAGTTTATTTCATTTGAACTTCACTATAATTTTTGTTCCTAATAATTGTTTGCATATTTTCACCTACTATGGTTGTTAAAGTGTTTATTTAAATTTCCACCACACAAATAAGCTTTGTTCCTGTTATTTATTTTGTTCATTTAAAATAAAACCTCTTTCTGTGCCAGTTGTTTGTCCTTTTAATGTGAAAGTTTCATTTTGATAAGATTTTGGCTTCTTATGTTTTAGTTTGGCAAGAAAATCACAATATTTTGTGAAAGTCTTTTTTGGACATTTGTACAGCAATAAAGGATACCGCGATAATATCGTAAACCGTGATAATTTGGTCGCTATAATTGAGATATCAGATTTTCCATATCGTTACATCCCGACCACAGACACATGCGAGTGGGTAATCAGGCCGCCTCAACGAGTCCCTCTGTTAGGATGGGGGGGAGGGGGGGTTGGAGAAAGACAAGAGGAAGAAAGAGAAAGAATAAAACAACAAAGGCCATGCTCCTTTAGTGCAGCGGTAATACTGTAGGTGGCTCTCGTTAGGGCTGGGGACGGTGATTAGGAGAGGCCACAATGAGACCCGCCAGGAAACACATGCCAATTAGGTTACCAGGAGAACCGCGGGCCCTCATCACTATGGGAAACCCACTGGTCTCCACGCACACACACACACACACGCACACACACACACACACACACACACACACACACACACATACAGGCACCCATAGCTCATTCGCTACCTCCTTTTTTTTTTTTTTGTAACCCCTTTGGTTATATTATGACATGAGTAAGGAGAAGGCAGAGAAAACCGGGAGGTGAAAGAGAGGAGATGGCATCGCAGCAGAGTGGACAAAAAAGATGAAACAAAGTCACAAAAGAAGGGAAAAGCAGCAGTTTGAGGTTGGAGATCAAAAGTTGTTGGCTGAGAACTAAGAAAGGGATCATCTCCAGGGGTGCATGATAATTATCGACCCGATAACTATCGGGCCGATAACAGGAAATTATGACGTCATCCCGATAACTCCGATATCACGACGAATAGCCCCGATAACATTTATATTTCTGTCAACACAGCAGTGTCTCGCTCCCTCTGAGCCTTGAATGACCAGCAGTGAATGTTATGTTCAAGTAACGTCGGCATAATCAGAAAAACAATTACTCAATCAGGAAAATCAAGAATACCCCCTCATGCCAGAAAACAACTCATTAAAGGTGGGGTATGTGAACTTTTTTTGCAGCACCCACTGAAATAAAATGTTTGCAAAAAAAAAACTAAACGTTTTGGTCCAGTCTAGATGGTATAATCAGAGAAAAACTCTGACCAATCAATGTACTGATCATCTTTACATTTATTGGCTGCCTAATACGTCCATCAAATATCAATGCACCCCCCCCCCACACCCCCCCCTCCCTCCCTGCGGTTCAAGTCGTGAATCATGTGAAGGCTCGAGGAGGAGGCGGAGCCTTTGGAGGAGGGAGGGAGTGTATATTTTCAAAATTTCACTTGAGTTGGATTGATGGAACCGTTTTTTTCAAAGATCACCTACCCCACCTTTAACTGGGTCATAATTTTAGTAGTTGCTGACTTGAATTGATATTCGCAGTATTTTCCCGCATGTTACACATAAAAAAAGAAAAAAATTGAAAAGGCTGAAAGAACGACTAGTAAACGAGGGAACGGAGAAATTTACGTTACACCTTGAATGCAGCCTGCAGCACAGCGCTGATCACAACAAACATGGCGGCGTGGAACTTCGTTAAAGTTTCAGAAGAAGATAGTTTGCTGGTTATTTGCTCCAAGCGAAGGAGGGAAAATAGCACAAGCTTTAATACGTAAAACCTGATCAGCCACCTGAAACACAACCATCGCTTCCATGGAGTTTTGAAATCATGCTAACATGAGCTAACATGAGCTAACATGGGGAAGCCCTGCTGCAAGTCTCCCCTCCCCTCTCCATCATC
This sequence comes from Hirundichthys speculiger, assembly GCA_018398805.1. Classification (NCBI taxonomy): domain Eukaryota; kingdom Metazoa; phylum Chordata; class Actinopteri; order Beloniformes; family Exocoetidae; genus Hirundichthys; species Hirundichthys speculiger. The sequence continues at coordinate 142,582 of JAGFBZ010002223.1, read as the reverse complement.
TCTCTCATTTAAAGCTTCCAGAGATAAAAAAAAACAAAAAACTCACTGAACCTCATTTACTTTAATTAAAGATATTTATTTGAATGGAACCACAAGCCAAAATCCTTTAAACGTAATTTTCTTTTTTAAATTTATTTACACAGACAAGTCTAACTTGTGTCAGTACATTATGACCTGTTGCATTAATTTTTATTGTCATTGAGGAATTGAATTTTTTCAGTTAGTAATTCTGATGCATGTATTTCCATCAGTTCAAGGAGCCTTTATTTTTTATATCAGTCAGTAATGAACCTTATTTAAGTTAATGTGAGATATCAAATAGGTTTGTTTGATAGCTTTTTGAAAATGTTTGAGAGGCTTGCCAGTAGTTGTATATTGGAAAAAATAAATATCTGTTCATTTAAAAAGTCTAAACTGCTTTTGGTTTTGTTCATAGTGGCCACGGTTACATGATGTTTTTTAATTCGGAATGAATAATTCCGAATCAAATAATTCAGAATTAAACTATTTTCCTACGAGTTTACATGGAAAACACGTTTGATCGGCTTTATCCAACTCCGCTTTAGGTCTGGGGGTTGGGAAGGGTTCTGATTGGATGGGGGGGGCGGACGTCTTTACATCTACCGGAAGAAAACAAACTTAGCAACAACTCGGTTAGCAACAACATTTCACTTATTTTTGACCTGGGTGGCGTCTCTATCTGTTAAACCTCCTTCATTTAACCTGGACGCTACAACTTTGAAAAGCTCACAATTTTTATGTTTCCTGCCATCTGTTCTTTTAATTATTTCCAGTTCCTCCAAGCTATTTATTAAATAAATCATCTCTGCTCTTGAACACCGTTTACTGCGTGCCGCCATTTGAAACTTTGTTTTGAAAACAAGCCCAGCGCGGAATATAAGCGTCATGGCGACAGACGGACAAGAGAACTAGCATGCGCAGAAAGACGGGAATTAATTTAAAGCTGAATGAGTGTATAAACATGACCGCGGAATTATTCTAGGTATATGTATATATATAAATAATATTGGGTGTATGTGTGTGTTATCGGTATCGGCCTTTAGGAGCTGAAAGTTATCGGTTATCGGTTTTTAAACAGTTATCGTTCATCCCTAATCATCTCTGGATCATCTGTGGATTAAAGTGTCTTTAATCCACAAAAACAAGAGGAGAGAAGCGACAGACGAGGGCGGGCAGGACTTTGACTTCGGGGAGAGTTATTAGCAGATAGAATTACAGGCTCATCCATGAGTGACGTGTAAGCCGCAGCCGCGCGCTCAAATCTTTACGCCGCTGGCGTTCGCTCTAAACCGCGATGTTATCGATGTAATACGCCGAGCTTTTGTTCTGACTTGCGACGGCGTCGTTCGCCGTTGCCTTGGCAGACGCAATAACCAGGGAGGAGATAGCGGCGGCGCGGATGCTCGTCCCGGGGAAGCGGTGACACGACCCGGGCGGACAGGGGGGGGGGGGGGGGGGGGGGGGGGAACTCCCGCCAGGATATCTGAGCTCGACGTGACGGACGGGGCGAGATGCTGATTGATTAACGAGCGCGGTCCCCGTTATTAAATAAACAGGCTGAATACACAAAACATATTGAATAAATTAGAGCGTGAACTGATCTCCGCTGGAACATTCGGCTCATTAGGATGCATGAGGAAACGATGTTCTGATTGCAACGAGAGTCACTTATTAAGCCATGTTTCCCCCCCCCCCCCCCCCCCACCCCCCCCCCCCCACCACCACCACCGCCCCAAACACTTACCCATCATGCCTGGCACACACTCCAACCCAAACCTCTCCCACTCTGACTTAACTTCACCCCTTCCCCAGCGGACATCACAAACAAACCACTAGCCCTCCTCGCCCCCCCCCCCCCCCCCCTGCCCCCCCCCGCACATCCCTCATTTTCCACCTCCTCCTCCCCCCTTTTCCACTGCTCCTCTGCTGGGATCTGTGTCATCATTTTAATTAATTTCTAATCAGGCGAGAGTAAACTAATCAGGGGAGGCGTTAAACAATGACAGCTCTGCCTGCTCAGCCTCACACCGGGGGCTGCAGCGGCCGCTCGGCATGCTGGGAAGAACCTCACGCTGATAAACAGCTCATTGCAAAGAAAAAAGAAAAGAATCAGGCCATCTCCGCTCATCTCCGCTCTTATACATGTTAATGTGGAGAGCGACACACAGGCGGCCTGCCGTTATTTTACATTACAATTATTACCTCTTATGGCCGTGATTGTTGCGCCTCGAAGATTTGTGACTAAATAAACATATCAGTTCGCAGACGTATGACGGAAACGCATGTAAACGATGAAAACGGACAAATAAATAACCCGGCGCCGTCTGAATGGAGCAGCATGTATGTGCTCAGAATGGGCTGCACAAAGACTGCAGTTATCTGTAGGCGGCCAGATCCCGGCGCCAAAGCCGAGCCATTCTGGGAAACAGATGGGGGGGGGGGGGGGGGGGGGGGGGGGGGGGGAGACAAAGTGCACTTCTGGGCAATACGTTAACTGAGACAACGGAGCGGGCAAACGTAAACAAACCTCATCCGGGCTCACCTGTGGCCTGAGCCTGATCGTGATTGGCCAGTTCTGACAGTATGAATGAATGAATGTCAATAAAGCTGATGAAAGGATGATCACTGTTGCGTCACCGGTGGAACGATGGTGACGTACACGTGACCGGCGTCTGCGTTAACCTTCGCCTGAACTTACGCCTGCAAACACAATGGCTTCATCACAGGGTCTGATGGGTAATTATGAGTTACAGATGTGTTACCGTCCAGCACGTCTGCGAGCTTCATCTCGTCTACATGAGACAAATTACTGATTTTTTTTTTTTTTCCTCTTTATTGTTCCCAGTTTTCTGTTTTCTGTGTGTAGAGGTTTAATAGGTAATTTGCGATTTAAGCAACAACAACCATTTCCATAGGAAGAAGCGTAACTTCCAATCGACGGTAAAACATCATAATTAATGACAAATGCAGCTGGTCACCTTATTAAATCTACGGGTGCACGATAACTATCGGGCCAATAAGTCCGATATCACGACAAATAGCCCCGATAACATTTATATTTCTGTCAACACAGCAGTGTCTCGCTCCCTCTGAGCCTTGAATGACCGGCAGTGAATGTTATGTTCAAGTGACGTCGGCATAATCAGAAAAACAATTACTCAATCAGGAAAATCAAGAATACCCCCTCATACCAGAAAACAACTCGTTAACTCGTCATAATTTTAGTAGTTGATGACTTTAATTGATATTCACAGTATTTTCCCACATGTTACACATAAAAAAAGAAAAAAATAGAAAAGGCTGAAAGAACGACTAGCAAACGAGGGAACGTGGGAATTTACGTTACACCTTGAATGCAGCCTGCAGCACAGCGCTGATCACAACAAACATGGCGGCGTGGAACTACGTTAAAGTTTCAGAAGAAGATAGTTTGGTGGTTATTTGTGACGAATCCTCCGAGTGAATTCTACGAGGAGGGAAGCACAAGCTTTAATACGTAAAAACCTGATCAGCCACCTACAACATAACAATCACTTCCATGGAGTTTTGAAATCACGCTAACGTGAGCTAACGGAAGCTAATGCTAACATGCGCAAGCCAGCAGCAGTCTCTCCTCTCCCTCAGTCCTCTCATCTAAAGCTTCCATGAGATTAAAAAATAAAAAATAAAAACTACTAAACCTCATTTACATTAATAAAAGGTATTAATTTAAATGGAACCACAAGTCAAAATCCTTTAAATGTTATTTTTTTTCAGTTAGTAATTCTGATGCATGTATTTCCATCAGTTCAAGGAGCCTTTATTTTTTATATCAGTCAGTAATGAACCTTATTTAAGTTAATGTGAGATATCAAATAGGTTTGTTTGATAACTTTAAGAAAATGTTTGAAAGGCTTGACAATAGTTTTTCATTGGAAAAAATAAATATGTGTTCATTTAAAAAGTCCAAACTATTTGTTGATTTTGTTCATAGTATTGATGTAATGATCTTAGGTATATGTGTGTGTTATCGGTTATCGATATCGGCCTTTAGGAGCTGAAAGTTATCGGTTTTTTAGGAGGATCCCTGCCTGTGATGGTTTAAGACGTTAATGTTGTTCGTTGCAGTTTGGGCAGCGAGTCGAGGAACAACAAACGGTGTGAGCGTGATCAAGGAGAAGTCCGTTAGCTGCACTTGTTTTGCCATATTTCAGTGCAGAGATGAGAACCCTAACCCAGTTATTGATAAGAGTCATATCAGTAATTCAAGACTCAGTGGATTTCCTTTGCTGCATTTTAAGATGTGCAGTGTTGTTGACGCTGCTGGAGTCCAGTCAGAGTTCATCATCCAAGAAACCACCAAGCTGGTAGCATGAGTTGGGAGGTAACAGTTTCCCTGTCCTGTTGTGAGACCCCGAGGTGGACAGATGTTGTCACATCTGACTCTGGAACAACTCGATGGTCGTCGAGGGGTCGGGTCGCCACGGCTGCAGGTGCAAAAACAAAGAAGAACGGAGACAAGATTCCTCCACCGTCATGTCTGACGGCATGAAGAGTTAATGTTGAGATGGTGTGGTGGACGCTGCCAGATGTGGTGGCCAAGCATCTCCTCTCTGGTCTCATCTGTCTAAAGGACATTACTTTACTTTGGAGATATTCTGGTTTATTCGGGTGCAGTTTCCCAAACCTACATAATCCGTCCATGTCCTATTAAAGTTCCGTTTCTTTCTGATCACGGGTCATTAATGTTGCTCGCTCGCTTCTTTGGGTATTTGTGCAGTTTCTCTCAACATCGCACAGTTTGAATTTGGAGGGAATTCGCTGGGACAACTTGTGACCGATCTTTCTCACCGTCGTGTGATGAACTTCGTGTCGTCTTCTCAGGCTGCGCAGCAAAACTCACTTCTCTAAAATTACTGCTGAGGTCTTTCCTCCTTGGCGTTGTGTTAACGCACGCCGGCGCGCTTCAGACGAGCAGCGTTCGAGGTTCGATGGTCAGTGAAATCGAGTGCATTGTATTAGCAGGACACGGTTGCTACTTGTCCTCTTCATCCCTCCATTTGTCTTGAACAAATGTTTGTAGCTTCTTGTTCTTGACTCGACTACTGAACGAGGCGTTTTTAACTGAAGTGAAGGTAGTTATTTTATATGTTTAGCTGCTGATATCGTCCCTCGGTGTGTCCTGGGTCTGCCTCCAGACTGTCTCCTGGTTGGACATGCCAGAGACAGAGGGACTCTGGCGCCGGAGAGACCACAGGCCCGATCTTCCGCCAGATCTGCTAAAGCCGCTATTAACGGATAGCGGCTAGCGGGAGGGGCGTTCCCCCGCAAAGAATGCAATCTTCCACCTAGCGCTACGCGCTACATTATGCATAGGAGTGGTTAGGACGTTCCACCTGTTAGACCAATCAGTGCCTCAGCAGCCGTTGCCTTTAAGAGCAGGTTGCGCTACCAGCTAACCGCTAAGGAGCGTCTTTACATCCAGATCTGAGCAGCTCTCTTGTGCAGCTCGTCTGGGACTCTGCTGTTGTCATGGTCTGGGACGGCCATGACGGCCATTTTGGGTTTTTCTTTGTTCTGTGTTAAGTTGGCATCAATCCCTGTCTTTTGTGTCACCTGTTTCCTGTTTTACTTTGAAGGTCTGTCTTGTCTCTATTGTTTTCAGTTTTGCTTCCTTCCTTCTTGTTACCCTGATTGTCTTCACCTGTCTCTCGTTGGGTTCCCTGTGTATTTAAGCTCAAGTCTCTGCTGGTCCGTTGTCTTGCGTTGTCTCGTGTCCTGTAAGTACTGTTGGTTTTTGGTCACTTGTTTTTCCTCCATGTTTCCCGGCCTGGATACCTGGATTACTTTTGTGGGGTTTTTTTGGTTTGTTTTATATTTTGTCTTTTTTCCCCTTTGGATTACTTTTGTGGATTTTGGTTTTCTTGGTCTTTTGGGTTTTTCGTTTTTTCGTTCTTTTTTTGAGCATATGCCTGCGTTTGGGTCCTCCATTCTGCCTTAAAACTGCTGTAGAGCTTCCTCCTCTTCCTTCCTCCTCTTCCTTCCTTCCACTAGAGGTCTTCACAGGTCCACTTTCATGGACCCAAACCCAAATCGACCCGTGAAAATTCGATTCCAAACCTGACCCGACCTCAGCTATTATCATGAGTCCGGGAGTCCAAACCCTAATGGACCCGCAATATTTGGACCCAGAACCGAACCCGACCCGAGTCTTTAGTTTCCGACCACGAACCGAACCGAGTTACCTGAATAGAACCGAGCCAATCCAGCCCATAGTTGCTCCTGTTAAAGTTGTCTAGCGTTGAATAAAACTTGATTTTCTTACCTAAAGTTGTCTTCTTCTACCGGTTCAGTTGCTACATAGGCTACGTGATGTAAACAACAATAAATCCACGTCGTTATTTTCTTTGTGGATACAGATGCTATTGGTAGCAACTGCTAACGCTAACAGCCTACACCGGTCAGGACGTGTCGTAAATATGTTCTCTCATCCAGCGTTGTCATGTTGGCGATCCGTTGTGCTTTACAGCTGCCGGGCAAACTGCTAATAACACGCTAATAACACGCTAATAACATGCTACGGGAACACGGTTGTTTCATGACAAACACGCCACGTTAATGAATAATTAATTAAACTGCCCCGAGTCCTGACATTAGCTGCCACCGCTAATATCTTTACCTCTCTGGAGTAAACGTGGACCCAGCCTGTCAGAGAGCACCGACCGGACCCGAGACTAACTGCACCGATTCAGACCCGAACCCGGAGTCACGTCTTTTGAATGGACCCGAGACCCGATTTGGGTCGGGTCAGAACCTCGGGTTTTTGGGTTGTTCCGAAGACCTCTACTCTGCACTGATATATACATATAAATATTTTTGCACAGACAATTCCTATCAGCTACCTGAAAGTCCCAGATAGTTGGTGTCCTCCCAGTAAACAAGCTCTGGTCGTCTATGGTTTAACTGGCGAGGAAGCCGTTTAAGACGATCTCTGCCATTTTCTCAAGGGTTCAACTGAGGCCAAATCACGCTTTTATACAAGAGTTAACTCAAGAGTTGGAGCCGTTTGTGCACGTCCACATGTGACCAGGTGGACGCGCATTGATGCCATTTGGACGCACTCTTGTATGCGCCGACATGCGGGTTGCGCAACCCTAAACCCCGTTTCCACACCTACAAAGTGAGTAAGGGAGTCGGCGTAACGGGTAGCGGCTTTAGCGAGCGGAAGATTGCATTAGCGGTTAGCGGATGTTCCTAAACCAGCAATTTGCGGGTTGCGGGTAGTGGCTAGCGTTAACGGGTAAGTGGAAGTGTACGGTCGGGCCTTAAATCTCTCTGCTGGCCTTGGAGCTCCTTGGTGTCCTCCAGGAGGAGCTGGATGAGGTAGCTGGGGCGGGCTGCTGCCCGTGTGACCTCATCTGGATAAACAGAATATAACGGATGGATGGATGGATGGATGGATGGATGGACATGTCACTCCCAGAAACAGAAAGTATAAGCCAAGATCATAGGGATCAGTTATCTAGACACACCCAGGAAACCCAGAAATATCAGAGACTATCAGAGCCAATGAGTTTCCCAGACTGCAACTGTTGTGGTTTGTCCAGGTGTAGCAAAGAAGAAACTTTTGGTGAATTCCAATCCCTCCCTTAACCCTCAATCTCAAACTTCAGTCTCAAAGATTCGCGCTCCCGTGAAGTGCTAGCGCTGTCCCGATTCTTAGAAAGTCAAGTTGAGGGACAAGTTTGAGGGCTGTATTGCCCTCAATATTGAGATTCTCCGGCACCACCCTTGGAAGTAAGGGCTACCCAGAAGGCATTGCGTATTTTCGACAAGACGTCTTCAAAAAGGAAGGCACCCAAAAAAGCTAGCTACAAATGAACGTATTTTCGTAGTTAATAAAGATATAAATGTCACAAAAATATCTTACTGTCTTCATTACATATATTTATATTATCTTTTTCTTCTTCTACGTTTGCTTCTCTTTCTTCTTCATCATCGTCGTTTTCTTGACAGACTGGACGTAGCTTTGGCGTAAGGCCGCCCCCCACAGTCTGAAGACGTAACTGCACTCAAGGGGCGTCCCATTTCTAAGTCACGAGATAGACCTTGCTCTTACTTTCAAGGGCCAAAGACCCTTTCTCTTATCTTTGAACTGGACCTTCTTTCCTTTCCTGGAGGTGCCATGACAACCTCAGGACCAAAAGTCCCTGGCACGCAGATGTTTGTGCACACCCGTAAAAAAAAAGCAAAATAGAAAAAAAAAAATAAACCTTAACAGCAGCACCGTCGACTCTCGCAAAGTTGAGCAACATCAACCCACGAGACCCGAGTGAAATCAAAGTTTAAATGAAACGCATTGCTGGAAATTAAGAGCGTATTTCAGAAGGAGAAACTGCAGAGAGACAGAGTGCGTCTGAAAAGATTTTTTTTTTTTCCTTCCACACCTCCCCCGACCCTCATCGCCACCTCCTCCCCTGCCCTCTTTGCCAAGTATTAGATTCCCATGCCAAACGCTTCCCCGGGATAGAATGAGGATTGCGGAGGTGGGAAAGCTGAAACCCTTCCATAACATGTCAAACAACGCTTGAATCCAAAACGCAAGAGGGAGAGAAAAAGGGTTAGAGGGAGATTTTCAACGGGGAGAAAGAAACTGTCACATCATCAGATTGGTTATTCTAAGTCGAGGGATGTGGGTATGGGGGGCGGGGGAGGGAGGGGCGGGGGGGGAGGGGGAGGGGCGGGGGGGGTGGCAGGGGCTTGGGCTGGCAGGATCTGGCAACGATGCACGATGGCGGTATTTCCACTAAAATAATCAGCCCCCCAGGCAACGGAAAGGGGTGGGGATGTTGTGTGTGTGTGTGTGCATGTGTGTGTGTGTGTGGGGGGGGGGGGGGGGGGGGGGGGGTGCAGGAAAAAAGAGAGGGTTCGGGTTTGTAGGAGTAAGAGAAGGAGACGCGAGCGAGGATACGAGGGAAGGAAATGACAACACTGGAGAGAAAGAAAAATCTGGGAAGCAAACCAAGGAAATCCTGCTTCTCAGATATGCAGCTGTGGAATTAAAATTGGTATAAAAAAAAAAAAAAACACAAGAACAAAAATATACTTCACACTTCACAAGCCTATTGAAGGGCATGATGGAGGGGGGGGGGGGGGGGGGGGCGCCACTCTATGCTGGCATAGATACCTCAGGCTCAGAGGGTAAACAGCTATTCTCCTCACTTCACTTTGTCTGCTGCAGTGGTTTCGGTTTGTGTGTGTGTGTGCGTGTGCACGCGTGTGTGTGTGCGTGTGTGCGTGTGTGTGTGGCGCCTGCAGGGGTGTCATCGGGCTGCAGGGCGAGCTCAAGAGAGAAGACGAGCCCCTCAAAGACCGAGAAACACAGAACGCCCCGTTGAAGCGATTCCTCGCCGTCGCCCGGAGGAACGCCGCGAGGGCGACGGCGGCGCATTGATTCATTGATTCACGATCAAACGACCGTGATCGTCACTCAAATTTAATAATAACAACCTTCACAGTCAAAAAAAAAGCCCTCCAAATACACCGTACCTCCACTTCGGGCCAGGATTAGGCCTTTTTTTCTTTGCGACACATTTTTCGCGTCGACGTGCTGCATTACGTGACAAAGAGCTATCAGAATCGGAAACAACCGTGCAAACGCACAGATAAACGACAAATCAATTAATTTTAAACGATAAAAAGAACAAACGCCGCTTAAAGAAAAAACGGTCACGGGAAAAGGACGCAAAATTACCACACAGACGCAAAAGATCAGCGAAGTATTCAGTACTTCACTCAGCACTTTTGTATTTTAGCTTATTTATGATGAACCGATTTAAAGGAAGAGAAAAGAAGAAGACGATGAGCTCTCCGCCCACTGGAGCGTGAAAACAATAAAATAATACAATCATCAATCATAACGAGTGAGTTAGGAAGTTTCTGGTATTGCGTGTAAACGGTTGCAGCTGAGCGTTGTGACTCCATCTTAATACGAATCTCTCTGAAACACAAACGTCTTTTCATGCAGCCTCCGCTTCAATTATTGGAACCTTTTTTTTTTTTTTTTTGGAGGGACACTTAATTAAAATGGTTCATTTAGCTTTATCTGGAAATAATTCAGCAAAACGTAAATATTAATTTAAAAATGTTTAATTTGATCAAACTAAGTTTGTGAATGCCAGCGTTTTGCATTTATATCCTGCACATTTTTATATGCGTTAAATAGGGGGGGGGGGGGGGGGGGGGGTGGACAATTAAGTGACTTGGAAATTATAAATGGAAAGCAGAAGACGGATAGAACAGGAAAAAGCACCTAATTCAGTAAAGCCGGCCTTTTGTTTGGGGAGTATCCTCCGCTGAATTTATCAGCTTTCATTTGGTTTCCTGTGACATTCTCTCCGTCTGACCATCCAAGTCGTCTCCTGAGACGGATGAGTGGAAGTTCCAGAGAGAGCTATCAGGATTAGGATAATTAATATCATCTCATTTCACTGTCATCCTCTCCGCGGCCCGCTGCACACGCGAGGACGGGATGCAGCGAAACGCTGTGGCGGGAACATCCAGTCGGCTGTCAATCTACGCACACATACAAATGCATTTCCCCTCAGTGGCTGAACTGCAGTCTGAGAGATGACGGGGGGGGGGGGGCTGCTGTGGTGGCGGGTAGTAGTGGGGGGGGGGGGGGCCGCCGGGCCCGAGGGACGCCATACAATAGAGCGCGCGGCTGACCAGCGTTCAGGTGAAATTGAATTGGAAATCTTCCACGGCTAGTTAGCATAACAAAGGGCCTCGTGGCTTTAGACAATGGATGCTTCTCTAATGCACAAAATCAATCTCTCTACGGGCCCGGCGCATTGTTCCCCCCCCCCACCGCCATACAGGTGTTCCTTCAATGGTCCTTAATCAAAAGTGTCAAAACAAAGTTAAGAGTTATCTCTGCTCCTCTGCATCTGCTGAGAGAGAGAGAGAGAGAGAGAGAGAGAGAGAGAGAGAGAGAGAGAGAGGGGACCAGACACCTGGGGGCCAAACAGCTGAGAGGATGCAGTCCTTAAAATCTGTGCTGCAGTCTGCTGATGCTGAAAAAAACTAAAAAAAAAAAAAACTTAAAGACTGCTTGGTCCTTGCAGCTCGTCCAGACCGTGAAGAGAGAGAGAGAGAGAGAGAGAGAGAGAGAAGATGGCAGCAGAGATGCAGGGAGGGAATCAGAGCCTCCTCAACGTTTCTCATCTGATCAATGACAATCCCAGAAGTTGCTTCTATCTCTAAAGGTTATGTAACGACGGAAACTAGGGATGCACGATAACTGCTTTTTAAAACCAATAACCGATAACTTTCAGCTCCTAAAGGCCGATACCGATAACCAATAACACACATATACCTAAGATCATTACATCAATACTATGAACAAAATCAGAAATAGTTTTGACTTTTTATATGAACAGATATTTATTTTTTCCAATGAAAAACTATTGTCAAGCCTCTCAAATATTTTCACAAAACTATCAAACAAACCTATTTGATATCTCACATTAACTTAAATAAGGTTCATTACTGACTGATATAAAAAATAAAGGCTCCTTGAACTGATGGAAATACATGCATCAGAATTACTAACTGAAAAAGATTAACATTTAAAGGATTTTGACTTGTGGTTCCATTTAAATTAATATCTTTAATTAAAATAAATGAGGTTCAGTAGTTTTTATTTTTAATCTCATGGAAGCTTTAGATGAGAGGAATGAGGGAGAGGAGAGACTGCTGCTGGCTTGTGCATGTCAGGATTAGCTTCCGTTAGCATTAGCTTCCGTTAGCTCACGTTAGCGTGATTTCAAAACTCCATGGAAGCGATTGTTATGTTGTAGGTGGCTGATCAGGTTTTACGTATTAAAGCTTGTGCTTCCCTCCTCGTAGAATTCACTCGGAGGATTCGTCACAAATAACCACCAAACTATCTTCTTCTGAAACTTTAACCAAGTTCCACGCCGCCATGTTTGTTGTGATCAGCGCTGTGCTGCAGGCTGCATTCAAGGTGGAACGTAAATTCCGACGTTCCCTCATTTGCTAGTCGTTCTTTCAGCCTTTTCTATTTTTATCTTTTTTTTATGTGTAACATGAGGGGAAATACTGCGAGTATCAGTTCAAGTCAGCAACAACCAAAATTATGACCGAGTTAACGAGTTGTTTTCTGGCATGAGGGGGTATTCTTGATTTTCCTTGATTGAGTAGTAATTGTTTTTCTGATTATGCCGAAGTCCCTTGAACATAACATTCACTGCCGGTCATTCAAGGCTCAGAGGGAGCGAGGCACTGCTGTGTTGATAAAATATATATGTTATCGGGGCTATTCGTCGTGATATTGGAGTTATCGGGATGACGTCATAATTTCTTGTTATCGGCCTGATAGTTATTGTGCTCCCCTAACGGAAACTCTTCTGGTCAACCCTCCAGCTCCTTTCTCAGTCCTCTACTCAAACCACTCCATCCATTTCTCTGCAGGCCAACGACCTTTAACTGTTCATGATGGACTCAGCAGAACGAGAATATTTAAGACGCTAAAGGAGACCTCTGTTCATGGGTTTTTACTAGGGCTGGGCAAGTTAACGCGTGATTATCGCGTTAACTCATTCATTTATTAACGGCGACATTTATTTTATCGCACGTTAACGCATGTTGCTCACATGCTTTTGTTTTGAAAAGTCTGTTTCTGGCTGCTGCGGAACCGGAAGATAATTACCAGGTAAACATGCAGTAAAGCTAAAACAGACATGGAGAACGGTAAAAATCTGTGAACTTTACAGTTCAGGTAGCAACTCAGGTAGAAATATTAACAATTCTGTCTAAAAAAAAATATTCTGGACTGCAACCAAACGTTTGTGGTCATTCCTCCATGTTCCATCAGATCTGCTCCATGTGTTCACTGTCCTGCTGTTCTCTAGCTGGTTACTGCAGTGCGGCTCCATCTAGTGGCTCAGATGTGTAATGACAACAGAAAGTCCAGTCCTCCATTATAAAACTAATTCAGTTCTGTGGCCGTTTTTTGATTTCGTATTTTTGCTCCAAGTATAAAATTGAAATATAAAATTGGATTTCTTGTTCTTTTGTGTTAGATTAAAAAACATGATAAAATGTCACTTTTTAATTTTGTTTTTAATTTTTAATTGACAATTGAAAATGGAAAGAATGATTGATACACGGATTGGTAAAGTTACTGAACTTTAACGTGGACATTTTCATTTTAAAGTTCTCCCAGACGGAGGATTCAACAGAAACAAGGTTATTTGTAACAACTGACAAGTTGAACTCTCCGTTAAAAGTTTCTGCTGTTACCTCAGAAATTACCTGTTTTAATGTTCTGATTGTGCTGAGACACAATCATTTTGTTGGATTTTGTTTGTAGACTTTTTATTTTTATTTTTTATAAAAACAGGATGACATTAATGCCCTGGCAGTGGCAATAAGCTTTATTTTATTTTACATTTTTAAAGATGAGATTTACACTAAATATGTGTTACTGACAAGTGCTGATGTTAAAAGTGTTTAAACAACAAATGTTATGGCACTTTAGTTCATATGGCAGCAGAACATTTAAATAAAAGTGCATTTTACTCTACTTTTGAATTCATTATTTGATTTTGCGTATACAATGCGATTAATTGTGATTAATCAGGGAAATAATGTGATTAATAGCGATTAAAAATTTTAATCATGGTTTTTTGTTTTTTTTTTATTATTCATCCACTGAGATATAATGATACATGTGAAGTTTAAGTGGTTTGACGACATCGTCAGCAACAAACCACGAGACGAAAATAAATGCAAACCATTTCCAGTCTTCTCTATGGAGGGAAGGTGTTCAGCATGGATCATTGATTTAAATAGATTTTCAGTAAGTGCTATGTCTGTGGATTACCATGTAAATAATAACATGAATCTATTGACTAATCCCGTCTCCTAATAAGTGGCATCACAGACTCAACGCCTCCAGTTTGACAGCTGCCAGACGACTATCCATCAGTACCGACTCCCCTCAACGTTATCACCGAACACATGGCTTCACATTTCTGCAGAGAGGCAGGGAAACCTCTGATACGCTTTATATTATACAAAAGGTTCTTCCGGTTCTTCCTGCTTCTGTGACCCAATTATTACATGGATTTCTGTCCTGGACAATTTAAGGGTAAGATTTGGATCATTTGGACTCCGGACTGTATATGGAACATGTGTTTCTGGATAAGGACTTTAAAGCAGAGGAGTTTTTAGGATGTGATCGTGCTCGGCGTCACTGATCACTAGGGTCGGGCATCATTTGGATTTTAACTATTCCGATTCCTGTTCAAAACGATTCTGGATTCTGATTCTTTGATGTGTAGGTCAACAGATCGTGACTTATCTAACAGTAGAATTTTTTCATTAAAAAAACTGACACATTTACACAGGCGACAGGCCATTTTTATTCTTCCACATGCTAGCATGCACATATGCACTCACATAATTCACTTACAGCCTAAATTTTTAACAACTTACAGTTGGTAGTTGGCCTCCAAAATACATTTTGCCCAACAAAAAAACTAAATCAACAGTTTTTGTTTAGTAAGATGACCATATCTGCTCTTTCAGAAACAGACAGATAAACGCAGACAAAAACATAACCTCCTTGGTGGAGGTAAAAATTGTTTGTTTACCTGGTTGCTGGGTTACGCTCATATAGACAAGGAGCCTCCTAGCCAATGGGATGCCAGGAAGATGCTAGCCGATAGCCAATGGCAGAGCAGCTACAAGTATGTTTACGTTCGGTAAACTCTGGGAGCTGCGAGTAGCAGCGCTACTGTATTTTTGACTTTCATATCCTGAAATTTCTTTCGTAACTAGAGGCAATATTTTCCTGTTGATGCGTTTCGTAACCTGAAAACTTCGTATGTAGAAACGTTCGTAAGTAGAGGAACCGCTGTAGATGAGAAGGTAAGAGTTTCTGGATGAAGACGGACTCTGTTGCAGTCGTAGAAGCGACGGGAGCAACGCAGTGAATTAAATACGCTACACTCGTTTATTTTTGTGATGTCATGCAGGTGAAGGTGTTTTGCCATATTAGTCGTGCTCCCTCCTTTGGCAGTAACACGCTTCCCGCAGGTGTTTTACTGCGCCAGGTAGCCGTCATTTCCAGGACTGAAATGCAGCCAAACTGGAGAGCGGCGTCTCTTGAGATCCATGTTGTGGCGAGTGAAGTCCCGTCGACGACGACGGACGCGACGTCGCCGCTAGCGCGGAGTTGAGAACGCCGGGCGGAGTAACATCAACAAACTAGTGCAGTAAATCAAAACCAAAAAAAAAAATTAGCGCGGACATTTAGGAACCGAAAAAAGGAATTGAAATTCAAAAATCTTCTAAACGATTCCAGAACCGGACGTTAGGAACCGATTCCTACTTAGAATCGTTTTTCGGTGCCCGACTCTACTGATCACCGTCCTGAGCAGCGGGAATCGTCCCCTCACGTTCTTTCAACAACCTGCAGAGCAGCTGTCTTCATCCAGTTCCTGCAACACCGAGCTCACCACCTCTGCGGCTCCGCGACCCGGTGCCCATCTAAGGTTCGTGGGAGCTCAGGTTCCCCACGGACAGATCCAGCTGAATGATCTCCACTGGAAAAACTGCAGAGGGATCCGAAGTTCTGACAACAAAGTCACGCAGGGGCAGCTTCGACTTCACTCTCACAGAGCTGTAAAATCATCAAAAGATGAAAAAGCCCATCTATGCTGCATCTGTCACCTGCAGAGCCACTACATTTGGTGGAAGTGACAACAAATCCAGTCTTGATGGTACTCAGCTGTACCTTTCTTTTAGCCAGGTGACTCATAGTTTCAGCACAAATCTCAGTTTATCTTTACAACGTGACGAACGAGCAGTTCCTTTAACTGAAGACTAGGGTTGGGAATCGAGAACCAGTTCCTGTAGAGAACCAGTTCCTGTAGAGAACCGGTTCCGTGTGTTTCTATTCCTTGGAATCGTTTGGCAGTATATCCAGCGATTCTCTTATCGATTCCAACCAGCACGAATCTCAGACAATTTACACAAGTTACGCACAGTCAATTCCAGAAAGCACTTACGTGATTAAGTTACGTCGGTGTAGCACGTTAGCATTGCAGTTGTAAACAACAATGGCGCCCACCAGGTTCAAACGCTCCAAAGTTTGGCTTCATTTCACCAAAGAAAGATGGCAACAAGGCAACTAGCAGTCATTGTAAAGTGGAGATAACAGCGTCGGGAGGGTCAGTGAGGTTGTCCGGACGACGCCTGGCATGGAGGTTACTCGCTGCTGCTCCGGGGGACTTGTCCCTGCGACGCTGGACGCTGGACGCTGGACGCTGGACGCTCCAGTTTGTGCCCGCTGTGTGGTGATTTTGCGGTCGGGTGTCGACATGTCTGCGGGTGCAGACCGGTCCTCTTGCGGCTGGTGGAGACGTGCTGCTGCGGACATGGACGGTGTCGCTGGAGCTAATCATGAACTGCTACCTGCGGCAACCGCCGCCACTGGATCCGGGCTGCAGCTTTGACTAAGCCGGGACGGGAGCCCCCGACATGGCAGCAGCAGGATGCTGCACCTATTCAGCAGTCTACACGCCGGGGTGAGTCAGCTGACCTGGCGGGGACTGTCTGAAGACCTGGTGGGCCCGGCACCGCCAGGGGTAACGCCAACAATCTGGTCAGCATGATGAACCGGGCTCTGGGTAGGTCGGCTCCGTCGCTCGCCGAACTGAGGGAGCTCGGTCTTCCCAGAAGAGACAGTTTGGTTCATCGGAGTTTGGTTCATCGGAGTTTCCTCCTCTGACCTGGAGATATCTCACTTGATTCCCCATTGTGGAGATACTGGTTTTAACGGCTGTTAACAGGTTCTAACGGCTGTTAACTGGAGTTAGCACTCGGACCACAGGACCGGGACATGAAGAAGGAGCGCTGGACGCCGGCAGCTCCTCAAGTCCACCAGAGTGCAGCGTCTGGTGTACTTGAAGCTTGAATTTCCCCCTTGGGGGATCAATAAAGTATATTTATATCGTATATTTGTATTGTATTGGAGCACGACTAACATACAGAAACATTTGCGCGCATAACATGTTAAACTCGTTAATGTTGAACGAGTGTCGTGTTTTTGACGCTTCGGACTGATGGATCTCAACCCAGCAGCAGTAGCCAAGCTAAGATCACCTCTGGTAACTCTGGTTAGTAGCTATCCCGCTGCCTATGTGCTTCTTTGTAAAACACGCTATAACATTAGCGCTATGCTATTAAACGAATGCCTTCTGCGTTACATTTAGAAGATGACCGTGACGAGAGAGAGAGTCTGGCTGGTTCAGAGGCTGGAAGACATGATTATTTTACTGCTAAAGAATTGTTAATTCTTCATAGTATTTGCAGATTTGTACTATGCTCTGTTCCGTTGTATTTGATAGTATTTATCTTTCTTTATTATTATTCTTGAGTGCTTAGTGAGCTCATAGATCTTTTTAAAAAGGAGATTTTTCATTTCTATTAGGAAAAATCTGTTATTAAAATGTTACACATTCTTGTGTATTTGCACAGTTACATATTACAACAGTTAACACGTTATCCAGGCTTTGGGCCTCTTTTGACCTCGCTGTTGAGTTTGTAAGGTCGTGACTTTTAAGTAAAATAAAATAATGCTAATAAAACTGTTTGTTCTCCTTTTTGCCCAAATTAGAATCGATAAGAGAATCAATAAAGAGTTGAATCATTAAACAGTATCGATAATGGAATCGGAATCGGAAAAATCTTATTAATTCCCATCCCTACTGAAGACTAAACCAGTGGACACTGATTAGTGTCCCCCTCAACCGGCAAATCCATCCAGCAAAATATAGGCATCAAAATCACCTCTTCAGTTCTTCCCAACAAAGGTTGCAGGAGGCTTGATTGATAACCGGTTGTCCTCCTCAGACCACGCTGCATCTGTCTCACTGTCATGTCACATTGCATTTCGCAGCATAAGAAAAATCTGGCCGTCTCCGTCTCATTATGTCACCCAACCGCCGGTACAGGCCGTGGTTATCTGTTGCCGTGACTACTGCAGTGCTCATTTAGCAGGTCTCCCAGCCTGCACAATAAAAACCCCCACGGACGGTCCAGAACACGGTGGCGCATTCACACGCGGGACACGTCGACTCCAGCGACTCCCCTCAGCTGCTCGGACCTGGACCTGGACCTAACCCCTAACCCTTACCCCTAACCTTAATCCTAACCCCCTAACCCTAACCCCCTAACCCTTAACCCTAACCCCTAACCCTTACCCCTAACCCCTAACCCTAACCCTAACCTAACCCTAACCCTAACCCCTAACCCTAAACTAACCCTAACCCTAACCCTAACCCTAACCCTAACCCGAACCCTAACCCTAACCCCTAAACCCCCGAACCCCCTAACCCCTAACCCTAACCCTAAACCCCCCCTAACCCCCTAACCCTAACCCTAACCCCCTAACCCCGAACCCCTAACCCCCCTAACCCCTAACCCCTAACCCCCGAACCCTAACCCTAACCCCCCTAACCCGAACCCCTAAACCCCTAACCGAACCCCCTAACCCGGACCCCTAACCTAACCCTAACCCCCTAACCCGAACCCTAACCTCCCGAACCCTAACCCCCGAACCCTAACCCCGAACCCGAACCTAACCCCTAACCCTAACCCCCCTAAACCCTAAACCCTAACCTAACCCCCTAACCCCTAACCCTAACCTAACCCCTAAACCCCTAACCCTAACCCCTAACCCTTAACCCTAACCCTAACCCTTACCCCTAACCTTAATCCTAAACCCCTAACCCTAACCCCCTAACCCTTACCCCTAACCTTAATCCTAACCCCCTAATCCTAACCCCTAACCCTTACCCCTAATCTTAATCCTAACCCCCTAACCCTAACCCCTAACCCTAACCCTAACCCCTAACCCCTAACCCCTAACCCTAACCCCCTAACCTAATCCCTAATCCTAACCCTAACCCTAACCCTAACCCTAACCCCTAAACCCCTAACCCCTAACCCCTAACCCCTAACCCGAACCCCCCCCGAACACCGAACCCGAACCCCGAAAACCGAACCGAACCGAACCCGAACCCGAAGCCGAACCCGAAAACCGAAACCCCCGAACCCCCGAACCCGAACCCGAAACCCCGAAACCCCGAACCCGAACCCCGAACCCTGAACCCGAACCCGAACCCGAACCCGAGAACCCCTAAACCCGAAACCCCGAACCCCTAACCTAACGCCGAACCCCGAACCTAACCCGAACCCTAACCCTAACCCTAACCCCCTAAACCCTAAACCCTAACCCTAACCCGAAACCTAACCCCCTAACCCGAACCCGAACCCCTAACCCTAATCCTAACCCTAACCCTAATCCCTAACCCTAACCCCTAACCTAATCCTAACCCCCTAACCCTAACCCTACCACTAACCCCCTAACCCTAATCCTAACCCCTAACCCTAACCCTACCACTAACCCCCTAACCCTAATCCTAACCCCTAACCCTAACCCCGTAACCCTAGCTATCTTAGGTTTGCCGGCGGCCTCGTGCACGCGGCTCATCCCATCTGGTTTTTAAATCAAGCCTTCATATCTGGCCTGTGAGCTCTGACTGGTCGTTCCTCTCGTCATCTCTAAAATGCAGCACGGGCAGTTCCTGTCGAATCAACCACTTCGGGTGTTTGAGTGAACTTGCGGTTCTTCGCACACGGGAAACGCCAGCGACTCATCGAACTGAATATCTCTCTGTTCAATCTTTTTTTTATTTTAAATTGTGTCTGAGTAGCTGCCTATAAACCAATACTGAGTCTGCAGGAACATCACCCATTTGCCCAGAACAACTGTCTGCAAATCTGGAGCCGGAAACAATAAAAATCCGGGTCACATCTGCGGCAGTTTGACACAACTTCTCACTTCCACTCGCGTCGCCGTCCCACCATTCACCGCCCACCGCCCAGCGTCCCACAGCCTCAGCTGCCCCCCCGACCCATGGGAGGACTCATGGAGACCAGTTGATTAAAAATCACTTAGTGGGGAACACAAACAAAGCTGTCAGCCTCTGGCTCGCCCGTGGGATAGAAGTGGGGGGGGGGGGGTGAACAGAGCGAGAGGAGGAGACACTTACTTCACTATCAAATGTTTTGTGATGTAATTCAATTGGATTAAATCACAAGTGAGTTTTAATCAATTTATTTAATATAGATCTCCGCCATCATTTCTTTTATTTAATTGGTTTAAGTTACTTTATTGAGCATCTCAGCCTCATGTTGACAGGCGAACCGGTTTATCTTCAGATTGTTATAAGATAAAGGAAAAATACTCACGAGGAAGTGAAATTATGTGGTGAAATGCTCGATTCGCTTGTTTTGTCCCTAAAAAAAAACATTCACAGCTGTAAAGGTTTTCAGTTTGGAAAAGAAACAAGTCCTCATTCACTTGAAAGGAAACGTCGAGCTTCTTCAACAGCTAAAAAAAAAAAAAAAAAAGATGACTATTATCTAGAAATGGATTTTTAAAAATTTCAATATTTTCAGCTTTTATCATCACTTCATTAATTTCAACGTGAATTATTCCACCTGGCTTTGGGTCCATTATTCAATTAGGCCGTGATGTAACATCCATTTGCAGCGCTGCGTCACGGTCAGAGTGCCAAGATGAAAGTTTTGCAAAAGTTGAGACTCAACCTTTTTTTTTTTTTTTTTTGTCCTTCAAACATGATCAAGAAATGTCAAAGTTACTCCGATCACAGTGTTTCTCTGAGGAGGACACTCCCAGGGTGATGCAGATCATATGTGATGTCATGCTATGCAGTTATCCACCAGAGGTGGTGCTGGTGTTTTCTTTGTTGAAATAACGGGAACACACCCTGGAACATCTTCTGAGCTTCTCCCTCGTTTTGTCCTTCCTCTCTCGCCGAATCAGCGGCTTCCCTGTGCAGAGATCTTTCCGGCCACTTCGCCCACGTCACGTCATCCACGGAGGGATATAAAATATCGATATAATATCGTATCGTGAGCCAAATGTATCGTAACGTATTGTATCGTGAGATTAGTGTATCGCTACAGCCCTACCACGGAGGGATAGATGCGCAGCTTCTTTGCTCTGGATCTGTGTGATTTTCCCTCCACAGCATCGCGGTTGTGCACCGTGGCTGGTTCAAGGTGGAAAAGGACATTAGATGAATTGCTTTTTTTGTCTCGTTGCTTTCTTTACCAGTGGTGGTCGTGTCTGCGAAAAGCCCCAACTGCAATGCGTTAACGCCACCAAGTGGATAAAAATAGCACCATTTCACGATACTCAGGTGGCCCCAATTACTATTATTTCCGGGGAAAAATATACCGATAACTTTCAGCTCCTAAAGGCCGATACCGATAACACACACATATACCTAAGATCATTACATCAATACTATGAACAAAACCAAAAATAGTTTGGACTCTTTAAAATAAACAGATATTTTATTTTTTCCAATGAAAAACTATTGTCAAGCCTCTCAAACATTTTCATAAAGTTATCAAACAAACCTATTTGATATCTCACATTAACTTAAATAAGGTTCATTACTGACTGATATAAAAAATAAAGGCTCCTTGAACTGATGGAAATACATGCATCAGAATTACTAACTGAAAAAGATTAACATTTAAAGGATTTTGACTTGTGGTTCCATTTAAATTAATACCTTTAATTAAAGTAAATGAGGTTCAGTAGTTTTTATTTTTTAATCTCATGGAAGCTTTAGATGAGAGGAATGAGGGAGAGGAGAGACTGCTGCTGGCTTGCACACGTTAGCATTAGCTTCCATTAGCTCACGTTAGCGTGATTTCAAAACTCCATGGAAGTGATTGTTATGTTGTAGGTGGCTGATCAGGTTTTACGTATTAAAGCTTGTGCTTCCCTCCTCGTAGAATTCACTCGGAGGATTCGTCACAAATAACCACCAAACTATCTTCTTCTGAAACTTTAACGAAGTTCCACGCCGCCATGTTTGTTGTGATCAGCGCTGTGCTGCAGGCTGCATTCAAGGTGTAACGTAAATTCCTCCGTTCCCTCGTTTGCTCGTCGTTCTTTCAGCCTTTTCTATTTTTTCTTTTTTTATGTGTAACATGTGGGAAAATACTGTGAATATCAATTAAAGTCAGCAACTACTAAAATTATGACCGAGTTAACGAGTTGTTTTCTGGCATGAGGGGGTATTCTTGATTTTCCTGATTGAGAAATCGTTTTTCTGATTATGCCGACGTCACTTGAACATAACATTCACTGCTGGTCATTCAAGGCTCAGAGGGAGCGAGACACTGCTGTGTTGACAGAAATATAAATGTTATCGGGGCTATTCGTCCTGATATCGGACTTATCGGAATGACGTTATAATTTCCTGTTATCAGTCCGATAGTTATCGGTCTAACAGTTATCGTGCTCCCCTACGTCCACCTTGCTAGCAGCTGGTCGAACCCTCTATCTGCCCTCAGACTGCCGTAATTATTGGCGTCATAGATCTGACAGGGTGTTGGAAACATGTCTCAGAGGTTTTGATCTACATTGACATGATGCCGTCACACAGTTACTGCAGATTTGCCGGCTGCACGTCCATGATGAGTCTCCCGCTCCGCCACATCCCAAAGCTGCCCTGTTGGATGGCTAGCAGCTCAATCAAACGTTTCGTACATTGAGACATGGCTATGCATCACAGGTTCACATCCTCTAAGGTAACCCCGGCTTGGAAAAAACTCAACAGGCTGCTGACTTATCTATGAAACCAGAGGAAACAAAACCTTTGGCTAAACTTCAAGGGTGTCTTAATGATATTAAGTCCTGGATGTCCTCTAACTTTTTGCTTCTAAACTCGGATAAAACAGAGGTTATTGTCTTTGGTCCCAAACACCTGAGGAATGGATTGACTGGATTTACGCTGGCTTCCAGCACAGTTGCGAAAAACCTTGGAGTCATTTTTGATCAGGATATTTCATTTAAGCAGCATATTAATCAGGTTTGCAAGACTGCCTTTTTTCATCTCCGAAATATTGCCAAGATTAGGAGCATCCTCTCCCAGGGTGATGCCGAAAAATTAATCCACGCGTTTGTTAGCTCTAGACTGGATTACTGTAATGCGTTGTTAGCAGGATGTCCGAAAAGCTCGCTAAATAGCCTTCAATTGATCCAGAACGCAGCAGCGAGGGTGCTGACAGGAATCCGCAAGCGAGATCACATCTCTCCCGTGTTAGCCTCCCTCCATTGGCTTCCCGTGAAATTTAGAATTGAGTTTAAAATTCTGCTTCTTGCATATAAGGCCCTTAATGGCCTAGCTCCTCGCTATTTACAAGACTTGATAGCATGTTATGCTCCTAATAGAGCTCTCCGCTCTCAGAGTGCAGGATTACTCGTCGTTCCTAGAATATCTAAAAGTAGGTTTGGAGGACGGGCCTTCTGCTACCAGGCACCTTTTTTATGGAACCAGCTACCAGTTTGGGTTCAGGAGGCTGATACCATCTCCATCTTTAAAACTAAATTGAAAACATTTCTGTTCAGTAGAGCCTACAGTTAGTCTTAACTATAGTGTGTAGGGGCTAATAGTTATAACTATAGTTGTAGTAGTAAGACTAGAGTAGCTCGTCTTAATCACAGCTTCGTCATAGCTATGCTGCTATAGGCCTACGCTACAGGGGGACACCAACATGATCTGCTGAGTGGTGTCTCCACTGCTCTTCTCCTTTTTCTTCCCTTTCTTCCTCCCTTCCTCCTCCTCCAGCTCATAATTATTTGGGAGCACCCTGTTACTGAAACTGTGCCCCATATTCTTTGCTTTCCTCTGGTTTGTTGTGCTGTTTCTGCCTCCTTTTTCTTTCTGTGTATTTGCAGGCCAGAGTTTCCTGGGTTTCATGCTGACTTGCAGTTCCATCCTCTGTCCATCCCCCGGGGTTCTCCTCCACTTGTGTTTGGGTGCCGACTGACGTGGTGATCGGCGACCTGGTCCTCTGGCCATCTCATCCCAGTGCTGCTACCTCCATCTGTTTATGTTTATATGGTCGTTGTATTTAGTCATTTGTGTCTCTCCTCTCTCTGTCCTCCATCCTCTCTCTGTCCTCCATCCTCTCTCTGTCCTGTCTCCCCTCTTTTCTTTCTCTACCCGGCTGGCCTTCAGCAGGAAGGTCTCCCCATCTGATCCAGGTCCTGCTCAAGGTTTCTTCCTCTTAAAGTGGAGTTTTTTCTTGCCACTGTTTGGTATAAAGGTTTTTTTTCTCCCTACGTGGGAGTTTTTTACCTGCCATTATCATTGATTGGATTTAATGATATAATCTTAGTTGATGATATTTGCTCGGGGGTCATGCTCTGGGTCTCTGTAAAGCGCCTAGAGACAATTGTCATTGTAACAGACGCTATATAAATAAAATTGAATTGAATTGAATTGACGTGGTCGATCCCTTCACTTCTCTGTCACCACCACCACTTTCGCCCGTCAGTGCCTCTTTCTCTGGTCCAAACAGACGAAAGTCTGAGGGTGGCAGGTCAGGTGAGTAGGAAGGATGCCACAGAGTCGTCTACCTGAAAAAGGTGCTTGCCTCCCTCGTTTTGAAGCTGTCGCCATTGCTATCTACTAGGGCTGGGTGATTTTTACCGATTCTGCAATATATATAGATATTTTATTTCCCCGGGGAGTATCAATATTTCAGCCCCCGGTATCGATATTCTAAGCTCCCTTCAAAACCCCGTGTCCCCCACTGGTGCTCTACCTGAGCCATTTAGTCCTCCAGCCACTAGCGTCGCTGTAGAGCGTTTCTAACAGGTTATCCAGAAGCTTCTTTCTCTTCCAGCTACAGCTGAGCCAGTCAGGAGGATGGCGGCGAGTATAAATCCAGCGCCTGCTAGCTTAAAAGCAGATGTGTGGGAGCAGTTCGGGTTGAAAAAGAAAAAGGAAAGCGAAGATTTAGACAAAAGTATGGCGGTTTGCAAGCTGTGTCACTCAAACGTGAAGTACTCTGGAAATACCTGAGAGCCCACCTGAAACGTCACCACCCAGACAAGCTAATGCTAACTGGTTGTTGCCACCAGTTTCCATCTACTTCACCTAGTTCGCAGAAAATTACGGAGTCCATTGCCAACCTTATTTGTCAGCATTTAAGACCGTATTCAGTGGTGGAAAACGCCGGCTTTAGGCGCCTGGTGAACGCGATGGAGCCCCGCTATCATATTGTCTTTTATTCATTTTGTCCAGCATTTGCAAGCTTGAGCATTTGAGTTTAGCAGTTGTCATACTAAGAAATAAATGAACAGCCTCAGACTTCTATGGCAGCTTTATTTTAACAGTTATAAATAGAATATTGAAAAAAAAAAAATTTGAGAAAATTACACGAAATGAAAAATACAAATTATTTTGCAAGTCATTGAGGGAAATAAGTATTTGATCCCCGACCAACCTTGACCAGTGTTGGCTCCCACAGACCACTGGGATACTCCTAATCTCACTGAAGTAATTACCTGCATGAGAGACACCTGTTCCAAATAGTCACCTGTATAAAAAGCCACCTGCCCACAGACTCAGTAATACTCCACCATCTCCACCATCAAGACTAAAGAGCTGTCAAGAGATGTCAGGGACAAAGTTGTTGAACTCCACAAGGCTGGAATGGGCTACAAAACCATCAGTAAGAAGCTGAATGAGAAGGTGACAACTGATGGTGCAATTATTCAGAAGTGGAAGAAGAACAACATGACTGTTAATCAACCTGGGCTGGGGGCTCCATGGAAGATATCACCTGGTGGGGTCTCAATGATCATGAGAAAGGTTAGAGATCAGCCAGAACTACACGGGAGGAGCTGGTTAATGATCTCAAGGCAGCTGGGACCACAGTCACCAAGAAAACTATTGGTAATCCACTGAGACGCAATGGTTTAAAATCCTGCAGTGGTCCAAGGTCCCTCTGCTCCAGAAGGCTCAGGTCCAGGCCCGACTCAGGTTTGATAACGAACATATTAATGACTCAGAAAGAGACTGGGAGAAGGTGCTGTGGTCAGGTGAGACTAAAACTGAGCCTCAACTCAACTGGACGTGTTTGGAGGAAGAGAAATGCTGAATATGAGCCCAAAAACACCATCCCTACTGTCAAGCATGGCGGTGGAAGCCTCATGCTTTGGGGGTGTTTCTCTTCTAAGGGGACAGGTGGACTTCACCGCATCGATGGGAAGATGAACGGGTCCATGTACCACAGAACCTCCTTGCCTCCACAAGGACATTGTAAATGGGTCGTGGACGGGTCGTCGTCATGACAACGACCCAAAACATCCAGCCAAGGAAACAAAGGAGTGGCTCCATCAGAAGCACATCAAGGTCATGGAATGGCCTAGCCAGTCTCCTGACCTTAATCCTGTTAAACATCTATGGAGAGAGCTGAAGCTGAGAGTTTCCAAGCCTCAAAACCTTCAGGATCTGGAGATGATCTGCAGAGAGGAGTGGACGAAAATTACTCCTGATGTGTTCAAACCTAGTAAGAAACTACAAGAAACGTCTGACAGCTGAGCTGCCAACAAGGGTTTTACCACCAAGTATTAGATCATGTTTTGCTAGGGGATCAAATACTTAGTTCCCTCAATGACTTGCAAATTAATTTTTATTTTTCATTTCACGTCATTTTCTCAATTTTTTTCAATATTCTTTCTATAACTGTTAAAATAAAGCTGCCATAGAAGTCTGAGACTGTTCATTTATTTCTTAGTATGACAACTGCCAAAATCAGTTGGGGATCAAATACTTATTTCCTCCACTGTATATCTTATCCTGAGCCAAATATATCATATCGTATCGTGAGATTAGTGAATTACCACACTAACGATACACTTACGAACGCTTTAAGCGGGGACACGTTTGGACACATCTGCTGGCTGACTCCGACCGTGGCGGCGCCCCACACAAGGGAAACATCAAGTTATTGGCACTCGGCGGCCGTTAAAACACGATTCGGCCGAAGCACGAGAGAAGAGAAACCAGATGTGTCAGACTGTGATGACGGCTAACTGATCTTATCACAGTGCGACGCCCACGACTGTAATTAGTGAGCACATGGGAACACACAAGCATCCAGAAACGGTGATGGAAAAGGCACTTTCACTTACATGCAGCTGCTAGTGACAGCGAGGCTCCAACGGCCTTCGCTGCCATCTGCTAGCGAAGGCCAACTAGCAAATTAAATGCAGAACAGGCCTTCCTGGACTATTCTAAAGCCACATTTCTAATAGAAGACGCGATGTTTACGACTGAAAGAGTTGATTCCCTTATTGTTTGAGGTTGAGGGACGACTTACTTCTGACGTTCTGACATTTAACAAGCTCTTTAGCAAAAACTGATCACAACCTCAAACACCTTGACCTCCCGCAACCTGCGCTTTGTTAACATTAGCGACGATAAAGAAAAACCTTATTGATTTCCCTTCGCGCCTCAATGAGGACGGGTCAAACGGGAATACGCGACGGACGGACCTGGACGAACCCCCGCGAATCGTTTAGGATCAAGGTGAGATCCGTCCCCCGAGGAGGAAAGTTGAAAGAGAAACTCGGGAGTGGGCGCTGAAAATCGGAGGCTTCGCAAGAGACAAAAGGAGGGGAGATAAAAGGCGTAGCGAGTGAGAAAAAGGAAACAATGAATATGGAAGCGTCCGAGGGCTGCGGGGGCAAAGTCACCCCCCTCCGGTTATACCCACGGGGGCCTTTAAGGGTCACATGAGCGCTAAGAGGCGCATTAGTGTCCACTACATTGCTTGCTCAGATGACTGGAGAAAGGATGAATTATACATTCATTCACACACGGGTTACTCTCCTATGTCAACTTCCTCCCGCCGCCGTGGGCCTCCGTCTTATTTCTGCTGACCTGTATATGGAGGGGTTGACAGAGGTGAGCGCGCAATCTCCTGACGGCCGAGCACAGAGAATTGGATCACCCCTGGGCTGACCTTTGCTGGAGCGACGCCTCGCCCATATATGCGCGCGCCCCGCGCCGTCTCCTGAACCGTTCGGGCCAGACGGCGACCCCCCGGCTCGGCCCTTCGGGTCCGCGGCTCCTCTGCCTCGGCTGCCGGGCAACGCGACGACCAATGCGAGGCCCTGTCGGACGCTTGACTGACACATGCCCGCCCACATCCAGCAACATTCACACCCGCCCCCGACAAATTACCCCAAACCCAGACAGATGACAGCATCTCCGCGCTTGTTCCTCTCGCCGCCTTTCACAAATTTACTGAATCCATTTTGTGGGTGCTGGGACTTTTATTTTCTGCAGGCGGCCCCAGCGTATGGAGCCCCAGTTTGGGTCATAATTCAATGAATAAATGAGTCTATTATTATGAAATACAGGCGGTTATTATTATGAAATACGTATCCATTATTATGAAATATTTCCCATTATTATGAAATATATGTGTATTATTATGAAATATTTCCCATTATTGTGAAAAAATGTAATTATTATGAAATATATTTTTTATTATTATTTAATCTTAGTTTAATGCATAATAGTTTATTTCATTACATAATAATGACATTTTGCCAGTGGGCGGGACCAGTGGTTGACCTGCACGCTCATTGGCTGATCCTTCTCCATTCTACGCTCTGACATCGGCTAGTTTTGGCCGTGAGGTCCCGTTAGCAGCGGGCCGTGGCGTCATCAAGGTGCGCTCCTAGTCCGATTGTAGCTATGGCCGCTTGGACTGAGCTACGGTAAAAACCTTGACGTTTCTTAGTCGATGTCAACTTTTAACCGTAAACTGAGGTGCATTCTGCCACCTACTGGCCTGGAGTATAACTGCACCTCTCGCCCACTATCGATATTCACTGTTCTGTTGCTTATGCCTGAATGAAAGAGCAGCCAATCACATAAATGGCTCCGCCCTCTCTGCTGTGATTGACACACAAATCATTCTTATGAAAAACAAAGCCATTATTATGTAAAAGCTCATTCTTATGAAAAACGAAACATTTATCATAATAATGGGAAATATGTCATAATAATAAACGCCTATATTTCATAATAATAGACTCATTTATTCATTGAATTATGACCCAAACAGGGCTCCATATCTGCGTGACCGGAGCTGCAAACCGAGGCAAACGAGACCGGTTCGGTTCAAACGAAGGGGCGAGACACGCAGCGACCAAACTGGAGAAAATTCACTCCACGTTGTTAAATCCCCCCCATTTTTTTCACATTCGCCCGTCTCATTGTCATCGATCCCGTTCATAGGAGTAATTTATGGGGGGGATGGGTGGGTTGCAACCCACCCAATAATATAAACCAGCCACCACAACCCCCCCCAATATCATATCATAATTATTTGAAATGAATGTTAGGTAATATAAACACGACAATGTGGTAGATTTTATCAATGGCAGTAAAAAAGACAAAAAAGTGACATTAATCTGCCCCCCCCCCCCATGAGATTTGGTTTTGCCCACCACTGATCTTTCGTTATGTTTTGGAAGTATCCGCGATGGTATGAGGCGAGCTGAAGGGGAAAAGGGAGCCCAGCATAAAATTGTTAGCTGGGCCAACAATTTTAAATTTTTGGCCCAGCCAACAATTTTAAATTTTTGGCCCAGCTAACAATTTAAAATTTTTGGCCCAGCCAACAATTTAAAATTTTTGGCCCAGCCAACAATTTTAAATCGTTGGCTGGGCAAAAGAATTGAAAATATCTTCCCAGCAGGAGGTAGGATTATTGCTAGGGCTTCAGCGCCACCACTCACGAAGTCAAATGTTGAATGAACCAAAGTTAGTCCTGCTCTCTGCTGTCCTGTGTCTCTTAGCTGTTATTTAACACATTGGGCGCCAAACGTCTTAGTGTTTTTTTCACGGCAACGTTATCCTGTATGTCCTGCACTGCTCCTCTGTGAATATCAGACTTGTATCTACGAAAATAAGGTATAGAAAATGCGCATTTTCAATTAGGGATGTCACTTATTTATCCCCCCCCCCACCGGGTTTATGCCACTTATACTGCAGCGGGACGGCGCTGTTAGCAGCCTGTTCGGACCAAGCAGTGTTTTCGGCGGACTGTTCGCCGTATACATCAAGATAAGTTGGTACCTCTTAGACAGAAAGTCAGTGTGCAAACAGTTTATTTCTGTTTCACAGAGGCGTAAGCAAACTTTTGGTGCTTTTGGTGCTGGTGGGCAGTGAGATAAAACACGCATCAGTAAAGCAAAGGATGCGAAATAGAAAATTTAGTTAGCAAGTTCAAAAAATATACAATCCTGTTGGATTGTAAGCAGGGCAGGAATTTCAAGGCGGCCATGGCCGTCGTAGCCGTTCTTCTTGGCCGTGATGCCCTGCCCTCTACACTTCCTTCGGCTATCATCAAGTTTGCGCCGTAGTGGCCATCGGTAGGCCTACCTGTATTAAAGCTAAACAATCGGAACGTAGGTGTGTCCTACTGCGGGATCCGTCCAGAACTCTATATACGCTCATATCAGCGTTCTGTCTGTGGGATAAACAGCACAACGATACCACCAAGACGTCATTAAAGGTAAGTGTTCAAAAAAAAACATCTGTTTTCTGGATCAAATAGCTTGTCAATGTCAAAGATTGAAGCCCAGGACTATAAATCGTAATACATCGTAATACTGAGCTACGGTTGCTAAGACAACCCAAGTAAATGGTCTCCTGCAATCAGCCGTTTTATCGTAAACTAAAGCCTTTTAAATAATCCCTTTCTCAACTTATCTGTCTCTCTTCTATGTGTGCAGCGAAGCTTTGCTTCTAAGTCTTCATTTCATCGCCAAAGATCAGGATGCCATTAAATCTAATTCAATTATAAAGAAAACATCTGTGACTAGATAAAACATCATAAACTCACGATTGACAACAACTTACAGGCAGGATGACGATGCTCAGATAGATTGATTCAAACTCCGACATTCCTGTTCTATACACGATACACTTCTGAGACTTCAGGTGCACGAAAGTGAAACCTAAACTCTTTAACACGTATCATTACAGAAATACGCTCCGGGGTGGCTTAAGCATTTGAATAATCTGTAGGCCAGTGAGTCCCAAAGTGTGGGCCGCGGCCCTGGGTGGGCCGGCCCTCGCGGTACTGTGGGCCGTGAGAGGTCAAAAAATAAATATAAATCATTAAAAATTAAATAAATCCTTTTTAAATATTTTTTAAATATTTTTAATTAATGTAAATTAACGACAAACTTAAATGATTAAAAAAAACATTAGAAAAACATTAAACAAAACAAACCAGTTAAGTGTTATTCTACATGTCACCTTATTTGTTGACCCCTCACTTAATGTCAGAACGTAGCCTAAAGTTTCACATGTGAAAATTTTAGTCACATTTGATTCAAATTGGGCCTTGGGTTCTGAAGTTTGGGAATGGCTGCAATACGCTATGAAAACCTTGATATTATTATTGAAAAATATTTAACATATTCACTCGAAACTTTTTTTCTTCAGAAAGAAGAATGCCAAGACGGGAACGAGTCGAGATTAGTCGCAAAAGAGCTCTCGTAGATGGAAAAAAAACTGCCAAAAAATAGACACCTACTTCAAAAGGTTATCATGCAATAGTTAATTTTTAGATTCTTCTTATTTTAGCTCAAGCTGCTGTGGCAAGATGGCGGATGGCGGGGTGCAGGAATTACCAAAAGGAGGCCAACTGTTTTTCCTTATGGGCCCAGGAAGACCTCAGGTTCTTCATCTCCATCACCAGATGATGATTTAAATTAAATTTATGGCATGTGTAATAACCTGATAAAAGTCAATGACATTGCCTATTTTGTTGTCTGTTTCCCTTTGATAAAAGTCCGATGTGGTAGCTTATTAAAAATATCCAAGGTTCTGAATTTAAAAATTGTGTTGTGCCGTTTATTAGCATATCATGTCATATTGTGTTTTTTTTAAATTATTGCCTTGTTGCCCTGGTATTTGGCCTTTGTGCCCCTTTGAAGGCCAAGTGGCCTTGTCCCTCAAATAATGAAATTCCAGGCCTGATTGTAAGATGTGTTGTATTGTAAAGTTGAGGTTTATGGTTAAAACCTTTGATACTTTATTATTCTGTGTGTTCTTTGGACAAATAAACCTAAACCTAGTTGTAAATGTGATTTATGCTCTATTTTCACTATTGATCTGTCTCTCTACCTGAGTCAGTCAACCCCCCCCCCCAATGTTCAACTCAGAGTTACACCCTTGATCCCGATAATGCCGGGGCGGCGGTCTGATCACGCCGCCGCTCTTCACGAGCCTTCGCCGTGCCTTCGCCGTGAATGCGTCGGAGACTGGAACGCACACAAACAAACAAACAAACAAATCACGAGCGCACGTAGAGGAAAAAAAAAAAAAAAACCCCGTACGAGCAAAAAAAAAACCCCACAAAAAGAGGGCCCCCGCTGTGAGCAAAAGAGCTACAGTACTCCCCGCATCGACAGTGGCCTAGATAAACACAATACGCACAAAAGAGTCACCCCATGAAAATAACCCTCCATCTAAGCATCACTGCACTTACCTACTCATAAACATACGGATAAATCAATTCACACAGAAACACTTTTTTTTCTTTTCTGCTCTCATTTGAAATTACAGATGCCGGACTGAAGCTAGCATGATAGCATAGGTCAAATTCACTAACCTCCCCTCTCCATGGCAACAGTCTACCTGCTCACAAAAAAGCCTCTGTGTGGTTTGTTCAAGTCATTGAGGGAGTTTTTTTTTTTTTTTTTTTTTTTTTGGACACATGAATGTGTGTGCGCCAGGAGAGCGTTGGTGTGGTTTTCTTTTTTTCTTTTTAGCATGCGTGAAGGTTCACACGGCGAAGGTGCATCCGTCCACCTGTGAGAGAGAGAGAGAGAGAGAGAGAGAGAGAGAGAGAGAGAGAGAGAGAGAGAGAGAGAGAGAGAGAGAGAGAGAGAGAGAGAGAGAGAGAGAGAGAGAGAGAACAACCCCGTTGTCGCCGCGTCCGTATTTGCATCGCAACGTCTCACCGTTTTGTTTTACTCTGACCTGTATAATCAGTGTCACATTAGCAACACAACAAATGAAATGCTGCGAGCACCCCCCCCCACACCACCCCCGACCCAGCCGCCCACCCACCCCACAACCCCTCACACGCACGTGCACGCACACACACTCTTAGGCGCGCGTCCTCCTTCATGCTCCCAGCTGGCCGCCATATTGTGTCAAACAGATGTTAATTAATATGATAATAAATACTTATTACACAACACAGAAAGCTGCCAAACCACCAATTTAATTTTGCCTTTATTCAAAAGCTAAAAGATAAAAATTGATCCTTTTTTTTTTTTTTTTTTTTTTGGAGCCGATAGTATATAACAGGATTTATCAGCGCGTTAACTTTGAGGGTGTAACAAACGCGCCACTGAGGATAATTTAATAAAAGATCATCAGTTATGGATTTTATTTTCCTGTAATGTTAAATGTTCATGTGATTTATCACTATGAAAAAACATGTTTCTTTACGGTAGATTAAATGCCTTCTTGTTGCCGTGTCTCATGTTTGCTATACCGAATTGTTTTGAAGAAGAAAGGAAAATAAGTAAGTAATCGATTATCATTTTTCTTTTTTCCCCATTTTGATTTTTATCTAAAGCCAAGGTCTTCAAATTCACTGACGCAACTAAAAGCGTTTGTTCTTAGCTGTAAATATTTCCCTGCATTGTGTATATCTGGATTTATCTAAACCAGAACAATTAAACCCAGTTGTGAGAGTCTCAAAGAGAAAATGACATTATGAGGTTTTCCTTCTCTCGCTAAACATGACAACATCAGAAAAATGAGAGGAATTAAAAAGAAAAAGAGCTCGGTAAAACATCAGTGATGCTCCTTCCATCCTCCAGACGAGAAGAAAGAGGAAAAGGAGGAAGGAAGAAACCGAGATGAGCGCAGAAAGAGGGGGAAGAAGATGAGAGAATAAAGATGGAGACAGATGGGCAAAAAAAAAAAAAAAAAGAAAAAACACAAGAGCGGAAAGACAGACGCGAAGAAGGAGCTGAAAGGAAAAAGGAGAGGAGATGGAGGGATAAACTGAGGAAAAGGAGAAGGGGGGGGGGGGGGTACTGTATGAGATCCAGCTGACGTTAACGGGCGACTTTATGAGATGTGATGATTAACCAAATCCTGCTAATCAATGACGCATTCACACGAGTTCCTGCTAGCTGCTAAACACTAATTGGTCTATTCTGTCGCAAATGTGGAGATGCTGCTCCCCACTTCACTGTTGAGCTGAGGGGGGGGGGGGGGGGGGGGGGGGGGGGGGGGGGGGGGGGGGGGGGGCTCGTATCCACGTACTGTACACCTGTAGCAGATTCTGGTACATAAAAGGTCAAATTGAGACTGATTCAATCTGTAAGTGGATGAGGAGCAGAGGATCCCTCCAACAATAAGGAGAGAATGGGATCGTGGAGCGGACCGGTTGAACCGGCGGGATTGGGGGGGGGGGGGGGGGGGGGGGGGGGGGGGGCAGGAGGAGCTCTAAATTCAATTTCACTCGGTTGAGTATTTAGATAATGTCTCCTAATGTAATGCCGGCCCGACAGCGGGATCCACATCAGAGCCGCGGCGGCCGTTCATCACAGTGCAGCAGCAGCGCCACCAACGTCCGGGCCGCGGCACTGCGCCGCCGGGCCGCCGGGGCCGCCGGGCCGCCGGGCCGCCGCCGGGCCGCCGGGCCGCCGCCTGGAGCCGAGGAGCATCCTGGGGGTACGAGGCAGGGCTGGAAACAAGCAGGAGGACTTTGAACTTCAAGTTTGACTTGCTTATTCCCGAACTAAATGAATCTGCTGCACCTCTGGATTCAGCAGCATCTGTGCACGTTTGAGCCCAAAAACTATATTTAAATCACTAAGATCAACATATATATAAATATATAAACTGAGTCAGGACTCATTCATTTATTAATTTATGTCTGCAGTTTGTTTCCCTGTTACAATCTGACCTGTATTCACTGTTTTATGTTGCTCTTTTCCACACATAGAAACAACCAGGCGCTCGGCTTTCTGTCTTTGAATGATTAAGGATGTACGATAACTGTTTATTAAAACTGATAACCGATAACTTTCAGCTTCTAAAGACCGATACCGATAACACACACATTAACCTATTGATTTACCTCATTACATCAATACTATGAACAAAATCAAAAATAGTTTTGACTCTTTGAAATCAAAAGATATTTATTTTTTCCAATGAAAAACTATTGTCAAAGCCTCTCAAACATTTTCATAAAGCTATCAAACAAACCTATTTGATATCTCACATTAACTTAAATAAGGTTCATTACTGACTGATATAAAAAAATAAAGGCTCCTTGAACTGATGGAAATACATGCATCAGAATTACTAACTGAAAAAGATTAACATTTAAAGGATTTTGGCTTGTGGTTCCATTTAAATTAATACCTTTAATTAAAGTAAATGAGGTTCAGTAGTTTTTATTTTTTAATCTCATGGAAGCTTTAGATGAGAGGAATGAGGGAGAGGAGAGACTGCTGCTGGCTAGCGCATGTTAGCATTAGCTTCCGTTAGCTCACATTAGCGCGATTTCAAAACTCCATGGAAGTGATTGTTATGTTGTAGGTGGCTGATCAGGTTTTACGTATTAAAGCTTGTGCTTCCCTCCTCGTAGAATTCACTCGGAGGATTCGTCACAAATAACCACCAAACTATCTTCTTCTGAAACTTTAATGAAGTTCCACGCCACCATGTTTGTTGTGATCAGCGCTGTGCTGCAGGCTGCATTCAAGGTGTAACGTAAATTCCCACGTTCCCTCGTTTGCTAGTCGTTTTTTCAGCCTTTTCTATTTTTTTTTTCTTTTTTTATGTGTAACATGTGGTAAAATACTGCGAATATCAATTAAAGTCAGCAACTACTAAAATTATGACCAAGTTAACGAGTTGTTTTCTAGCATGAGGGGGTATTCTTGATTTTCCTGATTGAGAAATCGTTTTTCTGATTATGTCGACGTCACTTGAACATAACATTCACTGCTGGTCATTCAAGGCTCAGAGGGAGCGAGACACTGCTGTGTTGACAGAAATATAAATGTTATCGGGTCTATTCGTCGTGATATCAGACTTATCGGGATGACATCATAGTTTCCTGTTATCGGCCCGATAGTTATCGTGCACCCCTAACTGAATGCATGTTAAGTAGGACAGAAAACCGAGCAAATTTTCTTGTGCACATGAACAAAGTTGGTCAGTAAACATAACTGAATGTAAATGCAAACATAAAGGGTCTATAAGCGTACAGCAGCTTAGACTTATATAATCTACAGGATGTTATATTTAGTTTATAATTCAAGAAAAAATACCAAATATTCAGTCTTCTAGCTCCTCAATACTTTCACCTTATTTAATGATTAATTCAAGCTGATTTTAAACAGTTAAGCAAGAAAAAAATCAAACGGAGGCGGCCACCTCGATAACTCCACGTTAGACTTTACAGATTCAAAACTGTGTGTTTATTAGAAAAATAACCATGAAAATAAACATTTGTTGCAATCAAAACCACATCTCACCTGAGGGAAATATATTGTCCTCACATTATTGCTCTCTGAAAGCACACACACACACACACACATGCACACACACACACCTACGAGCACAATGATGGCGGTCAATACGGGGAGTATTCGTCTCTCAGAGAGCGGCGGTAGTTAACAGCGCTCTGCGTTGAAGAGGAGGACAAGAGGAGGGTTCACTCCAACACATGACTGTTACAACCTAAATATTAGTGCAGCGACTCTCCCGCTCCCACTCTGCGATGTGTGTGTGTGTGTGTGTGTGTGCGTGTGTGTGTGTGTGTGGATGTAATTATGTGCAGACGAGAGGCTGTTTGGGGTAAATAGAGTTGCAATTATTCTTTTAACCTGTTAGATTGTCAGCGCCGCTAACCGCTAAGACAGACAACAGAGGCAGATAAGTACCCGCATTTACTGACAAACACTGGCACATATTTCACTCAAAACTAAAACGCCTAAATTTCTCCACATTTTGCATTATCACAAGCGTGATTTTTTTTTTTTTTGTTGTTGTTGTTTTTTTTCTTCCAGTTGCAGCGAGTGGTGTTGCACGTCTGACAGAAATATACGTGATTCCACGTAATTTTCTCGGTTTAAAACCGTAATTGTAGAGGGACTCTGAGGAGCGAAAAGCAGCAAATGAAAGAATTTGCACAAATACATATTTCCACAACGCCTCCCCCCTTTTTTTTCCCTCCTCTCTGCCGTTTAAAAACCCCTTTGAATGTACATTCAGCGTTTACAGCAGGTGCTAATATTAATGTGATAAGCGACTGCACGCGGAAACATTACGGGCTGATTTAATTTGTTTGGAAGAGTTGAAGTGTAATGCACCGTCAGCAGCAAACACAGTCGACTATTCAACACCAATACTGTCACATTAGAGATATTACATTTTACCCCCCCCCCCCCTGCTTTCTAAATGCTTCACCAACAGATGGCAAGTCTTTAAATTATTACGTTTATTAAGCCTCACGGGGAAAATACTCACTACATTTAAGAGCAAATTCAACCACGTTCAGCTTATTTATATCAATAACAAATCTTAGCAATCGCATCTTTGGGAAACGTCAAGATCACATTAGATTAAATTTAAAAAAAAACAACAATGTGAAAGTGTCATATGAAGCCTCGTGATATCAAATTCAGTTTGCATGAATATTGCAGCAGTTTTCCCTCCCGCTCTTTTTCACGCAACATGCTAATAATCTTATCAGCTGTGATCACCAGCTCAGCAGATCTCAACCGCATCACTTGCAATAACTCAACACACACACACACACACACACACACACACACACATGCAGAGTCCTGTGCCCCTCGTCAATAGGACGTTAAGGGTTTTGGCACTAATGACCAGCGTAGAGATAAGTGAGGAGAGGTTAATGTGTTGCCGCGGGTGATCAAGATAAGGCCGGTCCCTTCAAGCCTGAACACAATGAGACGGCGGAGGAAGGGAGGACGGACGCAGAAACAGATGAATTAAAAAATAAAGAAGGTACGGCTAGGAGCGTGAAAAATAAACTAAGAAATGAGAAGAGGGAGTCCTCAAAGTGGGAGGCGTCTGCGAGGGACGACGCTGCTTATTATATCTGATGCAGGAACAAATGGATTCGTGTAGATCAGCGTACAAACACACCGCGACTCACAATGCGCTGAGAAATGATGGAAAAAAAAAAAAAAAAGAGTCACCACAGACGGATTCAGCCTTGCACTGAATGGGTTATCGGTGCAACTGAAAAGACAAACTAAATATACGACCCTGTCGCCCACACAAAAGGGCTTTATTTAGATGTTTCTTTGTGCCGTCCAGGATGTGTGTGTTCACCGGTGAATACATCTGTATAATGTCTGTGTTTATCTCTGCTGATTCCTTTTGTGTCCTCAGCATTAGGG
Source organism: Hirundichthys speculiger (assembly GCA_018398805.1). Classification (NCBI taxonomy): domain Eukaryota; kingdom Metazoa; phylum Chordata; class Actinopteri; order Beloniformes; family Exocoetidae; genus Hirundichthys; species Hirundichthys speculiger. The sequence continues at coordinate 104,133 of JAGFBZ010002223.1, read as the reverse complement.
AGGAGACGCAATTTGTTGCAAACTCTTAAGTTGTTGTTGGGTGTTTTTTTTTTTTTTTACTTTACTATACCCCCCCCCCACCCCCCCACCCCCAGTGTATATTTCTATCTGGATGCTCGTGCGTCTCTGCCTGAATGGACTTCTTTGCTTTTCATGGCAGCTAAAGTTCGAACGGCCTTCTGGCTCGATGCTGAAGCACTGATGTAAGACGTACACTGCAAAAATCAACAATCTAACCAAACGTTCCAATCTTGTATCTAGCTAAAAGTCTTTTTGATCTTGTTTTGAGAGTAATATACTATGCAAGCACAGAATGTGTAAGATTACTAGTCTTGTTTTGAGGATATTTTTCTTATTTCAAGAAATCTTACTAAGTGTGATTATCTCACTGCACTGGCAGATTATTTCACTTACTTTTAGTCTGTATCTGCTCAAACCAAGTATTTATTTCTTATATTAAGACCATTAATTTTTGCAGTGTATAGTGATTAGGGATGTTCCTGGCGACTAATTTACCTGTCGACTAAACTAAATTTTTAATTAAGGCTAGTCGACTAGTCTAAGAATTACCTGTGTTATCCTCTCAGACCGGACGGGAGAACACGTCTCCAGGTAAACAATGTCAAATCGGCCTGCGTGTGGCTAGCACCGCTAGCATCAGCACCGCTAGCATCAGCACCGCTAGCACCGCTAGCATCAGCACCACTAGCATCAGCACCGCTAGCATCAGCACCGCTAGCATCAGCAGCCGTCGTCTCGTGCAGATTAACATCCAAATGCTTGAGTTGAATGTGGTTGCGCATTGCTCCAGTCGAGTGATTGTATGCCAGTTGTTTCTGACACAGTCTACATACTACCTTGTTTTCATTTTCTAGATTAAAGTACCGCCAAACCGCGCTGGTTTAGCGAGAGGCCATCTTCCCACCGTGCCGTTTTAAAACTCCAGTCTACTCCAGCATTGCTGTGGAGAGGAGGACTGCTGTCTGACGGCTCTGTAGCCCCGACTAGTGGCGGGCGGCTGTATGACAGTTAAGCGGCCTTGTACATGAATAAAACACAAATTAGTTTAAACGACTAATATTTCTGGTGCCGACTAGTAAGTGGGAACGGATGTTTAATCGGTTAGACGACTAATCGCGCACATCCGTAATAGTGATGGTTCGTCTATGTGTCTGATTATCTCAGGGCCGGATAAGGTGAGGTGGTGCACCGGTTTTGACCCGCAAGCCTCGGGTTTGACACACCTGCACTAAAACTATTTCACTCAGGTCAAAGGTCTGGACTTCAACTGGACCATTGATGCACTTCAGTCCTGTAGTCTCCGCTAGAGGTCTTCGGAACAACCCGAAAACCCGATGTTCCGGCCCGACCCTGAATCGGGTCTCGGGTCCATTCAAAAGACGTGACTCCAGGTTCTGGTCTGAATCGGTACAGTTAGTCTCGGGTCCGGTCGGTGCTCTCTGACAGGCTGGGTCCACGTTTACTCCAGAGAGGTAAAGATATTGGCGGTGGCAGCTAATGTCAGGACTCGGGGCAGTTTAACTAATTATTCATTAACGTGGCGTGTTTGTCATGAAACAACCGTGTTGCCGTAGCGTGTTATTAGCGTGTTATTAGCGGTTTGCCCGGCAGCTGTAAAGCACAACGGATCACCAACATGACAACGTTGGATGAGAGAACATATTTCACGACACGTCCTGACCGGTGTAGGCTATTAGCGTTAGCAGTTGCTACCAATAGCATCTGTATCCGCAAAGAAAATAACGACGTGGATTTATTGTTGTTTCCATCACGTAGCCTATGTAGCAACTGAACCGGTAGAAGAAGACAACTTTAGGGAAGAAAATCAAGTTTTATTCAACGCTAGACAACTTTAATCCAGACAACTATGGGCTGGATTGTCTCGGTTCTATTCGGGTAACTCGGTTCGGTTCGTAGTCGGAAACTAAAGACTCGGGTTGGGTCGGTTCCGGGTCTAAATATTGCAGGTCCATTAGGGTTCGGACTCCCGGACTAATGATAACAGCTCGGATCGGGTTGGTTTCGGGTCGAATTTTCACAGGTCCATTCGGGTTCGGGTCCATGAAAGTGGACCCGTGAAGACCTCTAGTCTCCACCCGTCACGCCGCAGGTCTTCTGGTGCTCTCGGGAGACGGACCCAGTTCTGGTCAACCTTCAGATGCTGGGCAGGTGTCTCCTGGCGTTCACGGTCGGGTAAATGATTGCGAGATCCCCAACAAACCCAGACCGCCGCTCCTCCAGCGCCACCGCTGCAGGTATCCGAGCCGACGCGCTGCCGCAGGTTCGTTGCAGGTGCAGCCCGTTTCCGTGCTCCTATTAGAGTTAAAACAGTTTCTCCCGTTCTTCAGCTCTCAGCGAGCTACACTTGTCCGGCTGTTTATCCTAACGGTGTATTTGTGTGTAAATTTGGGGTCAACCTTGCATTATTATATAATCCTGATTCAGAAGTCGGTGACTTTTCCTCCAGATTCTGGCCTGTTGAGGGCCGTCGCTCCTAGTTATCAAATCTGGCTCCATCGAGTCCCTTAAATTTAGACACGAAGGCGTCTGAAGAGCTTATCTCAAGGTCCTGATGTTGTTCATGAACACGGCTGTTTTTCTTACTGACCATTTGTCATTTCCCAGCATCCTTCATTCTGTGATGTGAGTCAATGACGTCTCTGAACTTGTATACAACTTGGAGATAGAATTCACTTTGCACCTCTGTCGTAGTCAGTGTAATCGTTTAACCGCTGATTGATTGTGTCACTAGAACACTGTATATATTAACTGCTGAAGTAACATATACTAAAATATTACATTAGGGATGGACGATAACTGTTTTTTAAAACCTGATACCAAAAACCGATAACTTTCAGCTCCTAAAGGCCGATACCGATAACACACACATATATCTAAGATCATTACGTCAATACTATGAACAAAATCAAAAATAGTTTTGACTCTTTAAATGAGCAGATATTCATTTTGTCCAATAAAAAACTATTGTCAAGCCTCTCAAACATTTTCTTAAAGCTATCAAACAAACCTATTTGATATCTCACATTAACTTAAATAAGGTTCATTACTGACTGATATAAAAAATAAAGGCTCCTTGAACTGATGGAAATACATGCATCAGAATTACTAACTGAAAAAGATTAACATTTAAAGGATTTTGGCTTGTGGTTTTCCATTTAAATTAATACCTTTAATTAAAGTAAATGAGGTTTGGTGATTTTTTGTTTTTTTTATCTCATGGAAGCTTTAGATGAGAGATCAGGGAGAGATGAGGGAGAGACTGCTGCCGGCTTGCACGTGTTAGCATTAGCTCACGTTAGCGCGATTTCAAAACTCCATGGAAGTGATTGTTATGTTGTAGGTGGCTGATCAGGTTTTACGTATTAAAGCTTGTGCTTCCCTCCTCGTAGAATTCACTCGGAGGATTCGTCACAAATAACCACCAAACTATCTTCTTCTGAAACTTTAACGAAGTTCCACGCCGCCATGTTTGTTGTGATCAGCGCTGTGCTGCAGGCTGCATTCAAGGTGTAACGTAAATTCCGACGTTCCCTCATTTGCTAGTCGTTCTTTCAGCCTTTTCTATTTTTTTCTTTTTTATGTGTAACATGAGGGAAAATACTGCAAATATCGATTAAAGTCAGCAACTACTAAAATTATGACCGAGTTAACGAGTTGTTTTCTGGCATGAGGGGGTATTCTAGATTTTTCTTGATTGAGAAATCATTTTTCTGATTATGCCGACGTCACTTGAACATAACATTCACTGCCTCTGAACTTACTTGTTGATGAACAAATAAAGACAACGAATTTATCCGATTCTTTGTTTTTTAATCCACAGAAACTGGAAATCAAAAGGAGGTTTGCTCCTGTGTCACCTGAGTGCACGCACACATGCACGCACACGTGCACATTTCTCCTTTCCGTGAATGAGAGCAACATAAAATGTCTCCCCCTCAACCATCTGTGTGGCCGGCTGGGTCGGCTGACATTTGGACACTTGTCAATCATCTCTTTTAATAGCCAAGCGAGAGGAAAAATGGAGTCAGGGGGTCAGCAACTCAGTGTATCGCCATGGCAACAACTGCACTGAAGTTCATATCCCTGCTGGGCCTGTACTCCCGAGTGTGTGCGTGTGCGCACGCCGGGCTTGTGTGTCCAATTGTTCCCCATCAGTCAGAGGCAAATACTCCTCCCATTTCAGCTCTTCCACCTCTCACCTTGCAACCTCACATCGCCACTTTAGCCTTTTTCTCCCGCCGTCCCTTGCTCTCCATTTTTTTTTTTTTTTTTAACCTCTCTCCTCTAACCAGCGGGTCAAGGAGCGAGGCCCCCGCAGGAAGTACAGCATCCAAAAAAAGAGAGAGAGAAAGAGAGAGAGGGGGGAGAGAGAGTACTTAACCTTTCACCACCTCTCCCTCTCTTTGCCCCGCTGCCTCTCACCGTTTTTCCCTCCTTTCCTGCCCGCCGTCCTCCATTTGCGCCGGCTCTAAATCTAAATTGTTTTCTCTCCTCTGCTCTGGATGTGCATTCATCTTCCAGGCAGTGTTGCATTTGGCTTTTTGTTGGCGAGCGGGTGAGAAAGCGTGCACGTGTTATCCCATATTGTCCTTTCGCTCGGCCAAAGCACGAGAAAACAGAGCGAGCGAGCGAGCGCCGCCACAACAAGCTACGTTGAGTCTGCGCCACCGGCGGTCTGGTTATGGAATGAATGCGGGGGATAATTTGTGTTCTCAGACAGGGAAAATAACTCAGATTGAGCCTCGGAGGACAATCTGCTGACCCGTTTACTGAACACTTATCACAGAGAGGTTCGCCGGCACCATTCATCCCTCTCCAGGCTGCAACCGACGCACACACCCGGCGCATCCACACTGCAGCGACCGCAGCCGCACAATGACGAGTTTGATACAAAGCTCTGAAAACCCGTAGCTCACAAAAAAACGCTTGCATGAGAAACACTTGCAACATTTCAGGAATTAGACGACATTATTTCCGATTTGATTTTTTTTTTTTTTTTTTTAGGGTCGGGCACCGAAAAACGATTCCAAGTAGGAATCGGTTCCTAACATCCGGTTCTGGAATCGTTTAGAACACATGTGTCAAACACAAGGCCCGCGGGCCAAATGTGGCCCGCCACGTCATTTTATGTGGCCCTCGAAAGCTTGTGCACTATTGGCTTAAATTTTGAAGCCAATATTTTAAGACTTAAAATAATCTTATGGCGCTTTAAAGCACATATGGATAATAAACTGCATCTCCCACAATGCATTTCGTCATTACCCACAAGATAACAGTACAATGATCCCTTATTTTTCGCGGTTAATGGGGATCAGCGCCCCCCCTCGTGAACATCAAAATCCGCGAACTGGAGCTGGAGCCCCCCCGAGCCTCAATAATGTGATTAAAATATGTTTAAAAACCCCAAAAAAGTAGCGAAACAAGACAAAGGCTCAACTGTGGTCTTTCTGTTTCCTTCACAGCCTCTGGTCTCTGAACCGCAGTAAAACAAAACCGCTGGCTATTGTGCTATTTTTTGGCTTGTAATTAGCGGCTAACACGCTAACAACAACAACAGAAACAGTCTGGTTTTCTCTGCATGGAACGGGAACTTTATTGTGTCACTGCAGGAACTTGTAACATCACACAGGTTGTATTGTTGGGCTCCTGTCGGTTAACAGAGAATGTAAATCTATACACGCTGGGCTGCTGTTGATGCTCACTACACTTTTCATCTAACCACGTTTTCTAACCCCGTCACACACTGCATTACCCATAAGGCCACACCATTACCCATAAGGCCACCTTCTTAAAGGGGCCAGGCTGGCTCACAACATTTCTTCACTGTGAGAGAACGTGGACAACATCCTGTGATGTTTCCGCGATTTTTTACATTTTTTAAATTATATTATACATTTTTGAAAAAAATCCGCGAATAACTAAAACTGCGGAACTTAAACCGCGAAGTGGCGATGGATCACTGTATTTAACCGTGAGCAAGACATCAAGACGATTTTCAGAACTGACAAAGAAAAACCTCTACAAACTAACCCCAACATGTCCAAAGAAAAGAAAAATTGATGCACAAGGAAGGAAGTTTCATGAACGATGAGAAAACGAATACATGTTTGTATCTCAGGGTAAAGAGTATGCTAAATGGACTAAGTATGCTAAGTATGCTAAATTTAGCCTGCAAGAAAAACAAACAATCGCTTCCGCTTGTAACCGTTACCTGTGCGAGAGCAGGTTTACAACCACAAACCCTGAGTTTAATATAATAATTCTATAATAATAATTATAATAATTGTTAAATATTTGATACTTCAATACATAATAAGTACAGAAACCATTATTAAACAAGGTGTAGTCTAATTTATTTTGATTTACATTGCATTTTGTTACATTCATGCTGTCAGTCTGGCCCTTGGAGGTCGATGCTGATGTGGCCCTCAGTGGAAATGAGTCTGACACACCTGGTTTAGAAGATTTTTGAATTTCGATTCCTTTTTTCGGTTCCTAAATGTCCACGCTATTTTTTTTTTTTTTTTTTTTGCACTAGTTTGTTGATGTTACTCCGCCTGGGGTACTCAACTCCGTCACCGACGGGACTTCAATCACCACAACATGGATCCCAAGAGACGCCGCTCTCCAGTTTGGCTGCATTTCAGTCCGGGAGATGACGGCTACCTGGCGCAGGTAAACACCTGCGGGAAGCGTGTTACTGCCAAAGGAGGGAGCACGACTAATATGGCAAAACACCTTCACCTGGCATGGACATCACAAAAATAAACGAGTGTACCGTATTTAATTGACCTTTTGGTAAGCACCGCCCCCTCCCTAGTTACTGTTGCTAGGTCGGACAAACTTGCTGCTCCTGCGTTAAGGACTGTGTTAATTTGCTATTTTTCTGATGTGTATCATTCAGTGTTAATATTATACTATAATAACTCCGTGGTGAAATATTGCTGGGGACCTGCAACAGTGACTCGAGGTGTCCAGAACGTTTGGAGGGACATTTTTATTCCTTTTAACAAGCCGAACAAACAACGTGACCCCCCATTCACGTGAGTAAAATTACAGTAGAGCAAACACACCAGCGCCACAGAAAAGTAACAGCCTATGTGGTGAAAAGGCTCCTCCCCTTCTCAGTTTTTTTAAATGAAAAAATTCTACTGTTAGATATAGGGGTGCACGATAACTATCGGGCCGATAACAGGAAATTATGACGTCATTCCCGATAAGTCCGATATCACGACAAATAGCCCCGATAACATTTATATTTCTGTCAACACAGCAGTGTCTCGCTCCCTCTGAGTCTTGAATGACCAGCAGTGAATGTTATGTTCAAGTGCCGTCGGCATAATCAGAAAAACGAATACTCAATCAGGAAAATCAAGAATACCCCCTCATGCCAGAAAACAACTCGTTAACTCGTCATAATTTTAGTAGTTGCTGACTTGAATCGATATTCGCAGTATTTTCCCTCATGTTACACATAAAAAAGAAAAAATAGAATAGGCTGAAAGAACGACTAGCAAATGAAGGAACGTGGGAATTTACGTTACATCTTGAATGCAGCCTGCAGCACAGCGCTGATCACAACAAACATGGCGGCGTGGAACTTCGTTAAAGTTTCAGAAGAAGATAGTTTGGTGGTTATTTGTGACGAATCCTCCGAGTGAATTCTACGAGGAGGGAAGCACAAGCTTTAATACGTAAAACCTGATCAGCCACCTACAACATAACAATCACTTCCATGGAGTTTTGAAATCACGCTAACGTGAGCTAACGGAAGCTAATGCTAACGTGTGCAAGCCAGCAGCAGTCTCCCTCTCCCTCATTCCTCTCATCTAAAGCTTCCATGAGATTTAAAAAATAAAAACTATTGAACCTCATTTACTTTAATTAAAGGTATTAATTTAAATGGAAACACAAGCCAAAATCCTTTAAATGTTAATCTTTTTCAGTTAGTAATTCTGATGCATGTATTTCCATCAGTTCAAGGAGCCTTTATTTTTTATATCAGTCAGTAATGAACCTTATTTAAGTTAATGTGAGATATCAAATAGGTTTTGTTTGATAGCTTTATGAAAATGTTTGAGAGGCTTGACAATAGTTTTTATTGGAAAAAATAAATATCTGTTCATTTAAAAAGTCAAAACTATTTTTGATTTTGTTCATAGTATTGATGTAATGATCTTAGGTATATGTGTGTGTTATCGGTATCGGTATCGACCTTTAGGAGCTGAAAGTTATCGGTTATCGGTATCAGTTTTGAAAAACAGTTATCGTGCATCCCTAGTTAGATAAGTCACGATCTGTTGACCTACACATCAAAAGAATCAGAATCGAGAATCGTTTTGAATAGGAATCGAAACAGAGAATCGGATTTGGAATCAGAATCGGAACATTTAAAATCCAAACGATGCCCAACCCTTATCGTGATCAGAAAAAACAAAATGCATGAATGTTGCAAGATTCATTTCATTTTGTGTCCTTACAGTAACATGTTGCGAGTAGCTGCTGTGCAGCGTGTTGATTAACGCGCTCCATTACCCCGATGTAGCGACGCTGCCAGGATCATTACAGACGCATACAGAGAAATACATGACACAGATACCGATGTCACTCTCTCCAAATCTCCCCATGACAATGTGCGAACACACACTTCTTGGTCCAACGCTCTCCCTCTTCCTGGACCGGGCCTGACTGGGACGGCGTAATTCTAGGGGATAATTCCTGGATAATTTCGGGATAATCTCTCGCAGACCATTTGAACCGCTGCCACCCAGTTTAGCCCGGAGCCTGATTACCGAGCCTCGGATGCCAGGCCCTCGTAGTGACCGGCGGCACCGGCGGCGCCCGCCTTGTTGCATGCAAATAAACACAAACAAACAAACAAACAAACAAACAAACAAACAAACAAACAGCGGGGAGACGTTTCAGGGCCTGAACCCGCCAGGTTACTGAAAAGGGCTCAAACACAGAGGAGGACCACCCCAGTACACGGCGTTTTTACAGACATCCCGTCACATGCAAGAGCGTGCACGTGGAAAAGCGCGCACGCTCAGCCCCTTCACTGCCCTGACACACACACACAAACACACACACACACATGCAGGAGCTGGAGGGATTTTCATTATGCATGATTGCCATCTCGTGGTTGGGAGGAGTCATGTGATCAAGACTTAATGCATAACCTTTACTGTCAATTAAATAGTCCATTATAAAGTCAAATATGCTCTCAGCCACGGCCAAAAACAGAATGAAAATGTCTCTTTCAAGGATTTATGACTGATCTGCCTGGTGACAATGGATAGTAAAAGTACCATTCTGGTTTTAAATTATTTAAAATCCATTTAAAAGACAGCATGAGTGAATTATTTATTTATTTTTTTTGTGAGAATAGTGAGTTTATTTGCGAGCTCATCACCTGGACCTCTGATCAGTTCAGTCTGAAGGCGCCTGAACTTTGGTACATGGCTTGATAAATGCTGACATCTAGTGGCTGGAGTCAAAAACTCCCACTGTGCTGCTGCCCAGCGACGACACCGCCCCCTGCTGGCCGAAAACACCCACCGCACAAACACACGAGGAGGAAGCTGCACGAGCATCAGTCACCTTTTCATGTATTTTTCTCTCATCTTCACGACTCGTGTCTTTTCCATTTAAGCACTCAGGTTGAAATCGACATTCTGCATTCTTTCAGGTTTCAAAATAATTGAGTTAGGTGTAACATCGAGTTTCAGATTTACTCACCGTGTCACCTTTGAGCTCACATCCTCAACATCTCCTCTTCTCCTTGTTGCAAAAAAAAAAACCCTGAACAGTAATATTTGATTGAAGCAGAGCAGAGAAACTCCCACTCAGGTGTTTAGAGTCACTCCACAAAGAAAAGGTGAAAAGGTGACAGGAAGTAGGGTCCCCTCAGGTGTCCTGAAACTCCAGAGAACTTGCGTCCGGCGCTTTTCATTTCTGGTCGTCTCCGGTCTGAGAGCTGAGAAACTTTTCCCCCACTTTAGAGGACGAGTAAAGTCGGACCGTCGCAGAGAAGCAGCCTTGACCCGCGCAGAATTCACGCGTCATAAAAGTGGGAAATAATCTATGTGGGCCGATGCAGCAGAAATGGCACGACAGCTCGGCGGCGTTCCTCCGCCAACGTCCAGCCTCTGTCGGATTTATCCCCCCGCGGGCGCCGGTCTCTCCTCCCCCCCTTCGCCTGTCAGACGTCGACTGCAGTTCCTCCACGTCTGCACTTGACCGATTCCACTCCACCGGCTCTCAGCTGACTGTTCCACTTCTCTGCTTTCACTCACTTGCCTTCTTCCCCCATGGACGGTCTAACCAGTCACCTGTAGGCGTAGAGGTACTCACAGCCACTTCCCAATCTCCCGCCCTCCTCGCCTCGTCCTTATCTCGTCTATCGCGCCCACTCCTGTCATTTCCACCCCTCTCACTCCTGCCCACTTTTGGTTCTCTCACCTCCTCTATTAAAGAAACCCTCTTCCTCTACCCAACCATTACCAATTTTCTTTGACCCACTATTTGCTATTAGCCTCTCGCCTTCCTCCTCCTCCCCTTCCTCTCATCCCTCCACTCTCCATCGCTGTCTCTGCCTATCCGCCTTATATATCCTCAGCCTTCGCAGAGCCTTCTCCCATCTCCAGCGGCATGAATATATTATTATCTACACAATGGGCCCCTGCTTATTGTTTATGAATTACCAGCCTTGCGGCCAAACAAAGCCTATTTTCATAAGAAACCTCCATTTCATTTCAGCTCCAATTAGATTGGGGGCTAAAGAATAGGAGTCCTCAGGCCTCAGCCCCTAAGGATGGCAGGTCCATTCAGCCTCGTTCAATGGGGCCTTATTGCTTTCCCATACAAAGGAGCACGTGGACGGGCTTTCAGACTGAAACACCAACCAAAAATGACTGGGAGACAGTACTGTACAATAACAAATCTTTAAAGAAAGGACATTGAGTGCTTATCCTCCCATCCATCAATTCATCCCTCACTCTTCGCTTTTCTTCTCCTCCTCCATTCGTATATTGTGAGACCTGGACATTAATGACAGACAGATGAAAGAGAAAAGGAGTGAAAGAAGGAGAAGAAGAAAGAGGCAAAGCAGCTCAGTTTTTTTTTTTCACAATACATGTCAAGCCTAAATGATCACTGGCTGCTGAATAGACGGAGGGACGGGAAAAGAAATGAGTTGTGTGCACGTCTGCGAGCAGCTGATTGATTCTCTGCTTTGAGAAGAGAGAGAGAAGAGAGAGAGAGTGAGAGAAGAGCGAGAGAAGAGAGAGAAAGGGAGAGGAAGACCTTGATGTTTTTTTTTTTCTTTCCTGAGCTCCACAATAGACGTGGGGTCTGAGCTGTTTTGTTGAGGACCCACTTTGACGAGCTGTCACTCCGTCCTGGAAGGAAGCGAAGGCGCCGGCGCCGGTCACGGGTCCGCCTCCTCACTTCATAAGTTTCTCACCCACAAGTCACCTGACAGTAGTGCTGGGCGGTACAACCAAATATTTATATCACGGTATTTTTCAAAATTATATCGGTTTCACGGTATATCACGGTATTTTTTTTGAAGGCACAACTGGGATGTTAACCACATTTTCTAATCATTTAGAGGAATTGCTGCAGTAAATTGTCTTAGAATGACCTATTTTACTGTCACGAGGAGTGAATATTGTAGAAAAACATTCATATCTACACTAGTATTAATACAGGTTTGCATGGCCTCACAAAATGATTGCTATTTACAAAGAGGTGGCACTCGTTATTCTGATTAAGTGAAGGAATCAGAATGATGATAGTTGAAGTTAAAATACAGAACAGCTGAGCTAAAGTTGTAGCCGCGGGAGGCAACACCACAACTTTAGCTCTGCAACATTAGCAGATTATTGTAGTTTGTTGGACGTCGTCTTTTTTAAATCCACGGCTCCTGGTTCAGGAAGAAGTTCCTCAGTCTCATGTTGCCGTTCTGGAGCTTCCACTTCGGGACTTTCTCTGTTAGCATCATCCATCACCGTTTAACCAGAAACTAGTAGCGTTTTGCGCCTCCAGTGCAACTGCTAAACAGTCCCCTGTCAAACAATGTTCTGCGGCACTTACGTTCCGCCGCGCGGTGTTCCAAACATTGTGTACGCTACAGTAGATTCTCGACCACGAACATCCGGGCCACTGGCATCCGCGGGCCATAGCAACCAGGCCATAGCAACCAGTCCGTGGGGGCAAACAATCGCTCACTGTTGCTAGCAAAGCCGATGCATTAAGCATTTTGTGCCTGTTTTTTCTGATTTGGTGCAGTTTATGATCAGGGGAAAGATGGTGAACAACTGCACCAACAATGTTGCTCGCCAGTCGCTTTTGTCATTTCATGATTCCTAGCGAGGCTACTGAGCCTGAAAGAAGAGGAAAATGGCTGCTCGCTATTAACGGAACAGACGAAGATAATCCAGGGAAATTATGGGTGCCCAAATCAGACTACGCTTATGTTTGTTGAGCACACTTTGTAACAGGTAAGAAATCGGATTTTTTCAAGATATTTTAGTTTTTAATTTCTATGTTTAGATCTAATATTTTGTATTTGGGGAGGCCCCATTATAGATCCCTGAGGTCTGGTAAAAAAAAAAAAAAAAATGCTAGGTCTGTCTGCTGGGGCTGCTGATCCAAGTTACTGTCGAGAGACTCCATAATATATTTAGCCTCTAATTTTAAATTTTAAATATATATTTTCAGGAAGAAAAGGTCAACCAGAAGGATCACCCAGATTATGTTCCAACTGTGTTCGATCACAAACCAAAGTCCGGACAGTCAGGCCAGGGGTCTGTGTCGCGTTTTAGCAGCGCTAAATTTAATTCTTTATGTATTGAGGACTGTGTATAGGTGTATAAGTATTTAAAATAGTTTCACTAAACTTTTACTTACCAGGAGTTTTTAATGAGGTAATGGTACACATCTGGGTACCCCAAACGAGGCCATTGTTTGGGGTTATTTATCCAAGAATCGGCTGTGTGCTTGTATGGACACAAATCTAGACTATGTCTAATTATGCTTGATACCTCGCTAAAGCCTCTGGCTTCAACTCATCCTGATGTCGGTCAGCCATGATCGCCACCACAGGCACCAGTGACGATCGCCAAACTAAGTTAAAAAACAATAAAGACACGCGAAATAGCTAAAGGAACTGTGAGCGAAAAATACCTGGATACAATGTTGTTTGCCCCCCCATGCTAAAACCAGAAGTGTAACCGTGGCGCGTGACGACCGATATCGAGAATACTCACCGGTATTACGGTATATTAAAAATTCATATCATAAGAAAAATAAACACCGGTATTCGGTATGAACCGGTATACCGCCCAGAACTACAGTTTACCTCTGTAAAGCCGGCGCCGAGATCCGAGCGAACCTCCAGCACCGGCTCTTTTTCACAAGCGAGCGACTGTTGACCGGCCGAACACCTTCACAGGGTCAAGGTCACGGTGTGGCAACACTCAACTTTATCTCTGAATATCTGCCGTCGCGGGTTGAATGCGAATCGTGTCCTTGTTTGCATGCGGGAAAATTCAACGGCACACAAAAGGCGATGTTTTCATTAGCGACGAGAAGATAAGGCGGGAGTCGGAGTGAAAAGGTTGACATCTGTGCTCATTCATCCGACGGCAGAATGGCAACATCATAAAGCTTCACACAATCACCTGGACGCACAATAGATTTTAATAGGCCTGCTTGTTTTAAAAAAGAAGGCCAGACGTGTTCGCACAGATGCATCAGCGTCCTGAAAGCCCCGCCAGTCTATATTTAACTGCACTTTTTGCATGACTTTCTTTTCAGCATTGTTTTTGTAAATGTATTTATAATCTGAACGCAGAACATATACCTTCCAAGCATGTCTCAGTAAAACAGACTGCATTCATTTAGTAATTAAATTACATTAAATATTACATATAGCTGCAGCAGGTCAACAACAACAGCAACAACAACAATAATAAAGTGTTTACATGTCTCCTTTCTAGTCCAGGGACAACTCAACACAAGCAGCTTCCTCTCACAGACACTCACACATGAACTACATCGATTTATTCAACAGGCAGAATTATCTCCATAATTACTTTTCCTATAATCAAATTACACTATGGTTTATGTAGAAGAAACCCAGACGGGATTTATTGTTACCGATCAGCCCAAACAGCATGTCTTTGTCGACTATTCACATTCAGGAAAATAGATATGTACTTACAGATGGTGTAAAGAGATTCTATGTGAGAATGAAGCCCCGAACTTGTCCCTGCAAGAGCAAATAAATAGCAAATATACTGTAAAGTACAGTAAGAGGAGTAAAAAGCACCTCAAGTATAAAAGCATAAACCACCCAGAAGCTGGAGTTATCAGTCCAAACCTGTTTTTTGGTTCTTCAGACCAGCGGGGTAAGATGATATCTCGATTAAATTAGATGGATTAATCCGCTTCCATGCAGCAGCACAGTAAAGACATGGCAACCACGCAGCAGATGATGACGGTGACGGCTGCAGGTGGGGGCATCTATGTAAAAAAAAAAAAAAAAAAAGACTGAGCCAAAAAAATATCCTCTTAGTTCCTGGAGGACTTTGACGAGGCATTTTTTTTTTTTTTTTTTTTTTTACTTTCTTTCTGTATTGTTTTTCAGTTGTTCCTAAATGATGAACAAATAAACAAACAAATGAATATGAAATACAGTCTGTTGTGACTGCATGAGTCTATGTTTCTGTGGTAAATAAACCAACTTAACCTGTTATCATTTGCACCTGTTCTTGTCTTTCCTTCTGTGCTGTTAAACAAAGTCAAGTCTTTCGGGAACTTTGTACTGAAAACATTCAGATTCAATATTTAGACCTCCATGTTAAAATACACAACTTCAGGCTTCAGTGTCTTCCAAGAACATTACGCGTCCAACCAGGGATCGTGAGGACCATCTTCTTCCAAAACACGGTTTAAATCAAAATTAACGAAGAGTTTCAGTGGCGTTCATGACGGGCTAATGTTTAATACACATTCAGACTTAACTCAGGGTGGCACAACAATAATATACAAATTTACACCAAAAATAAGAGTAAATAGAAAGTCAAACTGTTAATAAACTACCACTGACAACACTAAATTTAATTGCTAACACATAAATAAACTTTGAACACCGCAAAAACCAGTGCTGCAAAGGATGCTGGGAGCCAGACCCGGAAAAATCTGCGAAATCGCTACACGATTTACAGCTTGGCAAAAAATAATAATAATAATAATTTAAAAAAATTAAAAGTAACAGTTTTGGTCTCTATAGTTCAATTTTACATCTTGACATTTGTATTGGAGGTGGAACATTTCTGTCCCACATTTGGTAAAATTAGATAAAATAATAAATGCTACATATGGCTGGCTATCGTTTGAGAGCCAGCCAGCCATAACCTTCCTTTTTTTTTTTTTTAAGCTATTAGCACTGGGAATTATATTGACTTCTGAGCTGTGGGCAAAAAACTTAACAAAGTCATATTCTAAAGAGAATATATTATTGTTGTGACTGTGTATTGTGTTAGTCTTACTAACAGAAAACCGTGACTGGCTGTGCGTTGGTCTGGAAGTTTGAAGGCTTAGCGAAGCAGCTATGCTAACCGAGCATCAGCTACACACGGCGCCATTTCTGATGTCGTCACCAAAACCACACCTGAAATGGAAGGTCCTGCTAGAGATCCCGCCGGAGGTCCGCCGGCAGATCCGGTCGGCTCGGCTGAAGTTGCCGGTATCAGTTCCGGAACCCTGAAGGCAGAAGTCTGCTGGAACCTGTTCCTTTTGAGGATCCTCAAACGTTATAGGAAGGCACAAATAATCTGCATGTTTTACAGCAGGACTGGATGAAAAAGCCACAAACAAAAGCGTTTACTCACCTCTGCAACATTTTTGATGGAACACCATCATTTCTCTGCATTTGATATATTTAAACATCCTAAAGCCTGGTATTACAAATGTTGACCTAATTCAGTATTGAACCAACTTATAACTGGTGATGAGGAACCGACAAATTGGGTTAATGCAGGTTCAGACTCTAAGATTTTAAGTTTATGGTTTATTCTCTTTTCTGGAATAAGGTGAGAAACTGGAAATGAGTGGGCCGAACTCTACAGAAAGTTCTAAGAAGAAATAATTTAGGGCCGGCCCACTGCAAATAAACTTCAAAATGCGTGACTTGATATAGATTGTTTGGGGGCCATGGTAAATCATTTTTTGAGATATGGCTCAGACCAACCTAGTTTGGTTGTGGAGATTTGGTGCATTTGTTTGTTTGTGTCATGCTGTTATGAGCTTTTCTGATACAACCGATACAACTTAGCTTCATACGGCGACTCAAGACTGGTCCCAATGAGGTAGAACATCATTTCTGAGGTTCTTGCAAAGGTTGCAGATGGAAAAATAAAAATGGATGGATGAATGTCTATAATGAAGCTAAGTCAGAGTAAAGTAATGAGAATGAAAGAAGCCTTCCTAGGATCACAGTTGTCAGCGATTCAAAGTCATGAATTCAGTCAATGAACTCGTTTATTTCTCCCAACGGAAAAGGCTCATGTCTTAGCAGTATTTACATTATACAGTACAAGTTCGATATCTGTACATTTCACTTAGGATGCTCGGGGAGGCAAACTGAAAACAGGTCAAGCATTAAAAACAATAAGAAGGAAATAAGAAAAAAAAATGTTTTAGCTTACTACAGGCTTAAAAAAAAAAAAAAAAAAAATCAGCCCTGTGTCAATTAAAGATCCCAGTAAAAATGATTTCATTAAAAAAAAAAAAAAAATTAAATAAAACCAGAAAAGCTATGAAATGGTAGGGTTCAAGTTGTCCGTGGCCTTTGTGACCATTAAAGTAGCGTTTAGGTACCACAGGTGGAGAGCAGGTCTCTCCCTTCATCTCCCAGCATCCTTCCTGAACGCGGAGGCTGATGACGTGTGTTGACCGTACGGGTGTTTTGTGATTTGTTCGTCCTTTGCTGGGTGCTGGAGGAATGTCGCTGTGGAGCAGATGGTCAAAGCACTTCAGCAGAACATCACAGTGAGGGAAAAGTGAGGAGCTCACAGGTAACGGCCTGCAGGTGCAACCCTTGCTCTCACTTGTCCAGACAGCTTTGACTCATGCATGCAGGCGTTTCCGTTTCCGTGGAAGGAAGTCCGCGCTCAAAGCTCCGGACGGACGTGAGCCTCACAGGTTCGTCTCGTCCCACGTCGGGTCATTTTATGCTCTTCAACACCCTCCTCACCACCTTCTCTAAGTCCTTTCGTGCTCTCTGCTCCTCTTCCAGTGACCTCTTCATCTTCTTATTATCCTGTGATAACCCAAGTTGTTAAAAGACAGTTCAAGTTTAATCTCACTTAAATATTAGGCATTTATTCTTTGGTGATCCTTAATTCAGAACACGTCGTTTCAGTTTAAATTAATGACACACTCACCTGCTTCAGCTCTTGAACCTCATCCCGAAGGGCGTAAACCACATCCACCAGGCTCCTTTCACAAGACAAAATTTACAATTAATCAGAAACTAATCAAAGTTAGTTGCATTGCATACAGCAGTAGCTTTTCTTTTCTTTTCTATTTTATTTATGTATTTTTTAGGGCTGGGCAACAATTAAAATTTTTATTGGCGATTAATTGCATTATTTCCCTGATTAATCACGATTAGTCGCATTGTATACGCAGAATTAAATAATGAATTCAAAAGTAGTGTAAAGGTCACTTTTATTTAAATGTTCTGCTGCCATATGAACTAAAGTGTTAAAACATTTGTTGTTCAAACACTTTTAACATCAGCACTTGTCAGTAACACATATTTAGTGTAAATCTCATCTTAAAAAATGTAAAATAAAATAAAACTTATTTCCACTGCCAGGGCATTAATGTCATCCTGTTTTTATAAAAAATAAAAAAGTCTACAAACAAATCCAACAAAATGATTGTGTCTCAGCACAATCAGAACATTAAAAGAGGTAATTTCTGAGGTAACAGCAGAAACTTTTAACGGGGAGTTCAACTTGTCAGTTGTTACAAATAACCTTGTTTCTGTTGAATCCTCCGTCTGGAAGAACTTTAAAATGAAAATGTCCATGTTAAAGTTCTGTAACTTTACCAATCCATGTATCATTCATTCTTTCCATTTTCAATTGTCAATCAAAAAATAAATAAATTACAAAGTGATTTTTATTACGTTTTTTGTTTTTTATAGCACAAAAAAACGAAAAAAAAAAATGCCTTTTTTTTTTTATATTTCAATTTTAGACTTGGTCGAAATTAAAAAAACATGATTTTTATTATGTTTTTTTGTTTTTTAATCACACAAAAAAAAAACACAAAAAAAACGGGAAAAAAAATGCCTAAATAAAATAAATGTCGGGGTTAAATAAAATAAATGTCGGGGTTAATAAATTAATGAGTTAACGCGATAATAACGCGTTAACTTGCCCAGCTCTAGTATTTTTATAATCATAGTAATGCCATAAAACATGAAAGAAAGAGGATTAAAAATACTTGTTTTCCTAACTTCAACAAATCCACACAGCATACATTTACATAAAGATATAGATTTATATTTATATATCCATCCTACTGTCTCACTGCTGATGTCCACAGTTGTTTCAGAATTATTTAAGTTTCAAAAGACTTTTTTTCTTTGTAGCTCACCAAAATAATGAAGCAGTCAAGGTGCGACTGAACTGTAGATTTTCACCTGTAATTCATTTAGTTTCACAACACCACCTATAATAACATCCTCATGTTTGTCCAAATATGATCACTAATCTTCACGACGGTTTTTGGCTCCGACTGAAATAAAGAGAAAAGACGTCGAGATCAAAGAGCCGTGACATGAATCAAGCAGAAATGTCCTGATCAGAAAGCCTTAGGGGAAATCAAAAATAAAAAAAGGATTAAAAAAAAAAAAAAAAACAGTTGTTGGGGAGATGAACAAAGATAGTTGCACAAGACACACTGGTGTCACAGAGATGGGATAAGAAACAATCTGGAGGAAGGAAAAGAAACGTGACCACACGATCTGTCGAACGTGTCTCATGGAGGAAAGATGAGTCCTTCATTTAAGCTTTATACTACGGCTGTCAAAGTTAATGCGTTAGCATGTTAATAATGCGTTAATAACACGTTAATAACGCGTTAACAACGCGTTAACACGTAATAACGCGTCAACGCAAATTCTTTTTAAAGCCGCTATTTTTTTTTTACGTGAGATTAACGCACACACGTTTCTCTAAATATGACCTTCAGCCAATAAGTGTGTTTTACAGTCAATGTGTGGGACAGACATGAAGACAGAAAAGGGTCTGATGAACGGTAGTTTAGCTTTAAGCTGCTGTCAGATGGGTCTGTTGACCAGAAAAAGGTTATTAGTTTTTATTGTCACTGTGAATTGCGTTTCCACCGCAGGAACGGTAAAGTTAGTTTCACATCCGACATTCGCTTGTTTTCTTTCTCTTTCAACTTTAATAATGCATCATGAAAACGGCACCGATTTCATCCAGGTTGGTATCATTTTGTAGATATAAGTATGCCAGACATTTCACAGGTGTCATCAACCCTCCAAGCTCAGTGGGCGTGGCTAAAACTCTCAGGAACAGCGCTGAATGTCCTTCTGAGTACCTGCTGCTGCCGTGGAGTTTAGGGACCGTCAGCAAATTACTGCGGTCAAGCAGCAGCAGCAGCTCTGACAAAATACACTAAAAAGCTGATAAAAATAAAATAAAGTACGGCAGCATTGGTGGACTTCCAGTTAACTAACGGCTTAAAAAAAAAAAAAAAAAAACAGATCCCCATGACCCTGTATTAGGGATGTAACAATATGGAAAATTTGATATCTCGATTATTGTGACCAAATTATCACGGTTTACGATGTTATCGGAGTATTCTTAATTACTGTACAAATGTCTAAAAAACACATACATTTTAATAATTTCACAAAATCTTATTTTCTTGTCAAACTAAAACATTAGAAGCCAAAATCTTATCAAAATGAAACTTTCACATTAAACGGAAAAACAACTGGCACAGAAAGAGGTTTTATTTTAAATGAACAAAATAAATAACAGGAACAAAGCTAATTTGTCTGGTGCAAATTTAAATAAACACTTTAACAGCCATAGTAGGTCAAAATATGAAAAAATATCACGAACAAAAATTATAGTGAAGTTCAAATGAAATAAACTTTTGACTTTAAGCTGAACCTTAAAAAAGTATAAATGTGTAAATAAAGAAACAGTTGTTTAGGAGCCAAATATGTTGTTATGAATTGTAGTTCACTCTGTGTGTCTGTGGGTGGCGCTGTGTTGTTACCTGAGGGTCAGGTATAAAGGTAGCTGCCTGTTATTGGTTAGCTGTTAGCGCTGTGGCGCTAACTGCGGCGTTATGGTTGTCGGATCAGTTAATGGAATAAATTAATATTTTAACTGCACCAGAAGAACATCGTTACGGTCATTTTTCAATGTCCTGCGTGCTATCACCACTTTCCGCCACGCTAACGTTACGATGTCGATGTTACAAGCTACATATTCACGCGAGACACAGTCGCGAGTCGCTCACAGACTTGAATGAGGCTGATATTACACATCCTGGTAATCGACCGCGATAACGCGATGAAGTCAAACATAAACGGTAATCGTTATCACGTAAAATTTTACCGCGCTTTACCGTAATACCTGTAACTGTTCCATCACTACCCTGTATAGGACAAAACAGGTATAGGTGATGGATGGATAAACAGAACATTAAAAAAATTATTTGTGTGATTAATCGCGATTGATCACGAGTTAACTATGAAAATCTTTTGATAAATCGCAATTAAAAAATTTAATTGCCTGACAGCTCTACTTTTTACACAGGTTGACACAATTTCCTGAGCAATCAAAGAACGGTATCCACAGATATATTATTTAAAAGCATCCTTCGTCTTTAACGTCGTTAAACATTTATTCACAGCAGTCGGGTCTAGGAGGCGGAGCCACCAACCAAAGCCTCCTGTTTGTTTTTGTCCCCATTTTTTTTTTTCCCCTCTTTGATCCAGCGGTGCCTTCAGGCACCCGGATACGATCTGTCAAGCAGAAACACAACAGAGATCCACTCGTGATCTTACTTTTCCTCCAGAGCACTCTGTCCGTTGCGACTGGGATCCTCCAGGTGGACCTTCTCCTGTCCGGGCGATGATCACGTGAAGCCCCGCCTCTCTGCGCGGCCCTGAGTCAAGACAGAAGAGGACTCAACCTCCGGCACTTCACTTCCTCTCACCCAGTGAAACCAGTTCAGTTTATCAACCAAAGTTACTTCTTTTTCTTTAAGACACCGGCGTGAATCTGCAGGAGAACGTCAGCTTTGAAAGAGAGGCAGCGAGTCGGCGGCGAGTTAGTGGAGCAGATCTGAGAGTCAGAGGAGGGTGAAAGCAGACAAAAGACCCACAACACACCTGGCGGGAAAAGTCCTTCACAATGCAGCCAGAGTTAATGTGACAATCAAGAAACGACCAGAACACCAGTGTCTATCAAATGATAGATTTATTCAAAACTCATGATACACTTCAGCAGAGTGCAACAAATACACTGAAGGCGCTTTTTTTTTTTTTTTTTAGTTTTTGCAGATAAGACATGATCACATGTGTGAGCTGAACGCAACGTTAGAGCACACAGAGGACGACGTCGGTTCGACGCCGCCCGTCCCACGGTTCGACTTCTTTATACCACAGAATTGCACCCGTCACAAAGTATAGCACATGATATAAGGACAGTGATATTAGCTCAAATATTCATAGAAGGTAGAACGGATTTACTCTCTTTAGTTTTTTCTGACTCCAAAACAGCAAGTATTTACAGAGAGACTATGTGCTCTTTATGTTTCCGGTTCCCTCTGACGGCGCTCTGAGGTCGGATGAGTAGTTTTTACATAGAAATGCTCCCGTTTTCTCTGAACTTTGACCTCCAGTGGCGTCAAAACACATTTACACCTACAAATGACTTTACACTTTACAGGAACACTGAATACGTACGTCTGCCGCTAAGACTCCATCATACACGCTCAAGGCAGACGACAAAAAGTACAGACCCCCCCTCCCCCCCTCCCACTGGCCCATTACGTAATTGTGCAAAAAAAAAAAAAAAAAGAAAAAAAATATTTTTCTTTATAACTGAAGTATAAACTTTAATACAGACCAACAGGATGTTTTAAAATAAATAAATAAATAAAAAAGTAAAAATGAGAACCTGTTTTTCCAGGGATCATTTTGTAAACATCATACAGATTAAAAAAAAAAAATAAAATAAAATAAATAAAAAACCTGGACACAAACGTGTTCATTCATACAATAAAGAAACGGTTCCAGAACGGTTAAAAATGCAGCGTGGACCCATAAATCTATACGTCCGTCACGCTGCTCGCTGTGAGACGATGTCAACCGTGGACTTTTCATACCAACAGTGGAAAAATACTTCTTCATAAAAATAGTTATTAATGCAAGACAGAATGGAGGGGGCGGGGCCTCAGGAGCCAGCAAAGGCGTCAGCGCAGGTGCTCGTATTTTTTTCTTTTTTTTTTTTAATGTTTGGATCAGATCGTCAGGGTTGTCTCCTCTCTGGTGGAACGTTCAGGGGGCGCCGTCATTCGCTCATTCGTTCACGTATGAAGCCAGCAGCAGTTAGAGATCCGCCTCCACCGTTTGGACAGGAAGACTGGTGTCGGTCGCCGGCTCACGTGGTTTTTCTCGGCCAACCAGTAAGTCTCAGAAGCTGGGAAAACTTTATTCAAATTAATCACTACGACAGCCCCTGGTGGCGTCTTTGTCTCTGACGTTGACACGTGTCCAGATCAGCTTCCGGTGTACGAGAAATAAATAAGAATAAGAATAAAAGCTCAGGGAGCGGCGGCGGTGGCCACTGAAGGAACAAGTCTTGTAACAGCGCGGTTTGCATTCGTACCATCTGGCGTCACGCAGTCGAGTCTGGAGCAGTCGTTTAAAACTCACAGAAGCTAAAGAGAACAAATCTAAAAAATCGGCATATACCGTATTGGCCCGAATATAGGACGACTCTGATTATAAGATGACCCCTATTTTTCAAATATCATTGTGGGAAAATAAAAATATGATGAAAGCAATAAGGTTATTCATAAAACAATTTTTTTTTATTGTACAATTACTATAGAAAAAAAAACTCCCGCATACATAACATTCTACTGTATTGTTAAACATTTATTATGGTACCATACTTGCGTGTCAGATTTCCGTGTTATTTAAGATCAAGGTATGGTACTATTTAATAAACTATGTTCTCTTCAAATCTAAGAATATGACTGAATAAGCTACAACCATGTAGTTCAATAACTGCAGAACTATTGAAGTCGAATTTTAGTCAAGAACAACATAAATAATTCAGTCTGTAAAACACTAATTCTGGATTCCAACAAAACTTTGAAAGCGCTTTGCTCCAGTTGGCTGCGTGGTTCCTTCATTCTCACTGGTTACCTCGGTGCGGCTCCATCTGGTGGCGCCGATGTGTAATTACAATAGAAAAGTCTAGTCCTCGATTATAAGACGACCCCCATTTTTGAGAATATGACTCCTAGAATAAAATATCGTCCTATATTCGGACCAATACGGTATTATTGTTAATAAAACGTCGGCTGCACCTGGCCTGTAGAGATTTATCTACACCTGTTAAATACTTCGGCGTCCATCTGAATCCTTTCGCTAAAGGAATGAACAAATCAGTGATTCCCAAAGCGTGGGCCGCGGCCCCCTGGTGGGCCGTCGTACGGTACTGCAGGTGGGCCGTGAGAGGTCATTAAAATTAAACAAAATGTTTTTAAATCCTCGATCCTTTTAAAATATGTATTTAATTGCTGTAAGATATTAACGACATGATTTAAAAACATTGAGAAGTAACAATACAAACTAATTAAGTGTTATTCTACCTTCATTTTAACTTAATATGACAAGTGTCACCTTATTTGTTGACCCCTTACATTAATAACAGATCATGGTTTCTAGTCCTAAATGTTGATCACAGTTGTGATTAAAGGTTCTGGTGGGCCGTGGAGATTTTTCACATTTCAAATTCGGGCCTTGGTATTCTGAAGTTTGGGAAATGGATAGAATAAAAGAACGGGTTAATCTGACATTTGATCAGCTGATCAGATGAGTCTGATGAGTCTTAACAGATCGTCGTTAAATAGATAAATGAATGAATAAATAATAAGTGCTTTCATTACTGAACTCGTGAGTTTACCCCATGATGACTGTCAGAAGTGTTTTTATTTTTTTCTCTCCACAGCGTCTGAGCCAAATGAAAGAGAAAAGCAGGTTTTAAAAGTGTTTAAGCTGCAGCTTGTGTCTGACTCCGCCCACCTGCTTCGTTGCGACACGCTTGTTAGATCTTCAGACAAAAACAAGACGTTATGAGAAAACTTTCAACGGGATTTCGACGGCAACGTGACAAACACACCGTTATGATCCCTGACTCCTGACGTGTCCAGGTCATTTCACCTTAATCAGAATCAATCAAGAGAAAATAAATACATCTATTCCACCGTTCCCTGGGATTTTATGTTTATGTACAGAACCACATTATTTACTGATTTTAGATCTGTAGTTTGGATAATTTCCAACTGTAGACAAGAGAGAAAGTAACTAAAAAACTAATATACTACTCCAGTAATAATAAATATTCTTATTAAACTGACTCGGCTTGTTTTAACATTCAGTAACTAAATTTAAAAGGCAGAAGTCAGTCGGTGATGGCAGCAGACGTGATGCTGCTGATCAGGAGGAAGCAGAGATACGACGACGAGTTACTACGGTTGATGACATCGTTTTGACTTTTTACCTCCGACCTGGAGTCAGTGAGGTTCAAATCGCAGAAACAAATAAAACCAAAACCATTTGCGTGATTACGACCTTCCGCTCTAAGCGGTTTTTGTTATTTAACGTTTGCCAGGTGGACCTCCAGGTGTGGGCGTGAACACCTTCTCTCTCCAGCGGCTACAACGAGGGAACAAACCGGATTTTACAAAACGACTCAAGTTCACAAGTTCAACAGCTGTTTGGATGTGTTCAGTTATATCCTGCTGAGGCCTTGAAGCACGAGTAAAGCTCCAAGTTACGAAATCAGCCGACGACATGAAATGTTGAGAATTCGCATTTGCTATTTGCCAGCAGGGGAACGTGTATGGAGCCCCGTTAGGGTCATAATTCAATGAATAAATGGGTCTATTATTATGAAATACATGTTTATTATTATGAAATACATGTGTATTATTATGAAATATTTCCCATTATTATGAAAAAAAAATTAATTATTATCAAATATATTTTTATTATTATTTAATCTTAGTTTAATGCATAATAGTTTATTTCAGAATGGCTATTTTTAATCTAAGAATCAGTGCGTTTACATGGGAAGTTTAATTCCTCTTTAATTCAGAATTAAAGTTAAAGCCGAATAAAAGTTACCATGTAAACACCTAATTCCATATGAAAATGTCAATTCCGAATTAAACTTAATTCCGAAGTAAGTGGCTGTTTTATTCCCATTTTAATTCCGAATTAAATTATTCCGTGGTCATGTAAACACTCATTCTGCTTTAAATTAATTCTGGTCTTTCTGCGCATGCTAGTTCTCTTGCCCGTCTGTCGCCATGACGCTTATATTCCGCGCTGGGCTTGTTTTCAAAACAAAGTTTTAAAGATGGCAGCACGCAGTAAACGGTGTTCAAGAGCAGAGACGATTTATTTAATAAATAGCTTGGAGGAACTGGAAATAATTAAAAGAACAGATGGCAGGAAACATAAAAATTGTGAGCTTTTCAAAGTTGTAGCGGCCAGGTTAAATGAAGGAGGTTTCACAGATAGAGACGCCACCCAGGTCAAAAATAAGTGGAATGTTGTTGCTAACCAGTTAGCTAAGTTTGTTTTCTTCCGGTAGATGTAAAGACGTCCGCCCCCCCATCCAATCAGAACCCTTCCCAACCCCCAGACCTAAAGTGGAATTGGATAAAGTAAACCTCAATTCGGAATTACTATTTCCATGTAAACTCGAAGGAAAATAGTTTAATTCGGAATTATTTAATTCCTAATTATTAATTCCGAATTAAAAAACATCATGTAACCGCAGCCAATGAGTTTTTACATAATTGCTTC
The DNA here is from genome assembly GCA_018398805.1 of Hirundichthys speculiger. NCBI lineage: Eukaryota > Metazoa > Chordata > Actinopteri > Beloniformes > Exocoetidae > Hirundichthys > Hirundichthys speculiger. Next base: position 77,912 of record JAGFBZ010002223.1, on the reverse strand, counting down.
CATTTTTCATAAGAATGAGCTTTTACATAATAATGACATTTTGCCAGTGGGCGGGGACCAGTGGTTGACCTGCACGCTCATTGGCTGATCCTTCTCCATTCTACGCTCTGACATCGACTAGTTTTGGCCGTGAGGTCCCGTTAGCAGCGGGCCGTGACATCATCAAGGTGCGCTCCTAGTCCGATTGTAGCTATGGCAGCTTGGACTGAGCTACGGGAAACCTTAACGTTTCTTAGTCGATGTCAACTTTTAACCATAAACTGAGGAGCATTCTGCCCCCTACTGGCCTGGAGTATAACTGCACCTCTCGCCCACTATTGATATTCACTGTTCTGTTGCTTATGCCTGAATGAAAGAGCAGCCAATCACATAAATGGCTCCGCCCTCTCTGCTGTGATTGACACACTAATCATTCTTATGAAAAACGAAACAATTATCATAATAATGGGAAATATTTCATAATAATAGACTCATTTATTCACTGAATTATGACCCAAACGGGGCTCCATAAACCTGCGTGTGCCGACATCTGTGCTGTGTTTGCGTAAATAATCTAAAAACACGTTGAAGTTAAGTAGCTTGTGGTAAATTGAATACACTCATTCCTGAATTGCATCTGAATATCAGACAGGAAAAGCTTCGTCCCCATCTCCCCCCCCCCCCCCCCCCCCCCGGTCTCCCTCTCCAAACCCTCCCACCCCCCCCCCCCACCGCACCTCCGCTCGGAGTTCACCACATTTATGGTCAAACAAGGGGAGTGGTCACATTCAAGATAAATAAACGGTCATTACCGAACACTTACTGCGTGACAATTACAGAAAGAGAGGAGGCACATAAAAGGGAAAATGGCAAAGGCAACAGGGAAATGCTTATTAAAAAAAAAAAAAAAAAAAGAAGTCTTCAGTTGAGAAATAAATTAAATAAATTAACATAAAATGAGCACATATAGTATAAAATAAATACATAAATAAAAAAAAAAAGATCTATTTCTTTCGTACACTGAAGATAGAAGACGTGAGCGCCCTCTACGTTACGCCGGCGCGTCGGCGCCGCGGCGCCGCCTTAGTTCTGGTGCGAGATGCAGCTCTTGCGCGGCACCGAGCCCATCCGGTAACTGTGGCTGGTCCAGATGGAGTCATAGTCCGAGTCCTCCGACAGGTCGGAGCTCAGCTCCGGCCGGGACACGCTGCTGCGGCGGCCCGGCGAGTCCGTGCAGGACCGGTCCGCGTCGGCCAGCACGTGGTTGTGCATCAGGTCGGTGCCCTGCCAGGCTGCTCGGAGGGGGGGGGTGGGGGGGGGGGGGGGGGGGGGCGGGGCAAATGTGGATGGATGGGAAGGGTGGTCGAGGGCGGCGGTCGCGCCACGAATGGCAAATCATAAAAAGCGATGGCGGGTGCAGGATGGGAGGATGGAGGAGGTTAAAGCAGGATGAGGAAGAAAATTTGAAACGAGACGACGTGAGAAAGGAACTCAAGGTAAACCGGAAAGATGCCGAAAAAAAAGGAAAAGAATGAAGGAGAGACAGAAAGAGAAGATGCTGTTAGAAGGACACCGGCGTTAAAGAAAAGGCAGGTGAAGCTCCTACAAACACCAGAAGCATGAACATCAACGCTCAGCGTGTTCTTACTGGAGTTCAGGGTCTGCCGGGTCTTGGCGCTGGTGCAGTACGCCTCGATGACCTTCAGGATCTGGGCGTCTTCTTCCAGAGCCGCCGTACCTGAGCAGGTGAAGACATTTAACACTTCTGGTGACGCTGAATGGAAAAGTTTACCTTCGCCCGTCTTCCCAAAATATGAAACAGTTTAATGTAAACCAGGGCTGGGCAATGATTAAAAATTTTAATCGCGATTAATCGCATTATTTCCCTGATTAAATCACAATTAATCGCATTGTATATGCAAAATCAAATAATGAATTCAAAAGTAGTGTAAAAATGCACCTTTATTTAAATGTTCTGCTGCCATATGAAACTAAAGTGTCATAACATTTGTTGTTCAAACACTTTTAACATCAGCACTTGTCAATAACACATATTTAGTGTAAATCTCATCTTAAAAAATGTAAAATAAAATAAAACTTATTGCCACTGCCAGGGCATTAATGTCATCCTGTTTTTTTAATGAAAAATAAAAAGAAGTCTACAAACAAAGTCTACTAACAATCTAGAGGCCACAATCAGAACATTAAAACAGGTAATTTCTGAGGTAACAGCAGAAACTTTTAACGGGGAGTTCAACTTGTCAGTTGTTACAAATAACCTTGTTTCTGTTGAATCCTCCGTCTGGGAGAACTTTAAAATGAAAATGTCCATGTTAAAGTTCTGTAACTTTAATCTGTGTATCATTCATTCTTTCCATTTTTAATTGTCAGTCAAAAAAAAAATGAAAAAAGTGACATTTTATTACGTTTTTTGTTTTTTAATCTAACAAAAAAACGAAAAAAAAAAAATCCTGTTTTTTATTTAATTTAAATTTTAGACTTGGATCAAAAATACGAAATTAAAAAAAGGGCCACAGAACTGAATTAGTTTTATAATGGAGGACTGGACTTTCTGTTGTCATTACACATCTGAGCCACTAGATGGAGCTGCACTGCAGTAACCAGCTAGAGAACAGCAGGACAGTGAACACATGGAGCAGATCTGATGGAACATGGAGGAATGACCACAAACGTTTGGTTGCAGTTCAGAAATTTATTTTTTTTTTTAGACAGAATTGTTAATATTTCTACCTGAGTTGCTACCTGAACTGTAAAGTTCACAGATTTTTACCGTTCTCCATGTCTGTTTTAGCTTATCTGCATGTTTTTCCACCAATTATTTTCCTGGTTCCGCAGCAGTCAGTAACAGACTTTTCAAAACAAAAGCATGTGAGCAACATGCGTTAACGCGCGATAAAATAAATGTCGGCGTTAATAAATGAATGAGTTAATGTAAATACATAAATAAACAAGAGTAAAGACTTTAAACATACTCTTCCTCAAGGCAAATTCCTCCTCGGACTGTTTCCTCTCAGGTTTGCGTTTGGGAAGGAGTTTCTTCACGCTCTTAGGACTTTTACTGAGATCCTGCAGAAAGGAAGAGGACCGCGGTGAAACGTGTGAACTGAAAACTCTCACGTGACGTTCAAAGTGCGGAAGAAAACGATACCTCTTTGTAGCAGAGGGCGGCGGAGGGCCGCAGTGGGGGGGCGGGTCGAAGGCAGCTCAAGCTCCAGGGCTTTGGGGTGTTGGGCGGCTCCAGCGGGCCCCACATCATGGTGCTGTGGGACGTCCCGTGGGACGACGGGTGAGGCAGCGTGTGGTAGGTGGGTGCTACCGTCATGGACCTCCCCTCAGCGTGCCGGGATGGGGTGAGGGGGTGAGATGGGAGCTAAAGAAGACACCCGTCCATCAGATAAAAACATGCATTTGTCGTCCAACTCATTGATATTTGATGATGCTCAGTGATAGAAGGTTAACAGAAGTCCCAGTTGGACCTGCAGAGACACTCAGCCTCGTTGATGCTCCTCATCACTAATCATAAACGAATGATCGTCATCGCCGATCGTTCAGTCAAGGTAAAGCATCGGTTGTGGCGTTCCACCTGGTTTGATTGGAGCCACATCTGTTCTCTCTCAGCGCCCGTTTCCTCTGAGCAAACCTAACACACCACATACACTTTGCACTGCGACAATGACGACCCCCAGCTGAAGCAGGATGAAACCAGTCTCTGGAGTAGGGATGGAACTGTTACCGGTATTACGGTAAAGCGCGGTAACATTTTACGCGATAGCGATTAGCGTTTATGTTTGACTTCATCTCATTATCGCGGTCGATTACCAGGATAATTAATATCAGCCTCATTAAAGTCTGTTAGCGACTCACGACTGTGTCTCGTGTTAATATGTAGCTTGTAACATCGGTATTGTAACGTTAGCATGGCGGAAACTGGTGATAGCACACAGGACATTTACCAACCCACTAAAAGCATGAACTCCAAGGTCTGGGCATTTTTTTTTCTTTTTTTAAGAATGCAGAGGGACAACTGGTGGAGGACAGTTATCTGTCTGCAGAGCACTTGTTTACATTTTATTGTAATTTGTAGAAGCAACTTGAAGGAGCTAAGGCTAATGCTTCAAGCTACTGAGATGTTTGACCAAGAGTAACCTGGTCGACGCGCTTCGCTAACTCACATTTCGTAAACGTTACCGTTGCGTGTTGATCGAGAAATGACCGGAACGATGTTCTTCTGATGCAGTTAAAATATTAATTTATTCCATTAACTGATCCGACAACCATAATGCCGGCAGTTAGCGCCACAGCGCTAACAGCTAACCAATAACAGGCAGCTACCTTTATACCTGACCCTCAGGTAACAACACAGCGCCACCCACAGACACACAGAGTGAACTACAATTCAGAACAACATATTTGGCTCCTAAACAACTGTTTCTTTATTTACACATTTATACGTATTTAAGGTTCAGCTTAAAGTCCAAAGTTTATTTCATTTGAACTTGAACTATAATTTTTGTTCCTGATAATTGTTTGCATATTTTGACCTACTATGGTTGTTAAAGTGTTTATTTAAATTTGCACCAGACAGATAAGTTTTGTTCCTGTTATTTATTTTGTTAATTTAAAATAAAACCTCTTTCTGTCCCAGTTGTTTGCCCTTTTAATGTAAAAGTTTCATTTCAATAAAATTTTGGCTTCTGATGTTTTAGTGGTCAGGACGTGTCATGAATATGTTCTCTCATCCAAGCGTTGTCATGGTGGTGATCCGTTGTGCTTTACAGCTGCCGGGTAAAACCGCTAATAACACGCTAATAACACGCTACGATTGTTTCATGACAAACATGCCACATGTTAATTAATAATCATTTAACTGCCCAGAGTCCTGAGATTGGCTAAACCAAACTACTGTTTGTTTGTTTACTTTTTTTGACCCGTCACCTGACATTTGACAGCTGCCACCGCTAATATCTTTAACTCTCTCGCGTAAATGTGAACCCAGCCTGTCAGAGAGCACCGACCGGACCCGAGACTGACCCGAACATGGAGTCACGTCTTGTGAATGGACCCGCGACTCGATTCGGGTCGGTTGTTGGATTGTTCCGAAGACCTCTAATGTCCGTGCAAAAAAAAAAAAAAAAAAGACACAATACTCCCTGCGCACACTGTGACAATGAGAGCGCCACTGCCCCCTACTGTAGTATACATGCAATTACATTTTATTCTAGTATGGCAAAAAAGCATTTTTTTTTTTTAAAAGAAAAGCTTATTTTTAATTTAATTATGTTTTTTTTTTTTTTTTACACTTTTTAGTTCATGTAACACTCTTTGGCTTTTGTGTATTTTAACCCCCTTTTTTTCCCAAAAAAATTTGCTTTCTGACTTGTGCTGTTGTTTTTCTTTTAATGTTTGATTTTTACACATTTGAAACGTTTGTCCCATATTTTAACTCTTGCTTTATAAAGCACTGAGGGCTGCATTTCTGCTTGTAAAGTGCTACATTATGAAGTGGAGCTGTTTGTTTTGCATCTGTAGTCCATTTACTACAATTCTGTACGACAGCCGCTCTAAGAAGAAAAATAAAAATACACTTCATATGCTGCTGAAACAACACTCGCATGCTCGCTAGACGTTACGCCGGCCGACTTCTCGCAGTATCTTGATTTTTAGGCGTCATTGTGAGGAATCAGCATGTATAAAGCAACAGCGCTGACTCCGCCCCCTGGCTGAAAACAAGCTGTAATCATTGGCTCCTGACCGTGTGGCAGGGGACGGTCAGCGGTTTGTGGCTGGGCGCCGTGGCCGCCGTGTGTTTGATCTGCCTCGTCAGGTGTTCCACCCAGTCCTGCAGGTCCTGCTGGTTCAAGCACGTCACCTGGAGACGGTCAAACATCGTGCCTACGGGGGGGGGACAGGGGACAGCTGTGTTTACGGGACCGCCTGGAACACGGCGGAGCCAGGAAGTCTGCTCACATCACGCCATCTTACCGTTGAGCTCGAAGGCGTTTTTATGCGCTTCACAGTCTTCTAGTTTGGTCACTATCATGCCGGGCAGCGGTAACTTTCCCTGCGGGGAGATAAATGAGCTTTTTGTTTAAAGGACTAAATTTGAAAAATAAAAAAATCACACAGACACACAACAGATCAGATAGATCTGATGACTCTACCTGGAATATGAAGCCGCTCATCCTGGGGCTGGCCGACAACATGAGGAGCACGTGGGGGAAAAGCAAGAGGTAACGTTCATTCTTCTCCTGAAAGGTAAAATGAAGAAGAAGAAGAAGACGACAATGAAGACAGTGAAGCAATAACTTGGTCCAGATGTGTAATCTCCCCAACTCTAACCACAGGTATCCACAGAGGCAGAGCTACTGACTGCAGCCAGGAGTTAAAAACACCTGAACAGAAGAAAGAACAGAGAGGATAACGTCAAATAATCGTCAACTGGAATGTAAAACGACTCCGTTCAAAATGACCCAGTTAATTTCAAACTAAGGATGCACGATAACTATCGAGTCGATAACTATCGGGCCGATAACAGGAAATGATGACGTCATCCTGATAACTCCGATATCACGATAAACAGCCCCGATAACATATATTTTTTATCAACACAGCAGTGTCTCGCTCTCTCTGAGCCTTGAATGACCGGCAGTGAATGTTATGTTCAAGTGACGTCGGCATAATCAGAAAAACGATTACTCAATCAGGAAAAATCAAGAATACCCCTCATGCCAGAAAAACAACTCGTTACTCGGTCATAATTTTAATAGTTGCTGACTTGAATTGATATTCACAGTATTTTCCCACATGTTACACAAAAAAAAAAAAAAAATAGAAAAGGCTGAAAGAAACGACTAGCAAACGAGGGAACGTGGGAATTACGTTACACCTTGAATGCAGCCTGCAGCACAGCGCTGATCACAACAAAACATGGCGGGGTGGAACTTGGTTAAAGTTCAGAAGAAGATAGTTTGGTGGTTATTTGTGACGAATCCTCCGAGTGAATTCTACGAGGAGGGAAGCACAAGCTTTAATACGTAAAACCTGATCAGCCACCTACAACATAACAATCACTTCCATGGAGTTTTGAAATCGCACTAACGTGAGCTAACGGAAGCTAATGCTAACGTGTGCAAGCCAGCAGCAGTCTCTCTTCCCTCATTCCTCTCATCTAAAGCTTCCATGAGATAAAAAAAATAAAAAACAAAAACTACTGAACCTCATTTACTTTAATTAAAGGTATTAATTTAAATAGAACCACAAGTCAAAATCCTTTAAATGTTAATCTTTTTCAGTTAGTAATTCTGATGCATGTATTTCCATCAGTTCAAGGAGCCTTTATTTTTTTATATCAGTCAGTAATGAACCTTATTTAAGTTAATGTGAGATATCAAATAGGTTTGTTTGATAGTTTTAAGAAAATGTTTGAGAGGCTTGACAATAGTTTTTCATTGGAAAAAAATAAATATCTGTTCATTTAAAAAGTCAAAACTATTTTTGGATTTTGTTCATAGTATTGATGTAATGATCTTAGGTATATGTGTGTGTTAACGGTATCGGCCTTTAGGAGCTGAAAGTTATCGGTATCGGTTTTAAAAAAGTTATTTTTCATCCCTATTTCAAACAGCAGGTGACGGCTGGAATCTTCCAGAGGGGAATAATTTAAACCCTGAACAAAAAGGTTGAGCGGAGAGTCTGCTGGGATTTTCTGGTCCCTCCTCGTGAGATCTGACATTGAATACATCTGTCAGGTCTCACAAGGCCGCCCTCACAGCTCTGCTTCCCGCCTTAACTACAGCACGCCGCGACGCATCACGAGGGCGAGAGGCCCGGACCGGCGCACCGCAGAGACGGTCCGGACTGATCCGTCGTTACAGCTGCACAATGACGGCTCCGTCAGTACACGTCCACTTCGTCGGGAAAAGCGGGATAACAAGCTGCATGTACTAACAGGTACGTGCACCAAGGTTACTATCGTTAACGAAAACGAACGAAATAACGAAAACTAGAATTGAAAAAAACCTTTTCGTTAACTGAAATAAAACAAAAACACGTTTTAAAAAAAACGATAATTAAAACTGTATTGTGTGTTTATAAAACGAACTAAAATTAACTATAATCATATCAAGAACATCCTTCGTTTTCGTGTTTGTATTTTTTTTCTCCTCATAAACGTTTGAAATCTATTAACTTTGCTCCGCTGTAAGCTAGCCCCCTGGAAAGAAGGCTAACCAAGACTAGCTGGATAAGCTGGCCTAAGCTAGCCCCCTGGAAAGAAGGCTAACCAAGACTAGCTGGATAAGCTGGCCTAAGCTAGCCCCCTGGAAAGAAGGCTAACCAAGACTAGCTGGATAAGCTAAGCCTGGGCTATCCCCCTGGAAAGAAGGCTAACCAAGACTAGCTGGATAAGCTGGCCTAAGCTAGCCCCCTGGAAAGAAGGCTAACCAAGACTAGCTGGATAAGCTAGCCTAAGCTAGCCCCCTGGAAAGAAGGCTAACCAAGACTAGCTGGATAAGCTAAGCCTAGGCTATCCCCCCGGAAAGAAGGCTAACCAAGACTAGCTGGATAAGCTAGCCTAAGCTAGCCCCCTGGAAAGAAGCTACAGCTGCAGGCCAGTCAGCGTTGGGAAGGAACAGGAGAAAACAGCAACTATAATGGACTGTTTCCATGGAGACCAGATAGCTGCTGGTCAGTAAATACGCAGGAACACCACAAGCGGGAAGACGCATTGATAAATATGTTTATTGAGACCAGAATGTAAACATGACTATGTGATTCGATAGCCTTCAAAAAGTTCAATGCTTCACTCCAACCAAAATTACAACCCTAATTTACAAAATAAAACTAACACTGAAACTAATAAAAACTAAACTAAAACTAAGTATTTCAAAACAAAAACGAATAAAAACTAGCAAAACTGCTCTAAAAACGAATTAAAACTAACTGAATTTGGAAAAACTAAATAAAAACTAAAACTAATGGAAAATCCCAAACTATTATAACCCTGACGTGCACCAGCTAGGGGGAAAAAAATGTTTGAGTTGAGGGAAAAGCGTGAAGCAGATGGTCGGCGTTGGGTACCTCTGACACCGGACTCTGGACCAGGACCTGGCTCATGTAGATCACAGATCCCATGGTCTTGATGTCGTCCCCCTCCCACAGCCGGATGGTCTCGTTGAGAATCTGCAGCTCCAGCTCCTTTCGCTTCCGCACCTCCTGGCACTGAGCCTAGCGTGGAGCAGAAACCAGACGCCTCAACACCTTCACGTCTACGTAAGTCCGGCTACAGACCGCCACCCACTGGGGGGAAAGTGTGCTGAGCTTACGGACAGATTCTTGAACGATGCCATGCACTTCTGGATGTCCGGCCGGTCAGGATGACCCTCCTGAAGAAAACAGAAGCAGGTCACCTTTAAAGCACGAAGCTCGACACGTTCATCAATGCTTCTTTTTTGTTTGTTTGTTTTTGATGCCAAAGTGCACACCTCCATGTGCCTCTCCAGCTCTTTGAGTAAAGTGGGGTATTTGTCCAGTCTCATGAAGGGTTTGCTGAGGCCCGTGGTCAGGGTCAGGATCCCGGGACTGACGGCGCCGCGACCCTCCATGAACTCCCCCAACACCTCGCTGAAACATTCAGAGACACAGAGATGGAGTTAGCCGTCAACCTGGCGCCCAGCGATCCAGAATATCCTTCCGGGTCTTCGTCATGAACGCCATGAACGCTGGGAACACTTCTGCTTTCTATTAATAAACAGTTTTGTCTTTTGTCTGCAGCTTGATCATTTCGGTGGTGACACACATGCGAGATATAATATTAGTAGAATATTAGTTTGAGTTTCTTCACATCCGCTGCAACAGGAGATCCTTCCCGCCCACAGCCTCGTCTGTAACGAGTCACTGAGGAGACTTGGGCACTTCCCGCTAGCCGCTACCAACAAATTGCGGGTTTAGGAACCTCCGCTAACCGCTAATGCAATCTTCCGCTTCCCTAAAGCCGCTACCCGTTATGCCGACTCCCTTACTCACTTTGTACGTGTGGCGGTGGGCGTGTCTTTTGTTCTTTCTGCAAACTCGGTATCTTGCGATCGCGGGTTGCAGGTAGCGGGAGGCACCCGACCACTGCAACCCGCAACCCGCATGTCGGCGCGTACAAGAGCGCGTCCAAATGGCATCAGTGCGCGTCCACCTGGTCACATGTGGACGTGAACAAATGGCTCCACCTCTGAAATTAACTCTCGTATAAAAGCGTGATTTGGCCTCAGTTGAACCCCTGAGATATAGCAGAGATCGTCTCAAACGGCTTCCTCGCCAGTTAAACCATAGACGACCAGAGCGTGTTTACTGGGAGGACACCAACTATCTGGGACTTTCAGGTAGCTGATAGGAATTGTCTGTGTAGTAGTTTGGTTTAGCCAATCTCAGGACTCGGGGCAGTTTAATTAATTATTCATTAACGTGCCATATTTGTCATGAAACAACCGTGTTGCCGTAGCGTGTTATTAGCGTGTTATTAGCGGTTTGCCTGGCAGCTGTAAAGCAAAACCGGATCGCCAACATGATAACGCTGGATGAGAGACCATATTTACGACACGTCCTGACCGGTGTAGGCTATTAGCGTTAGCAGTTGCTACTAATAGCATCTGTATCCACAAAGAAAATAACGACGTGGTATTTATTGTTGTTTACATCACGTAGCCTATGTAGCAACTGAACCGGTAGAAGAAGACAACTTTAGGTAAGAAAATCTAGTTTTATTCAACGCTAGACAACTTTTAAAATTAGCAACTATGGGCTGGATTGTCTCGGTTCCATTCGGGTAACGGTTCGGTTCGTGGTCGGAAACTAAAGACTCGGGTCGGGTCGGTTCCGGGTCCAAATATTGCGGGTCAATTCGTGTTCGGACTCCCGTTCTTAAGGTAATAGTTTGGGTCGGGTCGGTTTCGGGTCAAATTTTCACGGATCCATTCGGGTTCGGGTCCATTAAAGTGGACCCGTGAAGACCTCTACTGGGAGGACACCAATTATCTGGGACTTTCAGGTAGCTGATAGGAATTGTCTGTGTAGAAATATTTATGTGTACATATCAGTGCAGAGGAGGAGGAGGAAGGAAGAGGAGGAAGCTCTACAACAGTCCCAGACAAGCTACAAACGAGAGCTGTTCTGATCTGGATGTAAAGACGCTCCATAGCGGTTAGCGGTTAGCGGGTAGCACAACCTGCTCTTAAAGGCAATGGCTGCTGACGCACTGATTGGTCTAACAGGTGGAACGCCCTAACCACTCCTATGGATGATGTAGCAGGTAGCGCAGGTGGGATAGCGGGTTTAGCAAGGTGGGAAGATTGCGTTCTTTGCAGGGGAAAATGCCCCTCTCGCTACCCGCTACCCCTTAACAGCGCCTTTAGGAGATCTGACGGAAGATCTGCGCGGTCACGTCGACGCAGACCGCAAGACATACGACTGACTGATCTGTTCATCCTCGCATATCCCGCCCGCTACTTCCCCTTCGTCGTCTTCAAGTCGGGCAGAACGACAGTTTGCTGCAGCGTCTGTAAAAACGACCGATGCTCAACATTCATCAGCGCCAGCTCACGTAAAATCTACTCCGTTTGCTCCGTTGCCATGTCTGAGCCTGACGTTGGCGGTGAAACAAACTGGGCACTGCGAGCTACAGCGCCGCAGAAACGAACCCGCGCTGCTGCCTGGTGGTTGGTGGTGCAACTGCAGAGCGGTGCCAAACAATAACGCACAAGTATAGGCGCCAGAGAGGCGCAGGGGCCGTGCACGGCCTGCACGAGCAGCTGCTGCACAGAAGCGTAAACCAGGCTTTAGGTCGTAGTCAGGAGATTATGAAAGTATTTCTGTGCCACCTGAGTTTGAATACGAATTTTTAAGATTGAAATTTTTCAGCATCAAAATCAGACTTTGAATTTTAAAAAACATCAGATTTCTAGCACTGAATTTTTTTTTTGCCTCTGAATTTTATTTTGTTAAAATAAATTCAGTGTTAAAAAAGTTGTTGTCTTAAAATATTCAGTTTTTCAAACTTCAACACGCAAAGAAATTCAACACCCCAAAAAATTCAGTGTAAAAAAATTCAATTTCTAAAAAAAAATCTGTGTAAAAAAATTCAACCTCAAAAATTTCAGTGTAAAAAGAACCAGACTCAACATCCGGGTCACCAGGGAGAAGCAATTTTTTTAACACTGAATTTATTTTAACAAAATAAAATTCAGAGGAAAAAGAAAATATAGTGCTAGAAATCTGATGTTTTTTAAAATTCAAAGTCTGATTTTGATGCTTAAAAATTTCAATCTTAAAAATTCGTATTCAAACTCAGATGGCACAGAAATACTTCCATAGGAGATGAGCAGCGAGTGGATGGTGAGGTTTGCATGTGACATGAAAGTATCATTCAAACCTCAGACCTGAGAACACTTGAATGTGACATAAAAGTATCCTCAGTTAGAAGTCATACAGAACTACTTACCCTACCTTTAAAATCTGACACACTCATAATCATGCCACAGGAAATCAACTTAAGAATAAATTTAAGTCTTGAAACAGTTCTTTGGTTTAGGATCGCGTGTTCTGTTGTAGCAGGAGAAAAAAATAATAATTCCACCTCTGAAATTAGATTTTCCTGACCGCCGCAGCTCACAAACGCCGCTTTCAGACCCAAATCTCATTTATTTGCTGGTTTGCAGGACGGAGAAAATGTCCACGAGGCCTCAGTCTCATTCGTAGTGAACCGGACGCTTCAGAGCGAGAACCGGCACGACACGATAACCTGCACAGTTTAGATCAGGGGGGTCAGACTCATTTCCACTGAGGGCCACATCAGCATCATGGTGGCCCTCCAAGGGCCAGACTGACAGCATGAATGTAACAATGTAAATCAAAATAAATTAAACTGCACCTTATTATATTGGTAAATGACGGAATCTGTATTTATTATGTATTAAAGTTTCAAATATTTACCTCGTTATTATAATAAATTCAGTGTTAGTGGTTGTAAACCTGCTCTGGCACAGGTGATGTTTACAGAGTCCGTTGCTATGATAACGGACTCTGTAAACATCACTTAGAGTATCCATTACCTTGGTTTCAGAAGGTTTTTCTTGTAGGCTAAATTTAGCATACTTAGCTCAGTGTTTGTTGTCAAAATACCGACGTAGATTAAACTCTTTCACGACTGAAACCCCCTCATAACAGACAAACTGTTTTTTCCACATTGAGGTACAAACTTGTATTCGTTTTCCTGTCGTTCATGAAACTGTCTTCCTTGTGCATCAATTTCTCTTTTCTTGGACATGCAGTGCATTTACATGGGAAGTTTAATTCCTCTTTAATTCAGAATTAAAGTTAAATCCGAATAAAAGTTACCATGTAAACACCTAATTCCATATGAAAATGTCAATTCGGAATTAAACTTAATTCCGAAGTAAGTGGCTGGTTTATTCCCATTTTAATTCCGAATTAAATAATTCCGCAGTCATGTTTACACTCATTCCTGTTTAAATTAATTCCCGTCTTTCTGCGCATGCTAGTTCCCTTGGCCGTCTGTCGCCATGACGCTTATATTCCGCGCTGGGCTTGTTTTCAAAACAAAGTTTCAAGATGGCAGCACGCAGTAAACGATGTTCAAGAGCAGAGATGATTTATTTAATAAATAGTTTGGAGGAACTGGAAATAATTAAAAGAACAGATGGCAGGAAACATAAAAATTGTGAGCTTTTCAAAGCGGCCAGGTTAAATGAAGGAGGTTTCACAGATAGAGACGCCACCCAGGTCAAAAATAAGTGAAATGTTGTTGCTAACCAGTTAGCTAAGTTTGTTTTCTTCCGGTAGATGTAAAGACGTCCGCCCCCCCCCCATCCAATCAGAACCCTTCCCAACCCCCAGACCTAAAGCAGAGTTGGATAAAGCTGAACAAATGTGTTTTCCATGTAAACCTTAATTCGGAATTACTATTTCCATGTAAACTCGAAGGAAAATAGTTTAATTCGGAATTATTTAATTCCTAATTATTAATTCCGAATTAAAAAACATCATGTAACCGCAGCCATGTTGGGGTTAGTTTGTAGAGGTTTCTCTGAAGTCCATCAGTTCTCAAAATCATCTTGATGTCTTGCTCATGGTGATATACTGTTATCATTGTGGGTGACGACGAAATGCATTGTGGGAGATGTAGTTTATTGTCAACATGCGCTTTAAAATATTGGTTTCAAATGTAAGCCAATAATGCACAAGCTCTCGAGGGCCACATAGAATGATGTGGCGGGCCACATTTGGCCCGCGGGCCTTGAGTTTGACACATGTGCTTTAAAGGATTACACTGGGCCACGAGCGCTTTAACGCTTTGAAGACAATCAGATTGACCATCTTAGTACCATATTAGCAGCTTCTTGATTAGATTACATTATTTATGTCGTCTGGACCAGGAAATATGCTCCATCAGACCATTTGTTGTTGTTTTTGTATTTCAATTTTAAGTACATCTCCTAAAATACACGTAGCCTCGCCTCCCTTTCAGATACTGGCCACCTTCACATCCCTGATTCAGGTCATCGATAAGTTAAAAAGAAAAATGCAGCTGCCAAAAATCAGACCTGTAGTGGGTGAGCACGTTAACTGCAGAGGGATGGTTGGAGCAGTAACCGACGTAGAGAGCCTTCATGTGCGCCATGAGATTGAGGAAAAAGCCGCCCACCCTCTGCTGGCTTTCTGGTAGTCTGAAAAAATAAAATAAAAAGGGATTACAGATGAATAACATGTGGTGAATGCTGTAACTTCCCCTGGAGCTCATGCAGGACATGTGCATGTCTGCTGGAGACACTGACTTGGTGGACTCCTCCAGGGACTGGACCAGCATCTGCTGGAAGGTGCTGATCTCCTCCAGGTTCCCCAGAATCAGAGCCACGTCCGAGCTGCTCAGCCTGAAACGGCAAAAGAGGCGATCAGGCGCAACGGTGAAACGGCGGCAGCCTGGTCAGTCTCTTTTTGAGACAGTCGCGTCATGCATAAGCTAGGGGTGTAAAGATAAACCGATTTGAATCGGTTATCGGTCTGTGACGTATGAGATCCGAGTGCATCGGTCAATGGAGAACTGGATCGGTAAAAACGCGCTACCAACGGTCCGATGTCCCATATTTACGGTTTTCCTGAGGTCCAGCGACCCAGACCTGCCGTTGTGCCAACGGGCGCGTGAACTCTCACGAGACTCCAGTGTTGACGTTTTACCTGTAAGAGTCGTGACGTCAGCTACGTAGCTGAGAGAGCAGCTAGCAACATGAGCTGCTAGCAACATGTCAGAGCGGCTAGCAACATGAGCTGCTAGCAACATGTCAGAGCGGCTAGCAAGAAAAGCTAATGTTCAGAGTTCCAGGCATCAAGTAGACATGTTGAATTTAACATGCTATTTTCTATAACTGCTTACTAAAGTTCTGGATCCATGTATCTTGTTGTCAGTGATGTTTTACTGTTGAAGTTCACCAGTGACTGAATCACTAGTCATTCTGAATTTTAGCCTTTAATAGGAAACTTAATTGTTTCATAACAACTACTTTTATTTTTGATATCTAACCTCAGCCTTATGCTCAGTGGATTCTCACATTAGCAGGAATAATTAAACTTTGTGCCATTTTTATCTTTTATTTTCTGTTGAGGGAAACTAAAAATTGGATTTTAAGTATGAGCAGAGTTTTACAAACCAGATTGTGAGTTTTGTGTTTCATTATGTAATGTCAGTTATCCCCCCAGGTATATTGTAAAGGCTTAAGTTAATGTCTGAATTAATGTCTCTTGGACATTAAATAAACAAAAGAATACTATTTTGAAATTAAATTTGTGTTTCTTTTTTCTTTTCAGTAATAAAGCAAAATTTTATTGAATCGAACTGAATCGTCCCTGAATCGGATCGTAACCTGTGAACTGAGATTTGAATCGGATCGTTTTGTGAGGGAAATATTTACACCCGTAGCATAAACCGAATAAAAGCGCAGCGTTATCTGAAGCCGTACTTGTCGATGTTCAGGAGAGGTCGCAGGTAGTTTGTCATCAGGCTCTGGAGGTCTTTGGAATATTCCGTCTCCGTTTCTAAAATGTTCTGCAACACCTGCAAAAGAAAGAGAAAAAAAGAAAATAAAAAGGGATTTTTAAGAAAGGGATGGCGGGCGGCGCTCAGTCAGGAGGAGTTTCCAAATCTGATCAGGACGCAGCAGATTTCACGTCACAGATCAGAGGAAGACTGTGATCAGAAAGAAACGCCTCCTTTGAACAATTTCCATCCAGCTGTGATCACAGTTTAGATAACTTTAGAGACGAGTCGCCTCAGGAGAGATGAGACAAATAAAAATCAGACTGAGATCCAGACACCGATGGAAGAGGAGCGTCGCTGAAACCCCCGACAGACTCGACGTCGAAGGAAAGAAGATTCAGAGAATGAAGGAAGTAAACGAGTGGGAATATGAATATAACAATAATACACGTCTGCGATCCGCCATCTTACCAGGTTGTAGTACGTCTTGCTGATTGCCGACGTGTCGAAGCCTTTCGGCGGACTCTTCAGGGTTCCAGACTTGGGCGAAACTTGTTTATCTGTAGTCAGAAACAGACACAGACTCCAACGTTACGTCATCACTTCCTGGAGACTCACGTGAAGCTGAAAACTCACGTCGTGTTTAAATCGCTCCCCGTGAAATAACGGCGATCGTTCTGCTCCAGGGTTACAATAGTTGTGGATTTTACATTAGTTTTAGTTTAGTTTTTCCAAATTCGGCCTCAAAAACCGGTAATTCAGAATAATATTTCTGTCTGTTTTTATTCATATTTATGTTCCAAAAACATTTTGTTTTAATGTGTTTAATAAATGTTTATCCTGTTCTTCCCGTGACCTGAAGCGTGTTTTGAATTTGGCCCCCGGGTTAATTGAGTTTGTCCCCCCTGCTTTACAGGATATGATGAATCACTACACAGGGTTTATACAACAATCTTTAAGTCACATTTACTACCATTAATACCTTTTTTTACTACCTTCAGATTTTTTTTACAACCACCACGACATCGAGTTGCACCAAGTATCAATCAGAAAGATCTATCTAACCATCTATCAATCGACCAATGAATACAATGCATTGATATGACGTCAATATCAAGTTCATATCACACATTCATTTTTGAAGTAGCGGCGCAAGCAAGAAAAGGATTTATTTATTTTATTTTGCCCGTTTCATCAAAATGAAACCAGTCATTGCCCAAAAGAAAAAAATAATATCTATTCTTTAAAAATAATACCTTTTGACCAAATTTATCACTTTTTAAGGCCATTAACCCTCCTATTATGTTGCGGGTCAAATTGACCCATTTTGAAAATTAAAAATCTAAAAAAAATAGTTAAAATTTGTTTTTCAGGATAAAACTTCTTCTGCTTGGCTTAATTACTGTAATCGACATATAAAATGAAAATTGTTCATGTAACATATTTGCAACCTCCCTCTCCACGTTTATGTTACATAGATTCTGTTTGGTTCAATTTGACCCGGCAGCCAAAATGGAGACTAAAAGGGGTTATAAGTGTTTAAAACTATAGGTTTTTATTTCTAATCTGTGACCCCCATTTCTCCCCAGTTTCACACCCTCTCCTTTGAGTCGTGCTTGACATGACATGTGGTCTCAGAAGGCAGAATATAACCTGTGACAATTTTTTCACAAGCTGCAACTTGAGTCAGGGACTTCTAAAGAGAAAGCTCACGATGGTTGGAGCGGTCCAACAGAACCAGTGTGAACTCTCTGCTGAGCTGCTGGTAACCAAGAACCGGACCCCTGAGTCCTCCATGTCTGCCTTCACAGACACCACAGCCCAAGAGCTTTTCTGCCCCAAAAAGGAGGGAAATGTCAAAATGTCATGAGCACTTTGCATAAAAAGTCTGAAATCAGCTCAAGAGAAGATCAGAAACCAAGTATGATCCCTACAATGCCACCAAAGTGAGGGGTGGATCATTTAGACCAAGTCATTGGGTCTAAAAGCACCAAACGAATGACTGAAAGCTGACCGCTGGTCATCTTTTATAACATGACTGATAGATCAGCCTACAACGCATTTGTCATTTGGAAGGAGATCTTTCCAGAGTAGAACCCATCAAAGCTCTGCAAGGAGCACATCTTCTGTCTAAGCTTCTGTCTCCAGCAGACCTCCATGACCCTGCACAGGAATAAGTGGGTTGGATAATGGATGGATGGATTTCTGGTTTTACACATTGCGTAGTATTTATTGTCACAACGTGATGACATGTCACTTGTGTGCAGTGGAGACTCACAGACACACATATGAACACACCATGTTCATTTTGTTAATCTGTTAGTTTGATTTTTCTTATTTTTATTAATTTCTGGTTCAAAAACAATTCTTCATTGTAAATCCAGTAGATTTTGATTTTAATTCAGCTGGTCACTTTGACCGTGAAGCTAAGGTTTTCTTGTGTTAATTTATCAACATCACCCCAAAAAGAAAAGTTAAAAAAATAGAATAATCACAAAAAAAGTCAATGTCAGATTGAACTATTGTATTTTAAAGGTAGGTCGTTCTAAAGCACATTTAAAAATGTTTTAACATTAAAAAAACAAACAAACAAACAAGTAAATTATTTTCATTGAATCATGATGTGTGAGAGGTAAAGGATAACTGCACTAAATGTTGATTGAAATCGTTAGTGATGGAGTTAATCATAAGATATAAACAGTGTTTATTGGGAGTGTTTATTTTTTAGACACTTTTGGAGTATCAAACATGCCCGGGTCAAATAGACCCGGGAACATTATTGATGTTCCTGAGAAACGAACATAACAGGAGGGTTAAATTTTGCGTTTTTGATTTATCATTTTTAATACTTTTTAAAACCCCACAGACACCCTGCTACACCGTCACTGACACCGGAGCGATGACGTCATCACCACACCGACACCTTCATCATTCACCTGCGCCACCCACCTGAGCCTTTGACCTCACGCACATAGTTGCTGGGAAACCAGCCGGTCCTGCCGCCGAGCGTCCCCTCCCACCAGCCGCCATCCTCCTGGCGAGTCACGCTGATGATGTCACCCTTGGCGAAGGTGAGCTCATCCTCGTTGGTCTGCTGGAAGTTGAAGCGCGCCTTCACCTGCAGCAGCTGCCCGCTGTTCTCCGACATCTCCTGAGGAAGAGAGGGCGGGATCACCGTCACTTTCCTCTCATCACACTCACCTTCCATCGGTCCCAATCAGCTCGGACCCGGAGTGGATTTAACTTTAGGAATCCTACCAGACTGCGAAACTGGTTCTGCAGCAGCTTGGAGGACCGGCCCAGAGGAGCCTGAGAGGACAGGGACTCAAACGACTTGATGCGGTGGGCGGACGAGTGCCGGGCGCACACCGAATCACTGCCGACGCCGATGTCTGCAGCAGAAGATAAACCAGTATAATAAACCAGTCATGAAAACATCTGACGGGCTCGTGGATCACAGAGGTTCTGGTTCTGACGGACCTGCAGTCACTTTATTCAGCGTCACCAGACTGCTCAGCACCTTCGAGAAGTTCAGGCCCCAGGAGGAGGTCGCTGGCCTCGAACGGCTGCGGATGACATCACATGACAGGCACATTAGCATTAATATGAAACCAACCCCCCCCCCCCCCCCCCCACCACCACCACCACCACCCCCACCCCCCCGAAACTAATCACTGCAGCAGGTCTGTAACATCAGCTGACCCGCTGCCAGCACCGAGCAGTCGATCGATAGCGCTCGCTAGTGCTGGGCGATATGGAAAAAATCATATATCACGATATGGACTATTTTATATCACGATAACGATATATATCACGATATACCATAATAAAGTATGTTTTCAGTTATTCTCTAAAAAGTTTGACAAAAATTTCATTGCTTACTTTTCAACTTTATTTTGAAAGGACATTTAGCTGAACTGTCACAAACATACATTTTAGTGCAGCAAAAACAGGTAGGTACAGAGGTACAGTAGCTTTCACATTTTTTTAAAGTGCACAACAGTTTCTGAGAGGAAAAACACATTTTTGCACTGAAGTTCAGCTATAAAAAATAAACACAAATTATTTTTCAACTTTCTGAAATCTGTAACCTTGTAGTGCAAAGTTTGCAAACCAATATAAAGTGTCTAAAGTAAACATCAGGGTTGAAGAGAACTCTGTTTAAGGCATTAACCATGAATAAAAGTGCAAACATAAAAGGCTACTTTGTAGAAGTAGATATGATTCTATCAAATTTATCGTTGCAGGTTATTTAATTACATATTTGCTGTAATAATTGATAAAATTAGGTTAGAATCGATAGAAGAGAAATGGCACGATACACACTTTTCTATCGTCCCCACGATATGTATCGTCATATTACCCAGAACTAGCGCTCGCCATCTCTCATGCGAGTAGCGAGCCAAACACAACGCATTTGTCACTTTTTAAATCCAACGGATCGGGCGAAACTCTGGAACGAGTCACGAGCAAAACACGAAGGCTGCGAAAGGGAAGCGGACCGTGTAGAAGAGGAAATACTAGGACTGGGCAACGATTACATTTTTAAATCACGATTAATCGCATTATTTCCCTGATGAATCACAATTAATCGCATTGTATACGGAAAATCAAATAAAAATCAATCCACCATCAAGCACGGCGGTGATGGTTTGGGCTTGTTTTGCAGTCGATGAGTCGACCACGAGCTCCTCAAGTTACAGCTTCAACGAGTTCGGTCGCACATCAGGACACGAGAAAATCCATTATATAAAAAAAATATTAATTAAGAAGGACCGAATTAAAGGTCTGAAACCTCAGTGAAACGTTCTGGTGGGTCCTTCAGGGAGCAAACGCCACAAACCTCAGAGAACAAAACCAACATTTTTAAAAATGTGTTGTCCAAAAAAGTTACACGGAGTAATTACGGCTCTGAAACATACTGAATCACAGGGCTCCTGCAGTTTTATGTTGAATAAATAATAACGTAATACACTGATCCCTTGCCAGTTCACGGTTTTAGTTGTTCACAGATTTTTTTCAGAAATATATAATACAATTTTTAAAAAAATTTTTAAATCACGGAAACATCCCAGGATGTTGTGCGCGTTCTCTCACAGCGAAGAAATGTTGTGAGCCAGCCTGGCCCCTTTAAGAAGGTGGCCTTATGGGTAATGATGTGGCCTTATGGGTAATGTAGTGTGTGTGTCGTGGGACGGCAGAATGAAAACGGGGTTAGATGAAAAGTGTAGTGAGCATCAACAGCAGCCCAGCGTGTATAGATTTACATTCTCTGTTAACCGACAGGAGCCCAACAATACAACCTGTGTGATGTTACAAGTTCCTGCAGTGACACAATAAAGTTCCCGTTCCATGCAGAGAAAACCGGACTTTTTCTGTTGTTGTTGTTAGCGTGTTAGCCGCTAATTACGAGCCAGAAATAGCACAATAGCAGCAGTTTGTTTACTACGGTTCAGAGACCAGAGGCTGTGAAGGAAACAGAAAGACCACAGTTGAGCCTTTGTCTTGTTTCACTACTTTTTTGCGGTTTTTAAATATATTTTAAACACATTATTGAGGCTCGGGGGGCTCCGGCTCCAGTTCACGGATTTTGATTTTCTCTGGGGGGCGTCGGTCCCCATTAACCGTGAAAAATAAAGTATCACTGTAGACGTTGACCTCATTGTAAGACCTGCTGGGATCCAGATGGTTGGTTTTTTTTTTTTTTATAAAAATCATGTCTTGATGTGTAAATCTTGAGCTCGTAGTTTCTTTTCCAGGTGAACGTACCTGGATGTGAGCTGCCAGCGCCGATGGAAACGTATTTCAAGCTTAACAAATTTGCCACTGATTCATTTTTCCGATCTTAAATCACTACCTGGGATTCTCTCTCCGCTTCTGTACGTGCGGTTGTTACATTTTTTGCCTAAAAAAAACCCAACGTTACGCAACTGTAGTGACAGTTAAAGTTCTGTAGTGAAAAGTCTTGTGGTTTGAGTGAAATTTGGTGAAAACTCCATCAGCGTCCAACTGGCTTTGGGCAAATTTCGTTACGCAACTTCCATTTAATCTGATAATCTCATCGAGATCAAGGTCCCTCATGAAAAGACATCTGAAAGCAGCAGAGAGAAAGAAAACAAGCGCTGCAGATATAAAACAACGAGACGAGCTGCTGATCCTCATCCAGACCGACGCTGATGGGGACGGAGAATTAAAGCAGACTGGGTTCCAGGTGCTCTAACTGGTTTAGCGTTTACGCCACCATGATGTTCACGGGCCTCTCGGCTCACAAACTAAACGGCATCATGTGATGAGCTGCTGAGATACGGGTCCCATTCATGCGACGCCGTGACTCTCTCTGCATCTACGCGTCCTCGGGGGGGAAACAGGAAGTTGCTGCGTTGGGGTTTGTGTGTCAGAAACAAAGTGTGTACTGTTTGTGTGGAAGCAAAGACTTAAGCAGCAGCTCCTGATCACTTTTCCTGCTCCAAGATTTTCCCAATTTTTACACGTAGATCACCGTTTCAGACGCCTGGCAGTAAATGTTTCTACCTCGAGATATACGAGATATACGAGATATACGAGATATACGTGAATGTAATAACACGGTCATTAACGCAACGGCTGCCATTGAGTTAAAGGGAGACGCCAGCAGTTTGGGAATCAGCTGCAAAGACTTTCTCTTCTCACGAGTAATAAAACACATTTCCAAACAACTCCAAAATGCAACTTGTACTTTTACCTCGTGCAGAAATAAATTTGCAAAATGAGAAGTCAATCCTACAAATGCATGCAATGAATTTTGTAGGATTGATTGAATTGAATTGAAAAACCGGCAGTGAATGTTATGTTCAAGTGACGTCGTCATAATCAGAAAAACTATTTCTCAATCAGGAAAATCAAGAATACCCCCTCATGCCAGAAAACAACTCGTTAACTCAGTCATAATTTTAATAGTTGCTGACTTTAATTGATATTCACAGTATTTTACCACATGTCACACATAAAAAAATAGAAAAGGCCGAAAGATCGACTTGCGATGGAACGGAGGAATTTACGTTAAACCTTAAATGCAGCCTGCAGCACATCGCTGATGAAAACAAACAACATGGCAGTGATGGCGTGGAACTTCATTAAAGTTTCTGAAGAAGATAGTTCGCTGGTTATTAGTGACAAATACTCCGAGCGAATTCCAGAAGGAGGGAAAAACAAAACAAGCTTTAATACGTCAAACCTGATCAGCCACCTGAAACACAACCATCACTTTTGAAAGTTTTGAAATCATGCTAACGTGGGCTAACGCTAACGTCAGCTAACCAGCAACAAAGATCTCACCGGGACTTACACACATTTGCCAAAGATGACCCACGGTCAAAGGTAAAATGGGTAGAAGGTAGAAATGTTTAAATCTAACTTGTGTCAGTGCATTAATTTTCTATGTATATTTAGTTTTTGTAAACTTCTGGAATGAACTTTTTCAGTTAGTAATTCTGATGCATGTATTTCCATCAGTTCAAGGAGCCTTTATTTTTTATATCAGTCAGTAATGAACCTTATTTAAGTTAATGTGAGATATCAAATAGGTTTGTTTGATAGCTTTAAGAAAATGTTTGAGAGGCTTGTCAATAGTTTTTTGTTGTGTTATCCGGTTATCAGTATCAGCCTTTAGGAGCAGAAAGTTATCGGTATCGGTTTTAAAAGACAGTTATCGCGCATCCCTATTAAACAAGTTCACGGTCATTTAGTTTCACCACCATGACGGAGTCCTGCAAACTCACCAAAAACATGACGCCACTACGTTACTTCACCTTCTGTCCAAAACGAGACTGCTTTACAGCTGCAAACAGATGTTGCTGTGATACAGCTGTGTGAGTATATACGAGACTGTCGCGCCTCGTTTTAAACATTTGTTCCTGCAGTTAAATCTGAGGTCTCTGCCAGACCGGGTTATTAGACACACAGGAGAGGAAGTAGTTCCCTCCGTTAACTCAGCGTCCTTTTAATAAAGAAGAACCAGAAGCTGGTTTCAGACAGTGAAAGATTATATTTGATCTTTTTATTCATATCATCTAAAGCTACTCTCGACTAGCGCTGGGCGATATGACGATAGAAAAGAATATCGTGCCATTTCTCTTCTATCTTTTCTATCGTTTCTAACCTAATTTTATCAATTATTACAGCAAATATGTAATTAAATAACCTGCAACGATAAATTTGATAGAACCATATCTACTTCTACAAAGTAGCCTTTTATGTTTGCACTTTTATTCATGGTTAATGCCTTAAACAGAGTTCTCTTCAACCCTGATGTTTACTTTAGACACTTTATATTGGTTTGCAAACTTTGCACTACAAGGTTACAGATTTCAGAAAGTTGAAATCTGCGATGGACTTTCGACCTGTCCAGGTGAACCCCTGCCTTTCGCCCGTAGACAGCTGGGATAGGCTCCAGCAGATCCCCGTGACCCTTCAAGGATGAAACGGGTATAGAAAATGGATGGATGGATGAAAAATAATTTGTGTTTATTTTTTATAGCTGAACTTCAGTGCAAAAATGTGTTTTTCCTCTCAGAAACTGTTGTGCACTTTAAAAAAATGTGAAAGCTACTGTACCTCTGTACCTACCTGTTTTTGCTGCACTAAAATGTATGTTTGTGACAGTTCAGCTAAATGTCCTTTCAAAATAAAGTTGAAAAGTAAGCAATGAAATTTTTGTCAAACTTTTCAGAGGATAACTGAAAACATACTTTATTATGGTATATCGTGATATATATCGTTATCGTGATATAAAATAGTCCATAGGGCTGAACGATTAATTGCATTTGCGATAATCTCGCGATATCATAAAACGAGATTTTCTAACCGCAAAGGCCGCGATATTACTTGTCACGTGATCTGGCGACGTCACGTGACTTGCGAGTGAGCCCAGCTGAGCTGAGCAGAGCAGACAGGGCAAGCAGTGTTGCTAACTTAGCGACTTTCCAGACCCCCCTACTGACTTAATTTGTAAAAAGCGACTAGCGACAAATCTAGCGACTTTTCCTGGTGATTTAGAGACTCACGCGCACTCAAACCGCTAGGTTTGAAGCCATTACTTGGCGGCTGTCCGCCTCGCGAACCGCGCTTCTCTCTCTCTGTCGGGCTCAGTGCACAGCCACAAACATCCCGCCCGCCGCGCGAGACAACTCGAGCCCCCCCCCCCCCTTTTTCCTTGCAAAAAATCTGTGAGCTCCTGAGATCTATACAGAAGAATCTTTCTGGCTAACAGTGCCATACTCATTTTGCACTTCAGTATGTTGTGTGCTGCTGTTACTGAGTAAATATAATATTTCTATTAGTGTTCAAAAAGTTTTTTTTTTGAAAATGTCCAATTGGTTAGAGCAGATATTTGTTCTTTATTTTATTTTCCTGTGTGATGTTACTGACTGGAGATCAGTAAGCTTTATTTTTTCTATATCTGTATATTTTATTTATTTGTTTATACACTGTCCTGTCAATCTCAGACAGTGTTTAAGAAGTGCAGTCCACACTTTTACATAAATGTTACACATGTTTCATGAAACGTGAAAAGTTAGATGTTGAAGAGGTAAAGCCACAGATTTGTTTGCTTTATTGTTGTAATCTGCACTTTCAATAAATCTGATATTGTTTATTATGACAGCGTTTGAAAAATACATGAGAAGAGGACCTTAAAAATAATCGCATATTAAATCGCAATCGCAATTTTGAGGAAAAAAATCGCAATTAGCAATTATTTTCCAAAATCGTTCAGCCCTAATAGTCCATATCGTGATATATGATTTTTTTCCATATCGCCCAGCACTACTCTTGAGCACAGCCAGAAAAGGAGAGCTGGAAATGAGCATGAGGACACCAGTAACCCCCCCCCACCCCCCACCCCCCCCACCCCCCCCTGCTGAATCAGAGCTTTTAACGTCTTCGCATTGCAACATGACGAATGATGCATTTTAAAGATTCATGCTCGGAGGTGAGGAGCATGACTAACGTTACAGGTTTCGACGCGCTCGCCGCGTCCCAGCATCACAACTGAGCGGCGATCTTCCAGAGCGACGCCCCTCCGTGACTCAACGTGCTGCAACAGCGCAGGAGAAACGAGCGCACACCTGCAGGAGGTGTGTTACAACAAAACCGCTCCGCCGTCATCACACTTTAGATGACAAATTTAATTAAAGAGGACAGTAAAAGGATCACATTTAATGTCACACTGATCTCACGTTCCCCTTTTATTATGTTTTTTTTTCCCCTGTACTCAAAAAAAAAGTGTTTTTTAAAAAACAAAGCTCAATCAGTCAGGCAGTTTGTGTTGTTTTTTACTGCCTCGTTGGTTTTACAGTCAAATATTCATCACTGGCCAATTCTGTCACCTGAAAACAATCCAGGTGATCAAAAAAAAAAAAAAAAAAAAAAGCACTGAAAACAAGCCTGAAAAGAATCACTTTCTTTTTTCTCCTGAAGATAATGAGATTTAACAAAGTGGCATATTTATGGGGTCTTGGTCACTGACTTCCACTTATCTGGTTCACATTTAGCGCCTCGCACTCAGGAGATGATGTGAAAAAACTAGGGCTGGGAAACGATTAAAGTTTTTAATCGCGATTAATCGCATGATTTCCCTGATTAATCACGATTAATCGGATTGTATACGCAAAATCAAATAATGAATTCAAAAGTAGTGTAAAGGTCACTTTCATTTAAATGTTCTGCTGCCATATGAACTAAAGTGTCATAACATTTGTTGTTCAAACACTTTTAACATCAGCACTTGTCAGTAACACATATTTAGTGTAAATCTCATCTTAAAAAATATAAAATAAAATAAAGCTTATTGCCACTGCCAGGGCATTAATGTCATCCTGTTTTTATAAAAAATAAAAATAAAAAAAAGTCTACAAACAAAATCCAACAAAATGATTGTGTCTCAGCACAATCAGAACATTAATTTCTGAGGTAACAGCAGAAACTTTTAACGGGGAGTTCAACTTGTCAGTTGTTACAAATAACCTTGTTTCTGTTGAATCCTCTGTCTGGGAGAACTTTAAAATGAAAATGTCCATGTTAAAGTTCAGTAACTTTATCAATCTGTGTATCATTCATTCTTTCCATTTTCAATTGTCAATCAAAAATTTAAAAAAATATATAAAATGTGACATTTTATTACATTTTTTCGTTTTTTAATCTAACACACAAAAAAAAATGCCTGTCTATATTTCAATTTTAAACTTGGATCAAAAATTCAAAATTAAAAACGGGTCACAGAACTGAATTAGTTTTATAATGGAGGACTGGACTTTCTGTTGTCATTACACATCTGAGCCACTAGATGGAGCCGCACTGCAGTAACCAGCTAGAGAACAGCAGGACAGTGAACACATGGAGCAGATCTGATGGAACATGGAGGAATGACCACAAACGTTTGGTTGCAGTCCAGAATTTTATTTTTCAGACAGAATTGTTAATATTTCTACCTGAGTTGCTACCTGAACTGTAAAGTTCACAGATTTACCGTTTTCCATGTCTGTTTTAGCTTTTCCTTGTTTACCTGCCAACTGTCTCCCGGTTCCACAGCAGCCCGAAACAGACTTTTCAAAACAAAAGCATGTGAGCAACATGCGTTAACGTGCAAAAAAATAAATGTCGGTGATAGTAAATTAATAAGTTAATGCGATAATAACACGTTAACTTGCCCAGCCCTAGAAAAACATCTGCATATGCAGAAATAATGACTCGCTGCTGGCTTCATAAAGCACCTGAGCAACAACCTGTATGGAAAAGAAACACTTGAAATACAGTAAATGTTCTTTAAAAAAAAAAAAAAAAAAACCCAGCTGCAGGTCAACTTAAGTTGCTGCAAATAAACGAGTGGTTATAGCGAGTTAGTTCAGACAGACCAAAGCCAGGAGGCTCCAGGGCAGAATTAATTCATATTCATGCAACTTTTTGAGCATATGTCATGTTCTTTCTGCAGACCTCCACATGCATTTTAATTTTGAAACACACAGCTGCTGTTATGGTTACGCCTGCTACCCGTGTTACTCATCACAGTCTGCCCTTAGTTCCTGTAAACATCTTGATCCACCGCAGACCCTGAAAACGCAACTGTTGTGGTCTAATGTGAACGGACTGATGTCAGCACTCGGAAACAACGACGTCCTCAAATGACCGGCTTCAAACGGCGCAAACATGAACACGGAGAAGGAGTTTCAGCTTTTATTCAGTCAACTAATAACAGCACCGTAACTCCCTGCATGAGCAGGAGGACAGTCGATAAAGGAGCGTCCTGCAGCGAACATCTTCGGCCCGTTTTCACTCATATATGCGCACCGACGGCCGGGTGGTGGGAGTTTCTGGTGGCATAATGTGGACGGAGATCTTTTCTGAAACACCAGCGTGCTTCAGGTCACCCGATTCAAATAAACGGGTCGTTAACGGTCTCGTCCAGACCTGGATGAGAACGTGATGGTGACCGGGACTGCCCGTGAAGAAATATTTTTTATTGGTTGTAACGCAGGCCTCAAGTTCACTGTTAGCTGCACGTGTCTCAAAAAATAAATGTTGAAATGACATGGAAATATATGGTTTTGATTAACATGGACAGGCTGTATATGCCATGGTATGCTGGGCGATATGGAAAAAATCATATATCACGATATGGACTATTTTATATCACGATAACGATATATATCACGATATACCATAATAAAGTATGTTTTCAGTTATTCTCTGAAAAGTTTGACAAAAATTTCATTGCTTACTTTTCAACTTTATTTTGAAAGGACATTTAGCTGAACTGTCACAAACATACATTTTAGTGCAGCAAAAACAGGTAGGTACAGAGGTACAGTAGCTTTCACATTTTTTTAAAGTGCACAACAGTTTCTGAGAGGAAAAACACATTTTTGCACTGAAGTTCAGCTATAAAAAATAAACACAAATTATTTTTCAACTTTCTGAAATCTGTAACCTTGTAGTGCAAAGTTTGCAAACCAATATAAAGTGTCTAAAGTAAACATCAGGGTTGAAGAGAACTCTGTTTAAGGCATTAACCATGAATAAAAGTGCAAACATAAAAGGCTACTTTGTAGAAGTAGATATGATTCTATCAAATTTATCGTTGCAGGTTATTTAATTACATATTTGCTGTAATAATTGATAAAATTAGGTTAGAAACGATAGAAGAGAAATGGCACGATACACACTTTTCTATCGTCCCCACGATATGTATCGTCATATCGCCCAGCACTAGTGGTATGGGATGCAAGAGATATGTGGTTTGGACCTTGTGACAGAAGAAATTTTAGTGACTGAACCCACTGGAATTTTAATTGATTAACCCTGCCATATATCATATATATATATATATATAACAGATCACATATATTATCTATGTTATTCTTTGACTCTAGATGACCTACGCGGCCCGTAAATGAAGCGGCTGGAGGTCGTTTGTTTTGTTGCTTTCGCCACGCTTACGCTCTCCTTCACAGCCGCCAGCGCGGCGTCCAGCGGACGAGTCGGTCCGAGGTCGTGGAGCTCTCACGCCACAAATGAACCGCACCGGAGTCCAACGACAGTCACACGGAGACCACCTAATACTTTATGTCCGTTGTGTCTGGAGAGGGAGCAGATGTTTTAAACAACTGATCATCAGCCATTTTGTTTAATTGAATGTAATATTAATTTAACATGACATAGGGCTAATTTAGAGGTCCTTGTGAGACTAACAGGGCTGAAGTTACCTCAGCGGCCTGCACGGACTCAGATCTAATGGTTGTAACGTCTGTGCCTTTATTATTGAGTAAAGGGGACCCCGATGACACTGCAGTGGGGCTGTCGCAGACCAAAGATCAACATCGTGAAAGAATCGTCGTTCAACAATGTAGGCGGTCTGACGACGGCCGTCACTCTCGTCTTCCCACAAAAGACGAGCTGACGCAAGTTTCTGAGAGCGTCAGAAATCCTACGACTCCGCCTACTTATTAGCCAATTAAAATGCAACCTGAAACGGCGTGTTAATTATCTCGATTTAAGCCGGGCATACACTGTGTGACTGTCGGCTCGTTTTGAGCCGATTTTCCAGTCGTGCGAGTATTTTTTGGATCGGGCCGAATTTCGACCCTATCATGGGTCATGCTTCGTGCAGTATACGTGGGGTAACGTCGAGAGATCAACACCTCCCGATGAGCTCCCGATCACAAGTCGTGTGCTCGCAAGGAAATCAAACTTGTTTGAAATCCTGGTCGCTCCTCGTGAAGGTATCTCACAGTAGAAGCAGTAGGTGCGTTTGAGATGAACCGCGCCTCACCTGGCAAGTAGACGAGATCAGGAGGTGGAGACAAAAAGCTGCAGTCAAGTCGGACAGTTTCCAGCATACAGGAGGAGACACTTACTTTAGATCACCTGTATGTTACCGGTCGTTTGATAAGTCATATATATAAGTGTTATTATTAGCAGACACAAAATATTTGCTTGTTGGCAGATAAAAACTTCATCGCACAACATAAAACTAATATAACAAACATTAAATATTGTGATTACACAGATAATTAGTATTTTGCGCAACATGTGGTGTTTGTTGTCAAAATTAAGAGCCAATCGGAGCCTGTCAGCTCATCAATCAGGTGACAGCCAGGCGCTCGCAGTCCGTGGAGAGCAGCTTTTTTTGACGTTGCAGTTCCGGTATACAGAAGTCCGGCGTGTGTTATGAACGTATAGTGTAAGCAGTCACGTCGCATCAGAGCATCGGGCCGTACAGTGTGAGAGCATTACTCGTGGGCTGTGAACTTTTGAACTCAGCGATCTAGTCGTGCAGTTTGAGATAGGGCTGATTCAAACGATTTAAAATATCGCACAGTGTATGCCCTGCCTTACCAGCGTTCTAAAGAGAAATAAGAATCCAAAGCTGGCCTTTTCTGCTCAACTATGACCACTTCTTTTTTAAAGCATTTTTGGGACGCATTAACGCTACAACAGAGCGGGTTGTTTCCACGCGTTGTTGCACATCGATTACGCAATTCTGCATCCGACAGCATCAGTCCTACGATTCAAGAGGGCTCATCGTCCTGCAGTCTCGACATCGTACCCAAGACTCCAGGAGTCAGACAGAGATTATAATCTTGTACAACAGTAGAAGTCGTGTGGCGTACAGGAGAATCCAGAGATGGAAATCCACAAAGCAACGGCAGAGGATACGAGAGTACGGCAGAACGCTAATCCAGGGCTTCGCAAATATGCGCCTTTGATATTGATTTCCTCCACTTATTCCAGGCCAAATAGGCGGGACCACCACTCACGTAGCCATCAGTGCTGATCTTCTCCTCATCGAAAT
The DNA here is from genome assembly GCA_018398805.1 of Hirundichthys speculiger. Lineage (NCBI taxonomy): Eukaryota > Metazoa > Chordata > Actinopteri > Beloniformes > Exocoetidae > Hirundichthys > Hirundichthys speculiger. Next base: position 46,554 of record JAGFBZ010002223.1, on the reverse strand, counting down.
GACAGAAACGTAGCCTGGAATTTCTCGTGAGGTTCAGCACGTCGACATTCTTCCGCTGCTTTACATCTTCTCTGCGAGGAGAGACCCGTCGGCCATTTCACCCACAGCCATGAAGGGACGGATGTGTAGCTTCTTTGCTTTGGAGCTATGTGTTGCTTTTTTCATTTTCCATCCAAACTTTGTCTCATTTGGTATTTTGAGGTTCAACTGTTTGAAGAAATTTGATGATTTCAAACTGAGCGCATAAGAATGTAAGTTATTTTACCATCACAAGCTTCAAAAATTAATCTGAAGGTACATGCGTGCTGTTCCATCAGAGGGCTCATGGGAACTGTAGTCAAACACATCGGTCAGATGCGGTTTTGAACGTCTAAACTGAACCAAGCATCCAAATTAAATCTAAACAAAATCATCCCTGCTGAAGTGTTTTGACTTCATGGGAAAATGTGCATCTTGACTCCAATAAAACAGGAAAAAGCGCGTCCTCTACGTCTTTTACACGTCGGCGGTCGCTGCTCTTAATCTGACCAGAGATGGCTGGGGTCGGGACCAGCGGTCCGTTGGGCTCTGGAGAAGATCGTCTTAGCTCTACAGATGGTAAACAGCGGCCCGCTGTGCCCCAAATTACAGTAATCCTGCTCCGTCCAACTGACGCAACAAAAAAATAAAAAATAAAAAAATAAAGTCACATATATTTGATCACTCGCATGCAAGGACTAAAACAGCATTGATAAAGAAATGGATGTACATCTGCTGGACATCCTCTAAACCAGCGGTGTCAGACTGGTTTCCACTGAGGGCCACATCAGCATCATGGTTGACCCTAAAGGGCCAGACTAACAGCATGAACATGACAGCACTACCATTTGCACTATCTTGTGTACTTTGCACCACCCTTGTACATACTATTTTACTTACTTAACTATTTATTTTATTTTATTCTATTTTTTTTTTAACTTACTTTTTTTTTTTTACTTTTGTATATGATGTACATATCCTGTTTTTCTTATTACATATTCCTTTCTTATTCTGAGAGTGTTACCACCTGCCGGAACAAAATTCCTTGTATGTGTGAACGTACTTGGCGATTAAAAACGATTCTGATTCCGATTCTGATTCTGATGAATGTAACAAAATACAATATAAATCAAAATATATTAAATTACACCTTATTATATTGTTAAATAGCGGTTTCTGTATTTATTTCCATGTTTTCTGTCAAAATGCCGACGTAGATGAAACTCTTTCACGACTGACGCCGACTCATAACACAAAAGACAAACTGTTTTTTCACCTTGAGTTACAAACTTGTATTTGTTTTCCCGTCGTTCATTAAACTGTCTTCCTTGAGCATCAATTTCTCTTTTCTTTGACATGTTGGGGTTAGTTTGTAGAGGTTTTTCTGAAGTCCATCAGTTCTGAAAATCATCTTGAGTTCTTGCTCATGGTGATATACTGTTATCGTTGTGACTAACGACGAAATGCATTATGGGAGATGTAGTTTATTGTCAATATGCGCTTAAAAGCGGCGTAAACTTATTTTAAGTCTTAAAATATCAGTTTAAAATGTGAGCCAATAACGCACAAGCTCTTGAGGGCCACATACAATGATGAGGCGGGCCACATTTGGCCCGCGGGCCTTGTGTTTGACACATGTGGTCTACGCCAACAACTGCAGGAGTCAGCAAAAATCAAACTAAATGACTCCTCAAATGAACAGATATTTATTTTTTCCAATGAAAAACTATTGTCAAGCCTCTCAAACATTTTCTTAAAGCTATCAAACAAACCTATTTGATATCTCACATTAACTTAAATAAGGTTCATTACTGACTGATATAAAAAATAAAGGCTCCTTGAACTGATGGAAATACATGCATCAAAATTACTAACTGAAATTATTCATTCCTCAATGACAATAAAAAATATTGCACAGGTCATAATGTACTGACACAAGTTAGACTTGTCTGTGTAAATAAACTAGAAAAGTGCACTCCATAGTAACAAAGAAATTAGGTTTAAAGATTTTTGGCTTGTGGTTCCATTCAAATAAATGCCTTTAGTTAAAGTAAATGAGGTTTAGTAGTTTTTTTTTTTTAATCTCATGGAAGCTTTAAGCCTGATTTATACTTGAACGTCAGGTCATCTGCATCACCTACGCAGACGTCACAGAGATGCCCCCCCCCCACCGTCCACAGACACTCCGGTGCATCTCTCCAAAATTGTAGGTCGACGCAGACAGTGTCGCAGAGAGGAGAGAAAGGAGGCCTCTGATTGGTCAATTCTACATCCGTGTCATTGAAGAAATGAGGAAGTACCCACATCTGTACGATTCTGGTTCTCCACACCACAAAGACAGCACATATTCTAGTAATTCATGGAGGGAGATAGCGATGAATGTGGGTCTGGATACGGCCGAGACGGTGAGGAAGTGGAAAAACACAAGAGATACGTTTAGTAAGTTTAGCTAGTTCATGACTGTCCCTCTTGTGTTGTGGCGATGAATAACATAGCAGAGACGCGCTAGTATAAATCAAAAGTGACGGCGACACATTGCCGCGATAGTAAACACGGCCATTTAGATGAGAGAGATGATGGTGATGAGCAGAGAGGAGGGGAGGGGTTGACTTGCTGCTGGCTTACTCACGTAAGCTCAAGTTAGCTCATGTTAGCTCACGTTAGCTCATGTTAGCTCATGTTAGCTCACGTTAGCGCGATTTCAAAACTCCATGGAAGCGATGGTTATGTTTCAGGTGGCTGATCAGGTTTGACGTATTAAAGCTTGTGCTATTTTTCCCTCCTTCGTTTGGAGCATTTGTCACAAATAACCACCAAACTATCTTCTTCTGAAACTTTAACGAAGTTCCACGCCGCCATGTTTGTTGTGATCAGCGCTGTGCTGCATGCTGCATTCAAGGTGTAATGTAAATTCGAACATTCCCTCGTTTGCTCGTTGTTCTTTCAGCCTTTTCTATTTTTTCTATTTTTATGTGTAACATGAGGGAAAATATTGTGAATATCAATTCAAATCAGCAACTACTAAAATTATGACCAAGTTAACGAGTTGTTTTCTGGCATGAGGGGGTATTCTTGATTTTCCTGATTGAGAAATCGTTTTTCTGATTATGCCGACGTCACTTGAACATAACATTCACTGCAGGTCATTCAAGGCTCAGAGGGAGCGAGACACTGCTGTGTTGACAGAAATATAAATGTTATCGGGGCTATTCGTCCTGATATCGGAGTTATCGGGATGACGTCATAATTTCCTGTTATCGGCCCGATAGTTATCGTGGATCCCTAATTTTAATGACTGAACTGAAGTGGTGGCAGAAGAGGAGTAAGTGCACGGCGAATGAGTGGACAAGTTGGGGCACTTGTCTCTTAAAAAACAGGAACTGGAGATGATTTCCAGAACCTTCCTCCGTTGTAAACCGGGTCAGCTCCTACCAAACAACAGCGCGTCTTCTGCCTCTCTTGCACTTCACTTTTCCAACTACTCAATAGCACATTTCACAAACTGGGTCTGACAGCAGCCTGTACCATCAGCTCCACCTCTCCTTCTTCTCCTCCTTCTCCTCCTTCTTCTCCTTCTTCTCCTCCTTCTTCTTCTTCTTGGCCGGAGGCGCTGCAGGGAAAAGCTCTGCAGAGGAACACTGGGTTGCTTTGTCACTGCTTCAATGACCCTCTATCCACCGGCCAACACACATAAACAACTCTGTCACCATCATTTTAAGAAAATAAAAGGCCACTCTCATTATTTAGATTCACTTCTATGCGCAGCTGCAAGAGATGGTGCAACATCTGGGGACGCGTGCGTGATTTTAGGGAGGAAAGATATAACTGTGTTGCATAACTATGGGGCTTTATTGTTCACAGATGCAGTGCAGGAAAAATAAAAAAATAAAAAGAAGTGTCCCGGTGTGATCCGCTGGTGACAACAAAGCCCCGCAGGGCCCCGCAGACAAAGGTTTGCGTTTAAGGACCGTCAACATTAGACGTGCGTGAATAATAGCCACGGTTCCTGCGGTTTTATCCGGTCCCGCCCGCCGTACCTGCCGGTCCCGCATCAACCCGGACGGTTCGGGGGGGAAAGTCCCCGAACCGAGCCGCGGGGTGATCGCTCCGCTCCGCTCCGCGCGTCCGCTCCACGGACGCATTGTCTATTGTATCCTCTCAATCACGCAACTCCACGCGCTTAAAACGCTCCTCGTCTCGCTGTCGCACAAAACGCCAGATATGAGCCCAAATATATATAAAAGTAAAAACTTTAATAAATAAAAAGAGGTCTTACCTCGACGCGGAACGCCGCGCAGCCCTTCAGAAACTCCTTTATGTTGCTCAGACACTCGCCGTCGTTCTTCGGTTCTTGGTAGATCTGGAAAGACGGGAGATCCGGTTACAGACGCGGGTTTCCGCCGCCGCCGCTGCTCAGGCTGCACCGGGCTGCGGGTCTATGCTCTTTAACGGAGGAATCTCCGGTCCCGGGTCGGTGCGGGTCCGCTGGGCCCGACGCTCCGCAGAATGAACACAAACCCCGCTGCGGGGAAGTGGAGGAGGCTGCGGGGTCGGGTCGGGGGAAATGACGTCACCGGGTAGGGATTCCCACCTCTGCTGGTGTAAAGACTGAAATACATTTATACATTTATACATTTATACATTTATCCTCCGCTTGTTCTGGGAGACCTTTTATTCTTATAATCAGATAAAATAAAACACCTTCCCACCTTCCAAGAAGTTGAATCTTAAAACTATTTACTCGCTTGTTTCAATATGACACTTTGGTTTTATGTGCATTTATGACCTTATTCATGTTTATTTTAATCTTGAATGGTGCCGCCCATAAACTGTATAAATAAGAGCCAGACAAACCCTCTGTTACGTCACTCACAGGCTCTGTCTTCCACCGCCCCCTGGTGGCGACTAGAGATGTAATTTGATATCTCGATTATCGTGACCAAATTATCACGATTTATGATATTATCGCGATATTCTTAACTACTGTACAAATGTCTAAAAAAAACATACATTTTAGTAATTTCACAAAATCTTGTGATTTTCTTGTCATATTAAAACATCAGAAGCCAAAATTTTATCAAAATGAAACTTTTACATTAAACGGAGAAACAACTGGCACAGAAAGAGGTTTTATTTTAAATGAACAAAATAAGGAACAAAGCTTATTTTTCTGGTGCAAATTTAAATAAACACTTTAACAACCATAGTAGGTCAAAATATGCAAACAACTATCAGGAACAAAATTATAGTGAAGTTCAAATGAAATAAACTTTGGACTTTAAGCTGAACCTTAAATACGTATAAATGTGTAAATAAAGAAACAGTTGTTTAGGAGCCAAATATGTTGTTCTGAATTGTAGTTCTCTCTGTGTGTCTGTGGGTGTCGCTGTGTTGTTACCTGAGAGTCAGGTATAAAGGTAGCTGCCTGTTATTGGTTAGCTGTTTGACCCAGAAGGGCTAAAAGGTTTTTGACCGCTGTGGTGCTAACTGCCGGCGTTATGGTTGTCGGATCAGTTAATGGAATAAATTAATATTTTAACTGCATCAGAAGAACATCGTTCTGGTCATTTTTCGATGTCATTTTTCAATGTCCTGTGTGCTATCACCAGTTTCTGCCATGCTAACGTTACGATGCCGATGTTACAAGCTACATATTCACGCGAGACACAGTCATGAGTCGCTCGCAGTCTTGAATGAAGCTGATATTAATTATCCTGATAATCGACCGCGATAATGAGATGAAGTCAAACATAAACAGTAATCATATCGCGTAAAATTCTACCGCGCTTTACCATAATACCGCTAACCGTTCCATCCATAGTGGGTCCATCACATCTCATGGTCGGACGAGTCTCAATCTGTACTGGGAGAAAAATTAATCCCTATAGGTGTTCTCTTAAAACACTGCACTGTGCTGTTTGAGGAAAAAGAGGCTTGGCAGCCTTGAGACGATGGCGGTGCGTCTCACAGCGAGGCGGGAACAAAGACGAAACATAGAACCGATTCGTTATCAAAGACAGGGCGAGGACAGATGACGAGCAGCGTCAGACTTCTGGAGGAATCGCCTGACGGTCGCCGCTCTACGATCTCTGCCAGCAAACACTGAAACGACGTAAACAGCGGCGCAGTAGCCTAGCAACAACGGTAGCAGTAGCCTAGCAACAACGGTAGCAGTAGCCTAGCAACAGCGGCGCAGTAGCCTAGCAACAACGGCCCCGGAAAGGAGAAGAAAAATGTGCAACTCAAAGAAGAAAGACACGTCCTTATCTTGACTTTTATTCCTTTTCTTTTCAAAGCGCACCAATGCCACCACGGTGAGCTCGAACTTTCAAGTCACCGGCGCGTTAGCGGCAACCCGAGGCGGTTTTCACGCCATCAACACGACGAAATGCGCTCAGGTTTACCCCTCCCCCAGCCACGAGTCATGCAAGCTCAATCCCACAGTGTAACATGCAGTAAATTAATTATCTACCGAGTTCACGTCATGCAATGAGGCTCGTTAGACTGCAGGAAGTCTTGGAGCGTGAACCTGTTCCTACCGATGACATCACCAGAGGGGTTGTCCTCTCTATGGACACTCAGCAGCCACTTCGTTAGCTCCACCTGTCCGACTGCTCGTTAAAGCAAATTTCTAATCAGCCAATCACATGGCAGCAACTCAATGCATTTATTCATGTAGACGCGATCCAGATGATCTGCTGATCTTCTGAGGAAGCAAATGCCTTGCTGATGTCAGAGGTCAGAGGTCAGAGGTCAGAGGTCAGAGGTCAGAGGTCAGGGGTCAGGGGTCAGACCAGACTGGTTGGAGCTGACAGAAAGACAACTGGAACTCAAACAACCAGTCGTTACAACTGAAGTAGGCAGAAGAGCGTCTCTGAACGCACAACACGTCCAACCTGGAGGTGGACGGACTACAGCAGCAGAACCAGGTGTCTCTGCCGTCAGCTGAGACCAGGAACCACAGACTCACCAGAACTGGACCACAGAAGACTGGAAGAACGTTGTCTGGTCTGGTGAGTCTGGATTTCAGCTGCAACATCCAGATGGAACCAACATGAAAGCATAGATCCACCCTGGTCCATCAACGGTTCAGGCTGCTGGTGGTGTGATGGTGGGGGGGGTATTTTCCTGCCACACTTTGAACCCATCAGTACCAACTGAGCATCGTGTCAACACCACAGTCTACCTGAGGATTGCTGCTGACCATCTCCATCCCTTTATGACCACAGTGGACCATCTTCTGATGGATACTTCCAGCAGAATAACGCACCATGTCATAAAGCTCCAACCATCTCAGACTGGTTCTGAAACAATGAGTCCACTGTCCTCCAGTGTCCTCCAGTGTCCTCCAGTGTCCTCCAGTGTCCTCCAGCGTCCTCCAGTGTCCTCCAGTGTCCTCCAGTGTCCTCCAGTGTCCTCCAGTCTCCAGATCTCAGTCCAGTAGAGAACCTTTGGGAGATTCTCATCATGGATGAGCAGCCGACAAATCTGCAGCAACTGGTGATGCTGTCGTGTCAGTATGGACCAAACTCTCTGAGGAAGGTTTCCAGAACCTTGTTGACACAAAAGGATTAAGACAGTTCTGAAGGGTCCAACCCGGTACTGGCACCGGGTCCAACCCGGTTCTAGCAAGGTGGACCTGATAAAGTGGCTGGTGAGTTTCAGTTTCTCACACGCAGATTAACGACTCGGTTTCACCCCCCTGGACTTCTGGAAGTATTTAATCCGTATTCGTGAGCACCAACACGGATAAATGATGGATGGAGTCAACGGACTGGAGCCGGACTGGTAATCTGTGCATCCTGGAAAAAGTCCAGAACGGCTGTCTGGTCTGCGGCCGTCAGCCATGTTCAATAAACTAAAATTTAAGTCTATTAACTAACAACAGGGGGCGCTAAGACGATCATTTATCAGTTACAGGCCTAAAAACCAACAAAGCAGACTAACGTTAGCGTCTGTCAACAGAAAGATGGAAGCAGAAAACTCAAGGAGAAAGATGGATGGAAAAATTAAAACTAAAGAAAAACAAGAAAGTTTGAGGAGGAGAAGTGTTTTTCATTTAGTCACTATTTATCTTTGTCTCATCTTTCATGGTGCTGGTGGGTTAATGTTTATGGAATAAGCTACAAATGTTGTTTGAAGGATGATTAGTTGAATGGATCCCTAACTGATCACAGCAGCGCTGCATGGAGCAGTTTAATTTAAAATCAGTATATCAGGATACTACAATAGTATTTACCAGATAGTCTAGTGGTTTGTGGTTTAATTTCCAGTGTTGTAATATGTTGTTGTGTCCCTTTTTAGTCATTGTTTTCTCTCTATCCAGTAAAGTCCACTAGAAAATCTTTTAAAAAGATGCTGATATGACATTTAAACCATAACCTGCTAACTACTGCTGATAATAATAATAATGATAATAATAATAATCTCCCCTGTTGGGTTCATAAATGTGTAAATCTGGTTCTGATGGAGTCACATGTCACTGGTTATGAGACATTATTTAAAGTTTACAGATCAGAAAAGTTTTTAAATAAATGTATGGTTTATAAAGCTACTTCGTCATCTTTGACTATCTTTGAGTATTTTTGCAGTATCAACTAGAGGCCAGTAGGGGGTCCTCTTTTTAGGTTTTTGGGTCACTCTAGCAGAATATTAAAACTATAAAATGTGTCAAGCAGACTAATTCTGACACAGAATAGACCTAAAAGGCTAAAAATGTGATGGGATTCATGAAAACCAAATCTGTTTTATTATTCTTGTCTGTAGGTATTAAATAACTGTTTATCCAAAACGTTAGAATTATGGAGGTATAAGTTCAGGTTTAATGGCTGTCACTCCAAGTAATGCTAATAAACAAATGTTAATCAAGCAGATGAGATATAAATATAGATTTTTTTTTCTGTTTAAAATGGAAGCATATAAGTAACTGTAAAATAGCAGTAAAAAAGACAATGTTAATGTTCATTTTTTGTTTTGGAGATCCAAGTGATGTTTAGTCGTTCTTTAATATTAGTGTTCTTGAATAAACAATCATAAATGGTTTGTAGGAAATGGGCAGAAGGGTCTGTTACAAACGCTTAACATCAAAGCTTCTTTAAAATGTCCAACTGTGCAGCAGAAATGAACATATTTACAGCCTGACATAAAAGATAGATTCTACATCATTGACAAATGTAGAGGTGATCAATATTTTCTGCGCTGCATCAGGTAAAATTCTATAAAGCTACAAATGTATTTATAATAAGAGGCGTGGCCATCTGATTGGCGGCTTCAGCTATTTAGCATTACATTGACTTCTGGGAATAATTCCTAAACTGTAAACGGAAACCTTGCAATCTACAGCTCCACCACTAGATGGCGCTGAAACACTCACCAGGCAGATCAGACTTCCTGCTGGCTGCATCCACATTAGTGGAGGTCGAACACTGACGCTTTACGTTTAAAAAATCAGGCTCATAGATCAAAGATCATGTGCATCAACACACCTCGACTCACCGCTGGTGCTCGAGGTCCAACATGAAATATGGCCTCCTGGATGATCACCTCCAGAATGTTCTTCTTCATGTTTTTTCACCACCACCACTTTTCACTCAGAGGTTTTTGTTTCGTGTCTGAACCTCGTTTTTATGTGTTTTTGCAGTCGGAGAGGTGAACGTTTCCCGTCCAACCAGAAACATCCGTGGCATACGTTGTGAGAAAATATTTTTAAAAGCTCGCCATTGTTGTTTCCTAACCCCAACCGTGTAGTTTTAATGCCTCACCTTGACCAAACAAAAGTTTCAAACAGCAAAGCTGTGCTGAATGGAAGCTACACCGCCGATCCACCAGTCTGACGCTGCAGATTTGGGTTTTTTTTACTTTCTAAAACTGGTAATCACTCCTTTTTGCAACAGTTTTCAGAAACGCTGCGAGACATCAACTTATTTATGTATCCTTCACATGTGAAAAAAAAGAAAGTAATCTCGTAACACACGAGTCAAAAGATCATATTTTGTGTCAGTTTCAAAGACTTCCGTCGACTCAGCGGCGCTCAGTGACGGTTAAACCGCGTAAACCCTTTAAGGTTTACGCCGCTGCTCTTCTCTGCTGATATTCCTATATGATATTCCTGATATTCCTCCTGATATTATCATTGATTGGATTTAATTATATAATCTTAGTTGATGATATTTGCTCGGGGGTCATGCTCTGGGTCTCTGTAAAGCGCCTAGAGACAATTGTCATTGTAACAGACGCTATATAAATAAAATTGAATTGAATTGAATTGAATTCCTGCTTCTTTAATCTTCTTCCCAGATGCAGTATATCTGTGTATCTAAAGCGTACATTTATCTTTAACTGCGTTGCTTCTGCGAGCATCAGTGGCCTCCAACACACATTTCTCATCAGTTTCAGCTTTACCCATAATTTACCCATAAAGCTGTGCTCTCCAGCACGTATGAGCAGAGCAGAGATAAATGAAAGTGTACGTTTTTAGTGATTAACACAGACACGAGGAATCAGAACAGATACAGGATCTTTAGACAAAGTGAAAACCACTGGTGTAATTTAAGTTTACGCAGATTAGAGCCTCATTTCTGTCTCACCTGATGAGGTAAGTAGAGGGAAACTGTGACGCAAAGAAGCGATTAAAGAAAAGGCGGCTCTTTCATTTATTACATCTGTATCAGCTGTGACCTCCATCTCGCGTTTGCTTTCTTGCCGTTTGAAAGTATAAACCAGACTGACAAGAGTTTTAGTCATACTCGCATAGAACTGGACAAACCCCCTGTGACATCATCCATAGGTTTCTGAAGAGTGACTCTGAAGCCTCTTTTTCCTCGTACTGCGCAGGTCTATGTCAAAAATGGACAGAACGAGAGGGCCCAGAGCACGCCCTCCATAGTTCAGTTTGTTTCAGCTCGGCTGGCTGGTTTCATGCAAACCTGTGATGCCTGTTAACCCTTTAAGCGCCAAAGTCGCAATATTGCGACAAGCAACATTGCTGAATGAAACAGGCTGCATCTATAAATGTGAAGCCGGATCGTGTTATTACTTTTCACCAGGAGGTGGCGGACATGTGCGCCTGTAATCTGAGAACCATTTTTGTAGGTGGCGCTATTCAAAGTTTTAGCGTAAAATGAAAAACATCTTCCGGCGCAGCAGTGGTAGAAATGCTGAGCGTAGCGAGAGCAGAACAGAGCGAAAGAGGGTTTTTACATTTACTCACGATGCTGAGAGGCCGGTTTACCGTCCATGAAGTACTTTATCAGGTTCTGACTAACTCTGATTCAGAGGAGGAAGACATTCAGTCGTCCAGTGAAGCAGAAACTGACATTAGTAGTGACGCTGAGTCGGCACGTCATAGTCCACAATCAGCACATCGTATATCGGATGATGTCACAATAATCAAATTAGATGACAAATCTACTTCCATTCCAAATGTTGGTTCATATTTAAGATATTTCTCATTTACAGTATGCCTTTATCTCAAACCACTTTAAAGTTATAGCCTTTTGAAACCTTGATATCAAAATGTAACATATTCCAATATGGCCGCCACCTTGTGATGTCATAATATGCAAATTATATGAATAATTTCACTCCCATCACAGACTTTGAGTCATACTGAACAATTTTCTGAAACCTTGATATCAAAATCGTATATTTTCTTGAAAAAACTCCGGCACCTAAACGGTTAAAATGACTTTACACTCATTCTGATCACATTTGTACAAATCTGCCCTCAAGGCCTGAGTTTAAGCCACAGGCCTAAAGGCTGATTTATGCTGTAAACTGCACCGGACCCTGGCGTCCACATCTAACGTAACCGCACATTTATGGAAGTATTTCTGTGCCACCTGAGTTTGAATACGAATTTTTAAGATTAAAATTTTTCAGCATCAAAATCAGACTTTGAATTTTAAAAAACATCAGATTTCTAGCACTGAATTTTTTTTGCCTCTGAATTTTATTTTGTTAAAATAACTTCAGTGTTAAAAAAAAATTGTTGTCTTAAAATATTCAGTTTTTTCAAAATTCAACATGTAAAGAAATTCAACACCCCAAAAAATTCAGTGTAAAAAAATTCAATTTCTAAAAAAAAAAAAATCAGTGTAAAAAAATTCAACCTCAAAAAATTCAGTGTAAAAAAATTCAACCTCAAAAAATTCAGTGTAAAAAGAACCAGACTCAACATCCGGGTCACCAGGGAGAAGCAATCGATCCCTGTCTCAATTCAGCCAACGTCCAGCCAATCACGTTACGCTCCATTGGTCATGTGACACCCACCCAGATAGTAAGACGGACCGGTCGGCCATGGCAGCAAACTCAGGTGATGGTGCTGCGGTGAGTCTGTTTACTTTATTTGCTGTTTGTATTAAACATTTAAAATACATTTATTAAATGATATTATTAATTTTAACACTGTACAATTACCGTGCAATAGCGCATTTACTGTTTATTAGCGGCCTGTCTGTGCGTGTGTTTGTACTGTGCGTGCGGTGCGACCGCAGGCCAGAGAGACGGCAGGTGTACAGTGTTAAAATTAATAATATAATTTACTAAATCTATTTTAAATGGATGTTGAGTCTGGTTCTTTTTACACTGAATTTTTTGAGGTTGAATTTTTTTACACTGATTTTTTTTTTTAGAAATTGAATTTTTTGACACTGAATTTTTTGGGGTGTTGAATTTCTTTACATGTTGAATTTTGAAAAACTGAATATTTTAAGACAACAATTTTTTTTTAACACTGAAGTTATTTTAACAAAATAAAATTCAGAGGCAAAAAAAAATTCAGTGCTAGAAATCTGATGTTTTTTTTAAAATTCAAAGTCTGATTTTGATGCTGAAAAATTTCAATCTTAAAAATTCGTATTCAAACTCAGGTGGCACAGAAAGTTACTTCCATACGCGTTGCGTCAAGGCAGATCACACACACGAAATGTGATTGGTCCATTTGGTGAAACTGTTCTTTTTCGTCTTCGTATTTCCCGCCGCTACTTCTATTTTTGTCATTTTCAACTCAACAACTGCAACGACTGTGAAAATGACCGATGATCAATATTCAGCACTACCTCACTGTACTTTATTAGCTCAGTTGCTCCGTCTGACCTACGGGGAACCTACAGGGCTGCAGAGTCGAACCTGCGCTGCCCTCTCATGGTTGGACGTGTAATTACAGAGCGATGCAAACAACAACGCACACACGCGTTAACGCCACAGACGACCCAGAGCCGGTGTATACCCTACATATACACATCTGCTAACATCTGCAGGTCGGGAAAGCCGACCAGCGTAGCCCGCGAACCAGCAGACTTCTGCTGCTTCTTCGTTCAGCTCTGGCAGCGCTCATTTGGGATGCTAATGGCTCGTTGTCCAGTTAGTCAACTGGGAGGGGTCCTGATATGATCTGAGGATAAAACCCACCGGACTGGAGGACCAGTAAGTGGCAGGAGCCGATGAGCTAGCCTCTGGTTCGCCATGGCTAGCAGCTTTCAGATGGGAGTGAAGGTAGCTGTTTCAGGCCGCTGTGCTTCACCTCCAAACCCTCCCGGAGCAACCTGAGATCCAGCGGTTTATTAATAATACGGTTAAAAGCACAACAAGACATATTTAGATAAAACTGACTCTGCTCTGTTAAGTCTTTATTCACAGTTCATGAGTTGAGTCGAGATAAAGGGACGACAGCTAGCCACTGGCTACATGCTGGCCGGCAATTAAAAGACCACATCCCTAATTACGCTTTCATTTTTTTTCCTTTTATATAATTTTATCTGATGTGATACAAAAAAAAAAAAGAAAAAAGAAAATTACACCCCAGTTGTCATGGATGTGACAACCAGCGATGGAAAAGCTGTTTTTGAACCAGGCTCCAAAACGTGTTTATTTCTGCCGTAAAGTTGGTCGTCTGACGAGACTGTAAGATCCCAGCGTCCCTGTAGAGCCGAGGTCATCAGAGGAGACCCCGACCGTCCTGAAAACCACCTGTTCAGGTGCCGCCGTCCAGCAGGAGGCGCTTGAGCTTCAGCAGGACAAACAGACTCAGAATCAGCTTCGGTCCACCGGCTGTAACGCTGAACCCTTTTAACTGGGTCGACCTCAAGAATAAACGTCACACATCCACATATTAATGTGTAACTGCTGCTTTTAGAGCACCTGTTGTGCACGGATTGTATTTAATACGTGCACTTTTCTTAATCTGTTCGTGCAGCTTTTATGTTTCATAGTTGTTGCTTTTTGTTTCTTGGTTTTATATATTTCCTTTTCTTCATTGCACCTTTTCAGATGCAACTTTTATACATTCAAGTTTCAAGTTTCAAGTTTATTTGTTCAGGGACAATGCACATTGATGAACATTTCTGTAAATGTGCCAGTTTATAGCTGATTAGCTAATTTTCAACTGTAGTCCCTGGGCAGGATGTTAATTGCCTAATTGCCTTGTTGTCCGGACGACTGTACGATGAGAATACGGACGATCTACTCTACTCTCATCTAATCTAATTTCAACCTGGAGCTCAATCAAGCCTGACACAGCTTGTTAGCAGCCCCCAGTGGTCAGTAGAGGAACTGCAGTTTTTCTTACTAGCGGGTCTGATTCAACCTGGACTTTGGTACGTTAGCCTCGGACTGGATATTTTATTTATTTATCAACTGTTCTGCTCAGTGCGGGTATGAAGGAATCTTTATCAGAAGTCTTTTTAAGTGAACCATTGAAACTGTTTTATGGTATGTCTTCCATGTGACAAAAAAGAAGCAGACTAGGGACGGAACGGTTAGCGATATTACAGTAAAGCGTGGTAATATTTTACGTGATAACGATTGCCGTTTATGTTTGACTTCATCTCATTATCGCGGTCGATTAGCTGGATAATTAATATCAGCCTCATTCAAGTCTGTTAGCGACTCACGACTGTGTCTCGCGTGAATATGTAGCTTGTAACATCGGTATCGTAACGTTAGCATGGCGGAAAGTGGTGATAGCACACAGGACATTTAGCAACCTACTAAAAGCATGAACTCCAAGGTCTTGGCATTTTTTTTCTTTTTTTTTAAGAATCCAGAGGGACAACTGGTGGAGGACAGTTATCTGTCTGCAGAGCACTTGTTTACATTTTATTGTAATTTGTAGAAGCAACTTGAAGGAGTTAAGGCTAATGCTTCAAGCTACTGAGATGTTTGACCAAGACTAACCTGGTCGACGCGCTTCGCTAACTCACATTTCGTAAATGTTACCGTTGCGTGTTGATCGAAAAATGACCAGAAAGATGTTCTTCTGATGCAGTTAAAATATTAATTTATTCCATTAACTGATCAGACAACCATAACGCCGGCAGTTTAGCGCCACAGCGGTCAAAAACAGCTAACCAATAACAGGCAGCTAGCTTTATACCTGACCCTCAGGTAACAACACAGCGCCACCCACAGACACACAGAGTGAACTACAATTCAGAACAACATATTTGGCTCCTAAACAACTGTTTCTTTATTTACACATTTATACGTATTTAAGGTTCAGCTTAAAGTCCAAAGTTTATTTCATTTGAACTTCACTATAATTTTTGTTCCTGATAATCGTTTGCATATTTTTGACCTACTATGGTTGTTAAAGTGTTTATTTAAATTTGCACCAGACAAATCAGTTTTGTTCCTGTTATTTATTTTGTTCATTTAAAATAAAACCTTTCTGTGCCAGTTGTTTCTCTGTTTAATGTGAAAGTTTCATTTTGATAAGATTTTGGCTTCTGATGTTTTAGTATGACAAGAAAATCACAAGATTTTCTGAAATAATTTAAATGTTGTGTTTTTTTGGACAATTAAGAATACCGCGATAATATTCGTAAACCGTGATAATTTGGTCATGATAATCAAGATATCAGATTTTCCATATCGTTACATCCCTAATAGCTGAATGCTGAATGAAACCAGTTTTTCCATTTAGAGGAGAAACGTCTCCACTGGTCTCCAGCAGAACATCCTCTGGTCCAAACTGGCGCTAAAAACACTGCGCTGTTCCTTTAAAGGGGAGCGGGTCCGTCTCTGTGCGTCTCTTTGCAGTGAATGGCGGCCCGGTCCACAGATCACCTCTCATCCCCGGATCACTGTAGCACCGCGGATGATGCGGGTCAGATGCGTGAAACGGGACAACAGGTCCGGCTGTTCACACCGGAGGCCCGGTTTTAAACACCTCACCGCCCCGCCGTGATGTTTTTGATTAAACACCTTTCCTCGGATCAATACGCGGATCGATACATCGCCTTTTTTTCCCTTTTCATGACCCCCCCCCCCCCCCCCCCCCCGCAGACGGCGCAGCCCGCATGTGCCGCCACAGACAATAACAGACAATAACAAGAGCTGCCGTGACCTACAAAAGAAATTTCCTCACGGATCAGCGCGCAAAAAGAGAAGCCAGACAACAAACCGCGTCGGTGTCGCGGCTGTGCGCACAGACGCGCCGACGGGGCGGGAAGAGAGGGGGGGGTGGGGGGGGGATGCGTTGCTCTTACTTTCTCCGTGGACCCCGGGCTGAGCCGCTCCAGCAGCCTGCACAGCACCACCCCATCCTTCAGGGAGCTCTGCAGGAAACGCGTCCGGGTCCGAGACCGTCTTCTTGGGCGACTCCAGAACCCCGAGCGTGATGAGCCACGTAACCGTCTGTTCCGCCGAATTCATGTCCAGTCACGGGCGGATCCGGATCCGGATCCAGATCCTGCTCAACAAAGAGGCGGCGGTCGGGTATCTGTAGCAGCTCACCGGCCTGGCTAGGCTGTCATCTGCGCGTGAGAGGAAAAACATTATTTAATCCCGGGAGGGGGGGGAGAGGAGGGGGGGGGGGGGGGGAGGCTGCGGGAAACCCTGCGTACCTCTGCGGGATGCGGATGATGACGACTGCCTTCTGGAGATGAGCGGGTCCGGTTGTCTGTCCCCCCCCCCCCCGGTCCAACCTGGAAAGCCGTCAGGAGGGTCGCTGTGATGCGCTGAGGCGGCGGACCGCATACATGCGCATCACGGTCGCGAGCCGCTCGTCTATTGGATGGATGACGTCACAGAAGAGGCACGAGCCGGTCCAACCAGCTGTTGGAGCATGAACAAGCTTTCAGAGCGCGGCTTTGCATTTCCTGCTCTTTTATCTGTTTATTATAGCCACGCAGTTAAGAGCACCCCCACCCCCCCACCCCCCCCCCCCCCCCATCTTTTTTCCTCTTTTTTTTCAAACCACAGTTTAAAAGCAGACACTTTTAAACACACAGATCTCTTTAAAACAGTTTGATGCGCTTCAGGGTCTTCAGATTGTTATAAGTTATAACCTTCTGAGCCTGGATGTCAGGAAACAAGATGCTACACAAGTTAGTATATAGCTCCTAAACGCCCTAATATATATATTATATAATATACGCCAAAATAATAAAATTATTATTTCATATATGAAATAATAATTTATGCACCAGTGGGGCGTTTTGGATTAGAGATGAGACTTTAAAAATAGCCTCATCATTCTTACTCTGCCATTTTTAATGAGATTTCCCCAGAACTCTACTACAGGATGTAATCGGAAACTGCAAGTTAATTTAAAAAAAAAAAAAAAAAAACACACACACATTTTCCCCTGGCGTGAGACCTTGTCTGGAGCAGTATTTATATATGAATTAAAACACGGACCTAATGAGGCAGAAGGTCGTTTTTTTGGAGTCATCTGTGGATGTTTTTTGATCTTTTTATTTCCAGTTTCAGGAGTAAATCAGCCTTCAGAGCCACCTGAGTTTTCACTCAGGTGTTGAGTCATCAAACGGACGCATACATGAATTCAGACAAGATAGTGATAGTTACTGATGTGAAGAGGCCTGAAATTAAATTAGTTGCATGTCCTGTAAACCATGTTCTGGCTTTTTCTGTTCAAACCCACCCGTTTAGTTGTCTGATCCCTACAGCTGCATCATTATATTTATTTGAAGTTAGGGGTGCACGATAACAGGAAATTATGACGTCATTCTGATAAGTCCGATATCACGACAAATAGCCCCGATAACATTTATATTTTTGCCAACACGGCAGTGTCTCGCTCCCTCTGAGCCTTGAATGACCGGCAGTAAATGTTATGTTCAAGTGATGTCGGACATAATTCAGAAAAAGTGATTTCCCAATCAGGAAAATCAAGAATACCCCCCTCATGCCAGAAAACAACTCGTTAACTCGGTCATAATTTTAGTAGTTTACTAACTTTAATTGATATTCGCAGTATTTTTTCCCACATGTTACACATAAAAAAAGAAAAAATAGAAAAGGCTGAAAGAACGACTAGCAAATGAGGAAACGTGGGAATTTACGTTACACCTTGAATGCAGCCTGCAGCACAGCGCTGATCACAACAAACTTGGCGGCGTGGAACTTGGTTAAAGTTTCAGAAGAAGATAGTTTGGTGGTTATTTGTGACGAATCCTCCGAGTGAATTCTACGAGGAGGGAAGCACAAGCTTTAATACGTAAAATCTGATCAGCCACCTACAACATAACAATCACTTCCATGGAGTTTTGAAATCGCGCTAATGGAAGCTAATGCTAACGTGCGCAAGCCAGCAGCAGTCTCTCCTCTCCCCTCATCTCTCTCATCTAAAGCTTCCATGAGATAAAAAAATAAAAACTACTGACCTTAACTTTAATTAAAGGTATTAATTTAAATGGAACCACAAGTCAAAATCCTTTAAATGTTAATCTTTTTCAGTTTGTAATTCTGATGCATGTATTTCCATCAGTTCAAGGAGCCTTTATTTTTTATATCAGTCAGTAATGAACCTTATTTAAGTTAATGTGAGATATCAAATAGGTTTGTTTGATAGCTTTAAGAAAATGTTTGAGAGGCTTGACAATAGCTTTTCAATGGAAAAAATAAATATCTGTTCATTTAAAGAGTCCAAACTATTTTTTGATTTTGTTCATAGTATTGATGTAATGATCTTAGGTATATGTGTGTGTGTTATCAATATCAGTATCGGCCTTTAGGAGCTGAAAGTTATCAGTTATCGGTATCAGTTTTAAAAAGCAGTTATTGTGCATCTCTATTTGAAGTGTAGCGTCCAACCAATAAAGCCAATAACACAACCCCGCTGTGCCAAAATAACCCACGGCTTTGTTGGTCTGCATCAGAAATAAACCACACTGGCTTACTTTTAACCCAGCAGGTTCTAGAGCTGGAGTTCAGTTCAGGTAAAGGCTGCTAAGGACCCAAAGAGTAAAAAAATATCAGCATCTTGATTGGTGGTCAGCCTGCAGGCACATCCTGCTGCTCGTTAACTCACAGAGATGCAAAAGAAAGAAAATATCTACAAAAAAAGACATGAAAGTAGCATGAATAAATGTGAGACAAAGAGCTGCAAAAATTGGACAAATGCAAAAAGATCCAAAAGAAATAAGGATTGACCGTAAATTACTTCCAGGGCAGTGATAAAGAGCTGCAAAATGAATGCAGAGATGAAAAAATTTTCCCAGAAAGCCACAAAACTAAAACCAGACAGAAACACGACAGACATTGAGTTGAAAAATAAAGCCCTTAAGAGCTGTAAGATGATCACAAATGTAAGACAAACAACAACAAAAGCACAACAAAGGACAGTGATTACAACTACAAGAGGCACAAAATGACCAAAGAGACAAACTAACCACATAAACTGGCAAGAAAAGTTAAAATGACTAAAGAAAAAAAAAAAATACCCAGAAGCATCCATGAAGCTGGACTCAAACACACAACTGGCAACACGCAACAGCAGCAGGGAAGCGTAACGTCTCAAACTGGCCACATGGTGGCGCCGTCTGCTCACCGTTATCCACGCTGGTTTAAGAGATGCTGGCAGGACTGTGTGGCGCGTGGGACACGTGTGGGACCCGTGTGGGACCCGTGTGGGACGCGTGTGGGACCCGTGTGGGACCGTGTGGGACCCGTGTGGGACGCGTGTGGGACCCGTGTGGGACCCGTGTGGGACCCGTGTGGGACCCGTGTCCTCCACAGATGCTGCACTCGAGCAGCAAAGTCGTCCAAGAGCTACTGAGACTAAAGAACCCGTCAGCATCAGGACCATCAGGACCATCAGGACCATCAGGACCATCAGGACCAGCAGCATCAGAACCATCAGGATCATCAGGACCATCAGGACCATCGGCAGCATCAGGACCATCAGGACCATCAGGACCATCACATCATCATCATCAGGAGCATCAGGACCATCATTAGCATCAGGCATCAGCATCAGGACCATCAGGCAGGCATCAGGACCATCAGGACCATCAGCAGCATCAGGACCATCAGGACCATCAGGACCATCAGGACCATCATTAGCATCAGGACCATCAGGACCATCAGGACCATCAGGACCATCAGCAGCATCAGGACCATCAGGACCATCAGGACCATCAGGACCATCATTAGCATCAGGACCATCATTAGCATCAGGACCATCATTAGCATCAGGACCATCAGGACCATCAGCAGCATCAGGATCATCAGGACCATCAGCAGCATCAGGTCCATCAGGCAGCATCAGGACCATCATTAGCATCAGGACCATCAGGACCATCAGGACCATCAGGACCATCAGGACCATCAGGCAGCATCAGGACCATCAGGACCATCAGGACCATCATTAGCATCAGGACCATCATATCAGGCATCATCAGGACAGCATCAGGACCATCAGGACCATCAGCATCAGGACCATCATCAGCATCAGGACCATCAGCAGCATCAGGACCATCAGGACCATCATTAGCATCAGGACCATCATTAGCATCAGGACCATCAGGACCATCAGGCATCAGGACCATCAGCAGCATCAGGCATCAGCATCAGGACCATCAGACCATCAGGACCATCATAGCATCAGGACCATCATCAGCATCAGGACCATCATTAGCATCAGGACCATCAGGCAGCATCAGGACCATCAGGACCATCAGGATCATCAGGACCATCAGCAGCATCAGGACCATCAGGACCATCAGCAGCATCAGGACCATCAGGCAGCATCAGGACCATCAGGACCATCAGGACCATCAGGACCATCAGCAGCATCAGGACCATCAGGACCATCAGCAGCATCAGGACCATCAGGACCATCAGGACCATCAGGACCATCAGGACCATCAGGATCAGGACCATCAGGACCATCAGGACCATCAGGACCATCAGCAGCATCAGGACCATCAGCAGCATCAGGACCATCATTACCATCAGGACCATCAGGAGCATCAGGACCATCAGGACCATCAGCAGCATCAGGACCATCATTAGCATCAGGACCATCATCAGGACCATCAGGACCATCATTAGCATCAGGACCATCAGGACCATCATTAGCATCAGGACCATCAGGACCATCAGGACCATCAGGACCATCATTAGCATCAGGACCATCATCAGCATCAGGACCATCAGGACCATCAGGACCATCACAGCATCAGGACCATCATTCAGGACCATCAGGCATCAGGACCATCATCATCAGGACCATCATTAGCATCAGGACCATCAGGACCATCAGGACCATCAGGACCATCATTAGCATCAGGACCATCAGGACCATCAGCAGCATCAGGACCATCAGGACCATCAGCAGCATCAGGACCATCATTAGCATCAGGACCATCAGGACCATCAGCAGCATCAGGACCATCAGGACCATCATTAGCATCAGGACCATCATTAGCATCAGGACCATCATTAACATCAGGACCATCAGGACCATCAGGACCATCAGGACCATCAGCATCAGGCATCAGGACCATCATTAGCATCAGGACCATCATTAGCATCAGGACCATCATTAGCATCAGGACCATCAGGACCATCAGGACATCAGCATCAGGACCATCATTAGCATCAGGACCATCATCAGCATCAGCATCAGGACCATCAGGACCATCAGGACCATCAGCAGCATCAGGACCATCATTAGCATCAGGACCATCAGGACCATCATTAGCATCAGGACCATCATTAGCATCAGGACCATCAGCAGCATCAGGACCATCAGGACCATCATTAGCATCAGGACCATCAGGACCATCATTAGCATCAGGACCATCAGGACCATCAGGACCATCAGGACCATCAGGACCATCATTAGCATCAGGACCATCAGGACCATCAGGACCATCAGGACCATCAGGACATCAGGACCATCAGGACATCAGGACCATCAGGACCATCATTAGCATCAGGACCATCAGCAGCATCAGGACCATCAGGACCATCATTAGCATCAGGACCATCAGGACCATCAGGACCATCAGGACCATCAGGACCATCAGGACCATCAGGACCATCATTAGCATCAGGACCATCAGGCAGCATCAGGACCATCAGGACCATCAGGACCATCAGGACCATCAGGACCATCAGGACCATCAGGACCATCATTAGCATCAGGACCATCAGCATCAGGACCATCAGGACCATCAGGACCATCAGGACCATCAGGACCATCAGGACCATCATAGACCATCAGGACCATCAGGACCATCAGCAGCATCGGTGTCTTTTAAAGCCACGTGTTTTCATAAACAACTCCAAGCACCAAAAATATGCAACAACCCGTCAGGATAAATTACAAGATCGCAATACAGATAAAATAATGAAAAGTGACATCAAATTGTTTACGTTTCGGTCTTCACCTGCAGGAATCTGGAATCCCCACAGGATCTCCATGGCAACGAAGTAAGCAGTGGGGGCGTCCTCACACCTCAGTCGCCGTCCCTGGTCTTGTGTGTGTGTGTGTGTTCATGTGTGTGTGTGTGTGTGTTGAGGCTCCTGAGGCCGCCCTGTTCTGAACTGGTGGCGTCGGGGGGGATGCTGCTGTGCCTTTGAGGTTCTGGAGCCATGGGTCCGTAACCATGGCTGTGGAGGCTGGCCCCAGGTATCACATCCCTCCCTTCCCAGTTCATCCCAGCAACTTCCAGTCTGCTCCGCGGGGAAAAGACTGCCGTTTTAGCGCCTCTCAGGTTTGTGAGTAAATGAAAGATAAAGCGAAATCTGCGGCAACGAGGAACATCCTGTCTCGGGGCGACGCAGGAAAAAAAATAGTCCATCTGTGACCTCCGTATTATTAACCCTCATTCTACCGACATATTTCACATACATGGATTAATAAATACTGTGAATAAATACTGTAATAAACAACCATCAAAGAAAAATTACAACTTTTTTCTTCTCAGAATATTATTACTGATGTATTAAATGTCATCTGAGGAAAAAAACAACAACAGATTATTATTATTTTAAGAAAGTTATAGTTAATTTGCATATTTTATAAAACGAAAATATACTTTTCTTTAACCCAAAAATGTCAACAGTGGAATTTTATGATCTCCTTTACAGCAATTAAGATCCTATCTGAGCTAAGCACAAATCCATTGAAATTTTTCAAATCAGTTAAAGAATGAGGCTCTCTATTACCATCTCTATGGTCGTCACGTTAGACTTTATTCTGATATAATTTAGTGTTCAGTAATTTCAATTGAACATTATTTGTGTTGTATTTATATGGTGAAACCAACCAAGGTCATTTTGAACCCAATATATATATATAAAAAAAAACTTAAATAAACCCACAATCATTTAAATGTCACTACATTTTAATTTTATTTGAATTTTAATACAAAAGTCAAAAATACAAA
The DNA here is from genome assembly GCA_018398805.1 of Hirundichthys speculiger. Classification (NCBI taxonomy): domain Eukaryota; kingdom Metazoa; phylum Chordata; class Actinopteri; order Beloniformes; family Exocoetidae; genus Hirundichthys; species Hirundichthys speculiger. The sequence continues at coordinate 22,894 of JAGFBZ010002223.1, read as the reverse complement.
AGTAAGATACTTTAAATTAGGACCCATGGCAAACATTGACTCAATAAATGGTTCCATCTATTAAAAATACAGGCGGAATTAGAGATTTTGACTGGAGTCCTCTTGGACCACAATGCATTGGAATTAAAAAAAAAAACACAGATCAAGACAGAAACAGAAAAAAATCATATGACATCATTAGGAACAAATTGATTGACAAAGTCATGAAAAATTGGAATTATAGAATAAAGCACCTCTGAGATATGACAAAAAGTACACCTCTGGGCTCCGAGACGACCCCAGCCGGCGGTACGAGGGTTGAGACGTCCTCAGATACCAGGAACGGCTTCTACGGTGGTCAGAAGTGCTGCAGCATCACATTTCTGCGATCTTAGCGTCTCTTCATCAGCTTCCTGTGAAACCCTAGAATTTAAAAAACCTTCCCGGCTCCCAGCAGAGCCGCTTCACTCCCAGTCTGCAGACCTGGGAAACTGGGAGGAAGAGCCTTCGGTTATCAGGTTCCTCTCCTGGGGTACCAGGACCCAGCTCCTCGCGCTGGAAACGAAACACGTGACACTGATCTAAAGGAGATAAAAATTTTAGTCTGAATTTGTAGTTTTAATGCTTTTGATCTGTTCGAGATTCAGCAGATCAAGTGAGTATTTGATCAATAAGACAGTCTGGTCCAGAGCTGCTGATGTGTTTCGTATGGAAGTATTTTTGTGCCACCTGAGTTTGAATACGAATTTTTAAGATTGAAATTTTTCAGCATCAAAATCAGACTTTGAATTTTAAAAAACATCAGATTTCCAGCACTGAATTTTTTTTTGCCCCTGAATTTTATTTTGTTAAAATAAATTCAGTGTTATAAAAATCTATTTTAAATGTTTAATACAAACAGCAAATAAAGTAAACAGACTCACCGCAGCACCATCACCTGAGTTTGCTGCCATGGCCGACCGGTCCGTCTTACTATCTGGGTGGGTGTCACATGACCAATGGAGCGTAACGTGATTGGTTGGACGTTGGCTGAATTGAGACAGGGATCGATTGCTTCTCCCTGGTGACCCGGATGTTGAGTCTGGTTCTTTTTACACTGAATTTTTTGAGGTTGAATTTTTTTACCCTGAATTTTTTGAGGTTGAATTTTTTTACACTGATTTCTTTTTTAGAAATTGAATTTTTTTTACACTAAATTTTTTGAGATGTTGATTTTTTTTTTTTTACATTGAATTTTTTGGGGTGTTGAATTTCTTTGCGTGTTGAATTTTGAAACTGAATACTTTAAGACAACAATTTTTTTAACACTGAATTTATTTTAACAAAATAAAATTCAGAGGCAAAAAAAAATTCAGTGCTAGAAATCTGATGTTTTTTAAAATTCAAAGTCTGATTTTGATGCTGAAAATTTTCAATCTTAAAAATTTGTATTCAAACTCAGGTGGCACAGAAATACTTCCATAGTTTCGTGCCTGACAGCTGTGATTAAACCGAAGGGGGAAGCTGTGGTTTACTGGGGAGACAAAGTTACACCTTTAATCAACAGAAAAGCCTCCCATTCTCCTCTTTTCTTGCTATTAAAAGCTTTTTTTTTTATTTTTTGTCTCCAGGCCTGTAATCAATGCAGGGAAAGCATTAATATTTGAGACTTTAATGCTCATCACCCCCCCACACCCCCCCCCCCCCCCCCCCCACCCCCCCCCCCCCCCCGCCTCTCCAGAGCTGTCTGACTCAGGGAGACGGCTCATATTTTAACATGACGAGGCAAAATCTGCAGTACATTTAGCAGAAACACGATTTATGCAGCCGGGTGACAAACTTCATGATGCCCACTAGAGGTGGGCGGATCGATCCAAATATCGATAATATCGATACCAGCACTGGTATTGATATCAAACAATACTCGTATAAAAAGATTGATACTCAAGCTTTTTTTCTGGTGTTATAAGATAAAATAACATTAGATAATCCTTTATTTATTCCACAACGGGGAAATTTATAGCGTTATAGCAACAGGAAAGTCCACACAGTGCAGACCAGGGTTAGAGTAGTTTTGGATTTTCCATTTGTTTTAGTTTTTATTTAGTTTTTAGTTTAGTTTTTCAAATTCAGTTAGTTTTAATTCATTTTTAGAGCAGTTTTGCTAGTTTTTATTTATTTTTGTTTTGAAATACTTAGTATAGTACACTGAAACAATACAGTTTCAGTTAGTTATCGTTTTTTTTAAAAACTCGTTTTTATTTTATTTCAGTTAACGAAAATGTTTTTTCAATTCTAGTTTTCGTTCTTTTTCGTTAACGATAATAACCTTAGTGCAAACAAAATTACACAAGTATTGAAAGATATAATATCATAAGAGGCGGACTAGAAAAAGCATCATGAACAGAACAATTCAACTCCAAGGAACATTTACACAAAAATGTTAATTGTGATAAAGAATTTTTCTGTCACCTATAAAGTTTCTATTCTATCCTGGTTTTTAACTAAATAATCCAAAGATAAAAATCACAAAGACACTAAAAGGTCTGCAGTTTCATGATAGATCAAGATCAATATGAAAAAGTATTGGTATTGGTATCGATATCGGCGATACTGGCCCTGTATTTACTTGGTATCAGATCGATACCAAAATTCCCAGTATCGCCCATCTCTAACGCCCACCGCTGTCAGGCTCCGCGGGTTTTGCTTCGTCTTGTGTTTTCCTCTCCACCTTCTGCTCTAAAAGCATCTTCCTCTTCCTCTTCCTCTTCCTCTGAGTGCTCCGTCTGTCGCCTCGTCCCTTCGCCAGGCGTTAGCTCTGCTCTCCAGCTGTGCTTCTCACCTGTTGCTCCTCCCCCTCTGTTCTCTCGTCACCTGGCTGCTCTCATCACATCTGCATTTTGGACTTTGACGTCCTGCTTTGTGCTTAAAGTAAAAGACGTTGTGAGTTACTTACCGAACTGCATATTCACACAACACGAGTCACAACGTCAGTGAGGCCCGGTACTGATTCTGTAAGAGATTCAGAATATTATTGCTTAAAAAAAAAAAAAAAGAAAAGAAAATACATTACAAAAAACATTGTAGCAACTAATGGAATTTAGCCTATTTTAGCTTCACTGAAAGTACACTGTGTTGCCAAAAGTATTTGCTCATCCACCCAAATTATGGGATTCAGGTGTTCCAGTCACCTCCATGTCCACAGGTGTATAAATTAATCACCTAGACATGTTTCTAGAAACATCTGTGGAAGAATCAGGAGCTCAGTGAATTCCAGGTGAACTGTGACAGGATGACACCTGAGAAACAAATCCAGTCGCTCCTAAATATTCCAGTCACCTGTCAGCTGGATTATCAGGAAATGGAAGTGTTTGGGAACGACAGCAACTCAGAAGTGGTAGGACAGGTAAACTGAGGGGGCGGGGCCAGAGTCAATCACTACAGACCTCCAGACTTCACGTGTCCTTCAGATCAGCTCAACAACAGAGCAGAACCAGAACCAGAACCTTCTGGTCCAACATCAGTGTTTGACCTCACTAATGTTCTTCTGGAAGGATGGACAGAAATAAACACACCTGAACCTGGTGGACAGACTTCCCAGAAGAGCTGAAGCTGTTCCAGCTACAAAGATGGAGCCACGTCATGTTGATCAGGAGTGGGAGGAGCTAAAGCTCAGGTGTGAGTCAAAGCAGGTGAGAGAAGACAGTAAGAGGCAGAGAGTTCCTCTATCAGCATTAAAGACACCTGAGCTTCTTTTACAGGTGTACAGTTAACCTGGTTAAATAAAGGTTTCAGTTTAATATTGTTCTATCGTATGTAATTTCATCTTTTGCTCTGTGAAACCTCCAGTTTAAATGTGTTTCATTAAAATGGCTGACTGGACCCGTCTTTAGCCTGCAGGATGTTCCATCTACGACCCAGAACTTCAGATCTGATCCGTCACGTCGTTACGACAGCTAACATCGTTAGGACAGCTAACATCGTTACGACAGCCTTCATCTCAGCTGACTGTTATTGTTACTGTTAAATTAGCTTTTGTGGATGACAAGCTGTCTCAACTGTGGCATGGACACGGTTACATGATGTGTTTTAATTCTTAATTATTACGAATTAAATAATTCAGAATTAAACTATTTTTCTTCGAGTTTACATGGAAATAGTAATTCCGAACTGAGGTTTAAATGGAAAACACGTTTGATCGGGTTTATCCAATTCAGCTTTAGGTCTGGGGGTTGGGAAGGGTTCTGATTGGCTGGGGGGGGCGGACATCTTTACGTATTTACGTCTAACGGAAGAAAACAAACTTACTCGATTAGCAACAACATGGAGGACTACATTATTAGCATCCTTTTTGGATTAGTTTTGATTTTATTTTTGAAGCAGCAGCGCGACAACATCATGTCGATGATTTTCTTTCTAAAACAAGCCCAGCGCAGAATATTAGCGTCATGGCGACAGACGGGCAAGAGAACTAGCATGTGCAGAAAGACGGGAATTAATTTAAAACGGAATGAGTGTAAACATGACCGCGGAATTATTCTATTAGGATTTAAAATCAGAATAAACCAGACACTTACTTCAGAATTAAGTTTAATTCAGAATGGACATTTTCATTCAGAATTAGGTGTTTACATGGTAATTTTTAATCATTTTAAATCTGATTTAATTTTAATTCTGAATTAAAGAGGAATTAAACTTCTCATGTAAACGCACTAATTGAGTTTCAGAACTCACTTTGAAACATTATTCTCATTTATTCCTCTTTTTATTATTTGCTCACACAATATTTTTTTAGAGGAGTGAAATACTCCCCATGATGCTCTTTTAACAACCAATCACGGTTCTGATCTGTTGCAAATTCAGGTCAGGTACATTCGGGGTTTAGGAGGTGCAGGTTAGCTATAATTTCTCACGCACATCGCTGTAGGGATGGAACGGTTAGCGGTATTACGGTAAAGCGCAGTAATATTTTACGTGATAACGATTACTGTTTATGTTTGACTTCATCTCGTTATCGCAGTCGATTACCAGGATGTGTAATATCAGCTTCATTCAAGTCTGTGAGCGACTCGTGACTGTGTCTCGCATGAATATGTAGCTTGTAACATCGGTATCGTAACGTTAGCATGGAGGAAAGTTGTGATAGCACGCAGGACATTGAAAAATGACCGGAACGATGTTCTTCTGATGCAGTTAAAATATTAATTTGTTCCATTAACTGATCCGACAATCATAACGCCGGCAGTTAGCGCCACAGCGCTAACAGCTAACCAATAACAGACAGCTACCTTTATACCTGACCCTCAGGTAACAACACAGCGACACCCACAGACACACAGAGTGAACTACAATTCAGAACAACATATTTGGCTCCTAAACAACTGTTTCTTTATTTACACATTAATACTTATTTAAGATTCAGCTTAAAGTCAAAAGTTTATTTTGAGGTTTGTTTATTTAAAATAAAACCTCTTTCTGTGCCGGTTGTTTCTCTGTTTAATGTGAAAGTTTCATTTTGATAAAATTTTGGCTTCTGATGTTTCAATATGACAAGAAAATCACAAGATTTAGTGAAATTATTAAAATGCATGTTTTTTTTTAGATATTTGTACAGCAATTAAGAATATCGCGATAATATCGTAAACCGTGATAATTTGGTCACTATAATCGATATATCAGATTTTCCCTACACACAGACATGATATGAAACCCGCCGCCGCTGTGATGTGATCCGTTATTTCTCCGGTGCTGAGCAGCGCGCGTCCTGAGTCGTGATCCTCTTGCGTGAGCTGTGCGTGTGTCATCTCTGACGTTACCGGCCCGCCTACACGCCCCTGTCCGTGACCGTCGGTGACAGAGAGGCGGGCTCTTCCGCCCCGCGGAGAGGAGCCGCACGGACGCACGGACGGACGGACGGACGGCTCCAGCGTCTCGGTGAAGGAAGCGGCGCGGTGACCGACGCGCGTGCTGACCGGCATGGACACCGGAGGACACTGACCTACCGGGAACCATGCCCACCGTCCTCGGTGGCAAAGGGAAACTTTCCATTGTCTGCTTTCTGCTCCGATGCGCGTGTTCTCAGGTGAGAGGATGGACGGATTAAGAGATTCTTCATGCTTAGTCTATAAATAAAATAAAATTAACATAATTATGAGCGATCAGAGCCTGGTTGCGTGATTATGTCTCATAAACGGCTCAGTAACTGGACCGGAACCAGTCTGTCAGTGTTATTCTCGCTTCAGATTCGAGCCAAAAGTAACCGGTCCGGCATCATATGACTTGTGACGAGATAAATAATTATATTTGGCCTGATATCAGTCATCAGTCTGGAAATGAGAATAAAGTTAGGAGTTTAGTGCTTTACACTGTAAAACAGGTGGTCTTAAACAAGATTAAAAACACTACAACTGAGGAAAAAGGTTCTCAAAACAAGTGAACAAAATCTGTCCATGCAGCAAGATTAGATTAGATTAGATTAGATAATTTCACTTCTGAAATTAAGATTGTAGGAACACTTGTTTCTAGATTTAAGAAAGGTATAGTTTGTTATTGAATCTTAAAACAAGATTTATTTTGACAAGGAGGAGGAAAAACCTAATACATCTTATTTTAAGTGTTAATTGTCTCATTTTAGGATTCCCTGCCTGTTAAGACAAACAAGTAAAGTTTTACTTGATATAAGATTATACTGATTAAATTGAATAAAGTAATTATTAAAAGAAGAAAAAATGTAAGTTATTTTTTTCTTGTAAGAACCAAATAATTTGCAGCGCAGCTCTCAAGGATGAATTTAAAGTTCCCTGCAGGAGTGAAAGATCCGGTAAACGTCAGAACCAGAACATAACTCCAGTAACCAGCTAGTTTAAGAATGCAGCAGCTGCAGCTGCAGTCGTTCACGGCTGCTGCTGCTGCTGCTGCTGCTGCAGGTGTTTTCATGGGTTGTGGTTTTCTGGCCTCGGGGGGGTTGAACTCATTTGGGTGTTGCACCAGAGCTGTTGCCTGCGGTGCTCGTGGGTAATATCACGTGAAGCACGTTGGACTTGATCACAGTGACATTAATGGCGTGAACTGATGATGTTCTCCTGCAGAACCTGGACTGCACTCTCAGAAATAGGGGTACAGTACGAGTCCTTTTTTGTCCCCTGAGGTACAATCTACACAAATGTACCCCTTAGGGTTAATTATTGGACCTTAAGGTACCTATATGTACCTTTTTGATGGTCCAAAAGGTACATATATGTACTCAAGTGGGTACAAAAGGTACAAAAGGGTACAAAATTGTACCTTCTGAGGGTACTGCCCCAGTGACAAGCCATTGTACCTCTAAAGGTACAATTCTGTACTTTCTTTTCTGAGAGTGTGTGTTTACATTTTTGGTTTCATGCCTGAGGTTTGTAACTGCCTCGTGGTTGAATCAGAATACTTTAACACACTTTATCTGCAGACCACTGAGTCATTCTAGTAGAGGCAAACGCAGGCAAGCTTCAAAGCACACTGAGTTTCTTCTGCGTGTATTTATACTGCACAGATGGTAGATACCAAAGACGCACAGAACTAAGAAGCAAATCACTAAAACTTGAATATAATGTATAAAAGGAAAGTTAAACAGCTCTGCAGGTCACATGTGAGAAAGAAAAAGGCATTTAGCAGACTTTTATCAATTCCTGTTTATAATGCTCGCTGGGTTTCAGGGTGAATGTAAGTTATGAGCTGAGTTATTATTATCATTATTATCATTATTATGACGAGGGCTGGGTAAGTTAACGCGTTATTATCGAGTTAACGCATTAATTTATTAACGCCGACATTTATTTTTATCGTGTGTTAACGCATGTTGCTCACATGCTTTTGTTTTGAAAAGTCTGTTACTGGCTGCTGCGGAACCGGAAGATAAATAGCAGACAAAACTAAAACAGACATGGAGAACGGTAAAAATCTGTGAACTTTACAGTTCAGGTAGCAATATTAACAATTCTGTCTAAAAAAAAAACTTTCAAACCCCTTTGTTCAAGACGATGGCGTCATTCGTCCATGTTCCATCAGATCTGCTCCATGTGTTCACTGTCCTGCTGTTCTCTAGCTGGTTACTGCAGTGCGGCTCCATCTATGCTCAGATGTGTATGACAACAGAAAGTCTGTTCCTTCATTATAAACAAAGCCATTCTGGGTCGTAAACCAGACAATAAAATATTAAAACTAATTCAGTCCCGTGGCCTGTTTGCTAAAATTGAAATATAAAAAAAACAGGCATTATTTTGTTTGTTAGATTAAAAAACGGAAAAAAAAATAAAAAGTCACTTTTTAATTTTTAAAATTTTTGATTGACAATCGAAAATGGACAAAAACAAATGATTCACAGATAATTACGGATTGATAAAGTTACTGAACTTTAACATGGACATTTTCATTTTAAAGTTCTCCCAGACGGAGGATTCAACAGAAACAAGGTTATTTGTAACAACTGACAAGTTGAACTCCCCGTTAAAAGTTTCTGCTGTTACCTCAGAAATTACCTGTTTTAATGTTCTGATTGTGGCCTCTAGATTGTTAGCATTTTGTTGGTAGACTTTTTATTTTTCATTAAAAAAACAGGATGACATTAATGTCCTGGCAGTGACAATAAGCTTTATTTTATTTGACATTTTTTAAGATTAAATTTACATTAAATATGTGTTACTGACAAGTGCTGATGTTAAAAGTGTTTAAACAACAAATGTTATGACACTTTAGTTCATATGGCAGCAGAACATTTAAATAAAAGTGACCTTTACACTACTTTTGAATTCATTATTTGATTTTTTCATATATGATGCGATTAATCGTGATTAATCAGGGAAATAATGCGATTAATTGCGATTAAAATTTTTAATCGTTGCCCAGCCCTGGTTATTACAGAAAAAAGAAGTTTGCATCAGCGCTGGTATCCGTCCAATCACCTGCAGCTTTGATTTCTACGACATGAGTCATCAACAAATTCAAAAGTCTTCTCGACTCTCATGATTACTCATGAGTGTGTGTGTGGGCGCATGTTTGTGTGTGTGTGTAAGAGAGAGAGAGAGAGAGAGAGAGAGAGAGAGAGGAAGCGACTGACTGTAAGGGTTACAGTAAAGTGTGAGACTGAGTTGTGAATGCAGCAGCAAAAAGGCGGGAAGCCCAGTGCAGAAGGTGATTTGTGAGCGTTTGTGACGGTGACTGGTGGTTGACCTGATGAGCAGCTGGTGGAAGACGCCGACTGTCTCGTCCTCCGACTGTCTCGTCCTCCGACTGTCTCGTCCTCCGACTGTCTCGTCCTATATTCGTTCGCCGGGGCCTTACGCACCGCCGTGTCTGTGCTGCATCTGAAATTTGCATCTGAAAGTTGCTCTGAAGTGTCTCTCAACTGCCTCTCAGTAGATTTCAGCCTTGACTTCCTTCAGTTTTTCAGTTTAATGTCTCTTAAACACCTTTCTTCTCCGGTCTGAGCAGGTAACCAGAAGCCGACCCGCCAGCTGTGCCAAAGACATTTTAAAGGTAAGGAACTGTTTGAGCTCGACTGTGGTTTTCAAGACAATAACCAGTTTCTTTTTAAAGCATTTACGCTTGAGTTTTAGTAAATATCTCATTCAGCGCGTTTACATGGGAAGTTTAATTCCTCTTTAATTCAGAATTAAAATTAAATCCGATTTAAAATGATTAAAAATTACCATGTAAACACCTGAAAATGTCCATTCCAAATTAAACTTAACTCTGAAGTAAGTTGCTGGTTTATTCTGATTTTAAATCCTAATAGAATAATTCTGCGGTCATGTTTACACTCATTCAGCTTTAAATTAATTCCCGTCTTTCTGCGCATGCTAGTTCTCTTGCCCGCCTGTCGCCATGACGCTAATATTCCGCGCTGGGACTTGTTTTAGAAAGAAAATCATCGACATGATGTTGTCGTGCTGCTGCTTCAAAAATAAAATCAAAACAAATCCAAAAAGGATGCTAATAATGTAGTCCTCCACGTTGTTGCTAATCAAGTAAGTTTGTTTATCTTCCGGTAGACGTAAAAACGTAAAGATGCCCGCCCCCCCCCCCCCCCCCCCCCCCCCATCCAATCAGAACCCTTCCCAACCCTCAGACCTAAAGCTGAATTGGATAAAGCCGATCAAACGTGTTTTCCATGTAAACCTCAATTCAGAATCACTATTTCCATGTAAACTCTAAGTAAAGTAGTTTAATTCTGAACTAAAAAACATCGTGTAACCGTGACCGTTATATTTGTGACGATCAGCCGCTGAGACGAGGAGGAAGCGGCAGCGTCTGCTCTGCTCTGAGTTACTCTTGTTTGCATCAGTTCATCTGCAGCCATAAACTGTGTTCAGATTTCAGAGAACGGTGAAATAAAACGATTTCACAACCGCTTCATCAGGTGAAATAATCCACCGACAACATGACGAAACCCAAAAAAGTGGAAATCTTTCCAGAATAAAGCGGCAGCCAGAGGTCGCAGCTTCTTCCTGACGCTGTTAGAAAACTCCGCAGCCTTTTAAACTAGTCGTGAGAGAAGCTACAGGTTGAATTTGGTTTGACTGACTGATTAGTTACTGGAGCAAATATCCTCTTTGGTTCATTGGTTTTCTGCCTTTCACATCATGACAGACCCCCCCCCCCCCCCCCCCCCCCCCCCCCCGTCTCTCTTTTACGCTGCTGTACGTACGACAGCGGCAGAGGCTCAGATGCTCGGGGGGGCCGGGGCGGGAAAGAGGAAGATGGCAACACTCGACGGCCCACCTGGGAGGCTCTGTTGTTGCTGGAGGAGGAAGAGGAGGGAGACGGTCGCTGTGTCCTTGGTGACTGAGGAAGGAGGGATAATGAAGCGAAAGGATGAGCGGCGGGAAAGGAAACACTTGCCCTCCGGGGTGCAGTGTACTGGGCGGGAAAAGGGGGGGAGGAGGAGGAGATTTAGAGACCACTGCCAGGTTCATGGGAATATTGCAAACATTTTCCCGTGAATGCGTCCCCTCGCTTCAGATTCCCACCGGAGATTAAAGAAACGGACATTTTGTGGGAAAAGCTTCTAATAAACGAAACTCAGCTTCGTTTCTCGTATCCGCCTGAAAGCTGAAGTATATAAAAAATGTCAAGTGGTTCAGCCTGGGCAGCGTAGATCCTCGCTGGAGAGGAACGAGGCATCATCCAGGGGTTGTTGGGTATTTACGCCCCACCAGGCGACCTCTGACCTCTGACCTCTGACCTCTGACCTCTGACCTCTGACCTCCGGTCCAGCAGTGACATCATGAACTTGATGACAACCTTCTTATGCAACGCTTCAAAACAGTCATCAGACACGAGAGGCGACAGCGCACGAGTCATAAATGTCACGCACACGTCACAGATAAAACTGGCTGGGGGGGGGGGGGGGGGGGGGGGGGGATTATTATCAGCGCGCTAACGACGGCGGCGTTTTGTCTGCGTGCAGCTTCCCTTCCGGAGCTGCACAGAGATAACAAATAATAAATGAGGTACATCCTTGTAAAAGTTTGTTTAAGATTTCACCTCAAAGTGTGAATTATTATTTAATTTAAGTGACAGATGTGATGCAGTGGTGCTTCTCACTGAAACATCTGGAGCTAACAGTGACGAGACAAGAAACTGCTGCACAGCTGGATCGTCTGTGAGGCAGCGAACCTCCAACCAGAACACCAGCAGCGTTTCCTGTTTGAATTCATGACTCGGGTTTCAGTGACGGTTTTAGACGTATGATAATAAAACTTCCTCTGAGTGTTCAAACAGTTCAGTTCAGCTCTGCAGCAGCTGATTGTACAACAGGAGAAATCTGGACTGGAACCGTTATTTACTGAACCATCTTTGAGCCTCAACTCCCTCATCCACAGATGTTGTGATCAGCTGTCTGGCGTGAAAACTGACTGCAGGCTTAAAAAAAACAATAACTATTAATAACTAAATAACTAAAGAATAACTATTGTACGGTGATGACTTGTCTACGACGGAGTATCAGGGCCACACTGAGAAAAAAAAATTGTGAGCAATGATTTTTTTTTTTTAATTCTTCACTTACGAGAATAAAGTCGAAATGTCGAGAATAAAGTCGAAATGTTGAGAATAAAGACGAAATGTCGAGAATAAAGTCGAAATGTCGAGAATAAAGTCGAAATGTCAAGAATAAAGACGAAATGTCGAGAAGTCGAAATGTCGAGAATAAGTCGAAATGTCGAGATAAAGACGAAATGTCGAGATAAAGTCGAAATGTTGAGAATAAAGTCGAAATGTCGAGAATAAAGACGAAATGTAAGACGAAATGTCGAGAATAAAGACGAATGTAAAGACGAAATGTCGAGAATAAAGACGAAATGTCGAGAATAAAGACGAGAATGTCGAGAATAAAGTCGAAATGTTGAGAATAAAGACGAAATGTCGAGAATAAAGTCGAAATGTTCGAGAAATAAAGAGAAATGTCGAGAAATAAAGTCGAAATGTCGAGAATAAAGTCGAAATGTCGAGAAATAAAGACGAAATGTCGAGAAAAGTCGAAATGTCGAGAATAAAGACGAAATGTCAGAAAGAGAAATAAAGTCGAAATGTCGAGAATAAAGACGAAATGTCGAGAATAAAGACGAAATGTCGAGAATAAAGTCGAAATGTCGAGAATAAAGACGAAATGTCGAGAATAAAGTCGAAATGTTGAGAATAAAGTCGAAATGTCGAGAATAAAGACGAAAATGTCGAAAGAATAAAGTCGAAAATGTCGAGAATAAAGACGAAATGTCGAGAAGACGAAATGTCGAGAATAAAGACGAAATGTCGAGAATAAAGTCGAAATGTCGAGAATAAAGACGAAATGTTGAGAATAAAGACGTAATGTCAAGAATAAAGTCGAAATGTTGAGAATAAAGACGAAATGTCGAGAATAAAGTCGAAATGTTGAGAATAAAGTCGAAATGTCGAGAATAAAGACGAAATGTCGAGAATAAAGTCGAAATGTCGAGATAAAGTCGAAAGTCAAATGAAATGTCGAGAATAAAGAAATCGAAATGTCGAGAATAAAGTCGAAATGAAAGACGAAATGTCGAGAATAAAGTCGAAAATGTCGAGAAATAAAGTCGAAATGTCGAGAATAAAGACGAAATGTCGAGAATAAAGACGAAATGTCGAGAATAAAGTCGAAATGTCGAGAATAAAGTCGAAATGTCGAGAATAAAGACGAAATGTCGAGAAGACGAAATGTCGAGAATAAAGTCGAAATGTCGAGGAATAAAGACGAAATGTCGAGAATAAAGTCGAAATGTCGAGAATAAAGTCGAAATGTCGAGAATAAAGACGAAATGTCGAGAATAAAGACGAAATGTCGAGAATAAAGACGAAATGTCGAGAATAAAGTCGAAATGTCGAGAATAAAGTCAAAATGTCGAGAATAAAGTCGAAATGTCGAGAATAAAGTCGAAATGTCGAGAATAAAGACGAAATGTCGAAAATAAAGTCGAAATGTCGAGAATAAAGTCGAAATGTAAGAATAAAGACGAAATGTCGAGAAGACGAAATGTCGAGAATAAAGACGAAATGTCGAGAATAAAGTCGAAATGTCGAGAAAAGTCGAAATGTTGAGAATAAAGACGAAATGTCGAGAATAAAGTCGAAATGTCGAGAATAAAGACGAAATGTCGAGAATAAAGTCGAAATGTCGAGAATAAAGTCGAAATGTCGAGAATAAAGACGAAATGTCGAGAATAAAGTCGAAATGTCGAGAATAAAGTCGAAATGTCGAGAATAAAGACGAAATGTCGAGAATAAAGTCGAAATGTCGAGAATAAAGTCGAAATGTCGAGAAGAGAAAATGTCGAGAATAAAGACGAAATGTCGAGAATAAAGTCGAAATGTCGAGAATAAAGACGAAATGTCGAGAAATAAAGACGAATTGTCGAGAATAATGACGAAATGTCGAGAATAATGACGAAATGTCGAGAATTAAGTCGAAATGTGAGAATAAAGTCGAAATGTCGAGAATAAAGACGAAAATGTCGAGGAAGACGAAATGTCGAGAATAAAGACGAAATGTCGAGAATTAAGACGAAATGTCGAGAATTAAGCCGAAATGTCGAGAATAAAGACGAAATGTCGAGAATAAAGACGAAATGTCGAGAAATAAAGACGAATTGTCGAGAATAAAGACGAAATGTCGAGAATAAAGTCGAAATGTCGAGAATAAAGTCGAAATGTCGAGAATAAAGTCGAAATGTCGAGAATAAAGTCGAAATGTCGAGAATAAAGTCGAAATGTCGAGAATAAAGTCGAAAGTCGAGAATAAAGTCGAAAAATCGAGAATAAAGTCAAAATGTCGAGAATAAAGTCGAAATGTCGAGAAGACGAAATGTCGAGAATAAAGACGAAATGTCGAGAATAAAGTCGAAATGTCGAGAATAAAGTCGAAATGTCGAGAAATAAAGACGAAATGTCGAGAATAAAGTCGAAATGTCGAGAAAGAATAAAGTCGAAAATGTCGAGAGAATAAAGTCGAAATGTCGAGAATAGAATAAAGACGAAATGTCGAGAAATAAAGTCGAAATGTCGAGAATAAAGTCGAAATGTCGAGAATAAAGTGTCGAAATGTCGAGAAGAAAGACGAAATGTCGAGAATAAAGTCGAAATGTCGAGAAAAAGTCGAAATGTCGAGAATAAAGACGAAATGTCGAGAATAAAGACGAAATGTCGAGAATAAAGTCGAAATGTCGAGAATAAAGACGAAATGTTGAGAATAAAGTTGAAATGTCGAGAATAAAGTCGAAATGTCGAGAATAAAGTCGAAATGTCGAGAAAAAAGTCAAAATGTCGAGAATAAAGTCGAAACGTCGAGAAGAATAAAAGTCGAAATGTCGAAAGAGAATAAAGTGAAATGTCGAGAATAAAGAAGAAATGTCGAGAATAAAGAAATGTCGAGAATAAAGTGAAATGTCGAGAATAAAGACGAAATGTCGAGAATAAAGTTGAAATGTCGAGAATAAAGTCGAAATGTCGAGAATAAAGTTGAAATGCAGTTTCCAGAATTCCAGAATCGTTATAGTTTCTTTTTCTGAATAGGCGCAGTTTCTGACACAATCTCTTCAAAGTACGAATACTTATTATAATACTGTGTCTATGTGATAAAAGCACATAGACACAGACATTATGTTGGTAGAGTAAAGCTGGATTGAATAAATCTTTAAGACAACTTTATTGTGGAAACTGCATTGTTCACATTTTTCTTCATTGCTCACATTTTTTTTCCCGTGTGGCCCTAATACTCCGTCGTATTTGACTTGTCCCCTTAAAATGCAAACTCATGTTTCTGTTAGTGTCGCTGTCTCGCCACAGTGTGGGATTTTGTTCACGTTCACTGGAAACCAGCTTCTTCTTGCGTGCACCTGTTCCGTACAGTTTTGCGACCGCAGCCCTCGGGAGCTGGGGTTTTACCTTTACCACAGCTTAGCTTCTCGCAGATACTTTCAGCGTCGAGTCATCATCGCTGAGCCTTTTTTTCTTCTCCAGACAGCAACGTTAACGCTGGTTAGGAGCCCTGGTGGGCAGGAGCCCTGCTGATAATGGGGGTCAGCTGGGAGAGGCACGTTCCTCCTAAATAAAAGAGAAATGAGGGATTTTTCTGAGGACAGGTTTAGGACGTCTGGTTTACTCTATGTGAAGATTCATTAATCATGGTGGCAACTTTAGACCGTTAAGCCCCTCCCCCTCTCTCTCATTTCTGTTACACAGGACATGACTCAGTCCTGGACATCCCAGCAAGCCTTAGGAGGCGACCGGGCCCAGCGGATCCTCTACAACTCCAGGGTGGGTGTACGTTTTTGTGTTATTTGTCTTTGAGAAGTAAAAGGAGAACTACGACTGCACATGGTCAGGTGAGACGAGCTGTTTTGACTTCATGGTTAAAGTGATGTCAGCGAAGTCAACGTGTGTTGGGTTGGGATCTTCTCTGACCTCTGGATCTTGCGCTGAACCTCTCCTTGAGGCCGAAGGCAGTTGCCTTAACCACCACAGCGATGCAGGGACACAGGTGGCATGTTTAGACCATAGATTGTATGAGAAGAACTGGACAAGGCCTCTGTCCGTCACCCATGGGTTTACAGAAGCTCCCCCCAGGACCAGGAGTGATTGACAGCAGGTCCTGCCGGACTTCCGCTCGGTCGGACCCTGAAATCTATGGAGCCCCGTCTGGGTCATAATTCAATGAATAAATGAGTCTATTATTATCAAATACAGGCGTTTATTATTGTGAAATACGTATCCATTATTATGAAATGTTTCCCATTATTATGAAAAAAATGTAATTATTATGAAATATATTTTCATTTTTATTTAATCTTAGTTTAATGCATAATAGTTTATTTCAGAATGGCTTTTTTAATCTAAGAATGAGTTTTTACATAATGGCTTCCTTTTTCATAAGAATGAGCTTTTACATAATAATGACATTTTGCCAGTGGGCGGGACCAGTGGTTGACCTGCACGCTCATTGGCTGATCCTTCTCCATTCTACGCTCTGACATCGACTAGTTTTGGCCGTGAGGTCCCGTTAGCAGCGGGCCGTGGCGTCATCAAGGTGCGCTCCTAGTCCGATTGTAGCTATGGCAGCTTGGACTGAGCTACGGGAAAACCTGGACGTTTCTTAGTCGATGTGAACTTTTAACCGTAAACTGAGGTGCATTCTGCCCCTACTGGCCTGGAGTATAACTGCACCTCTCGCCCACTATCGATATTCACTGTTCTGTTGCTGATGCCTGAATGAAAGAGCAGCCAATCACATAAATGGCTCTGCCCTCTCTGCTGTGATTCGACAGGAAGTTGCACTGGTCTGTTTTAACATGGAAAGTCAATGGAGACTGAGTCCCTAGTGGACAGTCGAGGAGCTACACCTCCTGATTTGTTCCTTGGATGATTGCTGCTCGGTTCTGACAGGGAAGAGGAATGTGTAAATGAAAAAATAAATCTCGGGACTAGGGCTGTAGCAATACACTAATCTCGCGATACGATACACGATGTTCGGCTCACGATGCGATATATATCGATATTCATCTAACAATACATTTATATCATTTTCTGAAAGATTTTAAAGGGACAAAGTGATTTTCGTGACATCTTGTAAGTGTTCCAATTGCTTTGTTTGAATTAATTGAACTGAAAGCATCAATTCCACATTATATGGCTGACAGGTATGGAGCCCCATTTGGGTCATAATTCAATGAATAAATGATTATTATGAAATTCATATCCATTATTATGAAATGTTTCCTATTATTATGAAATACATGTTTATTATTATAAAAATATTTCCCATTATTATGAAAAAATGAAAATTGAAAATTATTATGAAATATATTTTTATTATTATTTAATCTTAGTTTAATGCATAATAGTTTATTTCAGAATGGCTTTTTTTTAATCTAAGAATGAGTTTTTACATAATTGCTTCCTTTTTCATAAGAATGAGCTTTTACATAATAATGACATTTTGCCAGTGGGCGGGGCCAGTGGTTGACCTGCACGCTCATTGGCTGATCCTTCTCCATGCAGTTACGCTCTGACATCGACTAGTTTTGGCCGTGAGGTCCCGTTAGCAGCGGGCCGTGGAGTCATCAAGGTGCGCTCCTAGTCCGATGTTAGCTATGGCAGCTTGGACTCAAGCTACGGGAAACCTTGACGTTTCTTAGTCGATGTCAACTTTTAACCGTAAACTGAGGTGCATTCTGCCACCTACTGGCCTGGAGTATAACTGCACCTCTCGCCCACTATCGATATTCACTGTTCTGTTGCTTATGCCTGAATGAAAGAGCAGCCAATCACATAAATGGCTCCGCCCTCTCTGCTGTGATTGACACACAACTAATTCTTATGAAAAACAAAGCCATTATTATGTAAAAGCTCATTCTTATGAAAAACGACACCATTATCATAACAATGGAAAATATTTCATAATAATAGACTCATTTATTCATTGAATTATGACCCAAACGGGGCTCCATAGACAGGCAGCTTGCAAATGCTGGACAAAATGAATAAAAGATTTGTTGAGAAAAATTGTTTCATTTATTTAAACAGTGCAAATTGTTGCTTGCAAGCTTTTAAAGGTGGGACACGAGGGTTTTGAAAGAAGAAGAAGAAAATATCGATATATATCGCAGAATCGATAAAATCGCTCAGCTCTCGGGACACACTTCGTCTTCCAGTCCTTTTTACCAAACATACCAGTAAGATCCCAGCTATGATCCTGGGTCTGAAGATGGAGCAGAACTGTGGAAAGATGTTCTGCGTCTGACAAAAGAGTTTCTGCAGCGCCAGCGCCGAACATCTGTCTCCGTCAAGATGTCTTGTGATGATGTCCTCTAACTTTTACAACGAAGACCTTCCCCTTAATGTTTGTTGTCCTCTTATTTTTTCCTCAGGATGCCAAACAGCCATCTACACATCAAAGGCAGAGTAAGTACGTATTTAGCCACTGACCGGTTGGCCTGTTTAACGTGCGTAATAATTCACGAAGCTGTTGCCCGTTAACGGTCTGCCCCGTCCGTCCCCGCCAGGTCGAGGGGACGTTCAGCCGCGGATGACCCGTCACCCTCACGTGGCACCTCACAAATCGTAAGTTCAGCGGCTGGTAGCCGACAGTGTTTTCAGGCGGTAGATCGGGTCAAAGGTGACGGAGAATTCCTCAAAGCTGTCAGCGAAGACTGATGTCCTCCTGTTTGTTAACATTTTACATCCTCCTTTTTAATGTGAAGCACATGCTCCCAAACCACACGCCTCAAATTATCTCACGGGCTTTGTTGTTGAGACACAGCGGGGGTTTCTTTTTCTAAACTTGTCAAAAAACACAATTTCATCCATTTGTCCAAACTTTATTTATTCTGCAGGGAACTTGTTGTGGGGCACTGAGTCTACTATGGGGGGGGGCTAACAAAGACATATGCTGACAGAGGAGAGTTTGTTTAAATTAATAAATAAATGAATGAATAAAAATTCCCCAAACTTCCTGATTATAAAGTTTATTTGTTCAGTAACTAAATGAAAGAGAAACTAAAATAAAGTGATAATCTGCAGAAGTCCTGTGAGCCTGAACAGAAATGAGGAGGGTTTGAAAACAAATGAATAAATTCAGTAATTTAATCTACAGCAACATGATGAAATCCAACATCCTCTGTGACAAGATAAGATACTATATGCATTTAATAAATAAGTTAAAAAAAAAAAGGAACAGTTACATAAAACAATAGCAAGATGTTGGGAATTGTAATCATTCTCATTAGGTAACATTTAAATTAAAAAAAAATTTAAATGTACAAAAATCTACACACATTCATTAAAAGTAGTATTTTTAAATTCTGACCTTGCTTGTGCAGCATTACATTAAATCCAAAAAGTAAAAATAAATAAAATATTTAGGGCTGGGCAAGTTAACGCGTTATTATCACGTTAACGCATTAATTTATTAACGCTGACATTTATTTTATCGCCTGTTATCGCATGTTGCTCACATGCTTTTGTTTTGAAAAGTCTGTTACTGGCTGCTGCGAGACCGGAAGAGAATTGTCAGTTAAACATGAAAAGCTAAATCAGACATGGAGAACGGTAAAAATCCGTGAACTTTACAGTTCAGGTAGCAACTCAGGTAGAAATATTAACAATTCTGTCTAAAAAAAAATTTCTGGACTGCAACCAAACGTTTGTGGTCATTCCTCCATGTTCCATCAGATCTGCTCCATGTGTTCACTGTCCTGCTGTTCTCTAGCTGGTTACTGCAGTGCAGCTCCATCTAGTGGCTCAGATGTGTAATGACAACAGAAAGTCCAGTCCTCCATTATAAAACTAATTCAGTTCTGTGGCCCATCTTTTAATTTGGTATTTTTGATCCAAGTCTAAAATTGAAATATTAAAAAAAAAAAAATGGTTTTTTTTTTTTAGATTAAAAAAATAAAAAACGTAATAAAATGTCACTTTTTTTTTTTTTGATTGAACACAGATTGATAAAGTTGCTGAACTTTAACGTGGACATTTTCATTTTAAAGTTCTCCCAGACGGAGGATTCAACAGAAACAAGGTTATTTGTAACAACTGACAAGTTGAACTTCCCGTTAAAAGTTTCTGCTGTTACCTCAGAAATTACCTGTTTTAATGTTCTGATTGTGCTGAGACACAATCATTTTGTTGGATTTTGTTTATAGACTTTTTTATTTTTTATAAAAATAGGATGACATTAATGCCCTGGCAGTGGAAATAAGATTGATGTTAAAAGTGTTAAAAATGTTAAAAGTGTTTGAACAACAAATGTTATGACACTTTAGTTCATATGGCAGCAGAACATTTAAATAAAAGTGCATTTTACACTACCTTTGAATTCATTATTTGATTTTGCGTATACAATGCTATTAATCGTGATTAATCAGGGAAATAATGCGATTAATCGCGATTAAAATTTTTAATCGTTGCCCAGCCCTAAAAATAATTTAAATTCCAGGAAGGAAATGTTTAATTTTTCAGAAAAAAACTTAATAGATAAAAAGGAACTAATGATCACAGAAAGAAACATCCAACATTATCACTTTTGTAAGCATCACTTGTAATAAACTTCAAGTCAAAGTAATAAACAAGGTGCAGCTTATTCTTTTAATTAAAGTGCTATTTTTTGTGCTAATTAATTTCCTCCAGTGCATCTTAGAGCTTTTAAAAACACATCTTAAGGGGTTTAAAGAAGAACACGCACACCTGAGCTGTCTGAAGCACCTCCCATGTTGTCGTGTCACGTGGCTGTTGACCAATCAGAGCGGATCAGGCCTTTCAGGAATGCAGGACATTAAAAAGTCAGGACTTAAAATAGTGTTTCAGGCAGAGATGAGAGTTTAAGAGAAAGATTTGACTTTTAAACTCTTTTGAAGCCCTGTTAACCCGTTCCAATAGATGACCCGTAAATGACAAACCTAAAAAAAAAAATAGTATATTATGAGCTCTTTAAGTCTATTATTGGGTTGAGTTTCAGTATTTATGTGTCTAATCTGTAATTCAGCTTCTTTATTAATTTCATTGAGCAGATTTAAGAGCTGGGACTCTGTGAGCTTCTCTATAAACCTCCTGATTTTTTTTTTGTTTGTTTCAGGATGCTCGCTGACGACCTGAAGCTGAGCAGCGACGATGACGACACTCAAAGGGTGAGAGCACTCAGCTGCTTGTATTTTTCAGATGGTTTTGTCCTGAGGTGGACAGACTTAGACAGAAAATCAAAGAGCATGCAGTAGGGATGCACGATAACTGTTTTTTAAAACCGATACCGATAACACACACATATACCTAAGATCATTACATCAATACTATGAACAAAATCAGAAATAGTTTGGACTCTTTAAATGAACAGATATTTATTTTTTCCAATAAAAACTATTGTCAAGCCTCTCAAACATTTTCATAAAGTTATCAAACAAACCTATTTGATATCTCACATTAACTTAAATAAGGTTCATTACTGACTGATATAAAAAATAAAGGCTCATTGAACTGATGGAAATACATGCATCAGAATTACCAACTGAAAAAATGAATTCCTCAATGACAATAAAAAGTAATCCACGGGTCATAATGTACTGACACAAGTTAGACTTGTGTAAATAAACTGGAAAAGTGCACTCCATAGTAACAAAAAATTATGTTTAAAGGATTTTGGCTTGTGGTTCCATTCAAATGAATGCCTTTAATCAAAGTAAATGAGGTTCAGTAGGTTTTGTTGGGTTTTTTTTTTAATCTCATGGAAGCTTTAGATGAGAGAGATGATGGCGATGAGAGGAGAGGGGAGGGGTTGACTTGCTGCTGGCTAGCTCACGTTAGCTCGTGTTAGCTCACGATGTGACTTAACATGAGCGATTTCAAAACTCCATTGAAGCGATGGTTATGTTTCAGGTGGCTGATCGGGTTTGACGTATTAAAGCTTCTGCTATTTTCCCTCCTTCATTTGGAGCATTTGTCACAAATAACCAGCGAACTATCTTCCTCTGAAACTTTAACCAAGTTCTACACCATCGCTGCCATTTTTTTTTTCAGCGCACTGTTCCGCAATGCTGCATTCAAGGTGTAACGTAAATTCCTCTGTTCCCTCGCTTGCTCTTTGTTCTTTCAGCCTTTTCTATTTTTTTCTATTTTTTTATGTGTAACATGTGGGAAAATACTGCGAATATCAATTCAAGTTAGCAACTACTAAAATTATGACCAAGTTAACGAGTTGTTTTCTGACATGAGGGGGTATTCTTGATTTTCCTGATTGAGTAATCGTTTTTCTGATTATGCAGACGTTACTTGAACATAACATTCACTGCTGGTCATTCAAGGCTCAGAGGGAGCGAGACACTGCCGTGTTAAAAAAAAAAAAATAAATAAAAAATATATATATATATATATATATATTATTGGGGCTATTCGTCATGATATCGGACTTATCGGGATGATGTCATAATTTCTTGTTATCGGCCCGATAGTTATCGTGCACCGCTAGCATGCAGGGAAGCATGTTTTTTTTTTGCGGTGGAGTTGTGTGAATTACTGATGAGCAGTGTTCCTCTGAGTTGCTTTGAAATGTATGAAGTTTGAGGGATTTTCAGTCGGTGGAAATTTGCTCCTCCATGACAGCTGTGAGCCGTGACTGCTGTCCACGGCAGGTACGTCACAAATATTCATGGGTGGTTCACAGACCCGCGTTTCAGGCGGCGCGCTCGCACGCCTGCGCGCCCGGCTCGTGAAGAAGGCGCATTGTTAATATATGAGGCAACAGATGATGAGTTTCTGTTTTTATCTCCCCAAAGGCCATCCACGAGTCAGCCTCCTGGGACAGACACAGGTACCCGCGACACGGATGTTTTATTGCTTTAAAAAAAAAAGAGCAATAGGCTTTAGAGTAAGTTTTGACTGTGTGAATAACGGCTCCACTGACTCTCTC
>JAGFBZ010002222.1:10000-34119 GCA_018398805.1 Hirundichthys speculiger | reverse complement strand
TTCTCCATGATGGAGCATGTTCTCCATGATGGATGTTCTCCATGGAGCATTCTCCATGGGAGTTCTCCATGTTCTCCATGATGGATGCATGATTCATGTTCTCCATGGTGGCATGGAGCATGTTCTCATGATGGAGCGCATGATGGAGCATGTTCTCCATGATGGAGGAGCATGTTCTCCATGGTGAGATGCATGTTTCTCCATGTAGAGCATGTTCTCCATGGTGGAGTTCTCCATGAGAGTTCTCCATGTTTCTCCATGGTAGAGCATTTTCTCCATGATGGAGCATGTTCTCCATGGTAGAGCATGTTCTCCATGGTGGAGCATGATGGTCTCCCTGGGAGCATGTTCTCCATGGTGGAGCATGTTCTCCATGATGAGCATGTTCTCCAGAGCAATTTTCTCCATGGTGGAGCATGTTCTCCCTGGTGAAGCATGTTCTCCATTGTGGAGCATGTTCTCCATGGTAGAGCATCTTCTTCATGATGGAGCATGTTCTCCCTGATGGAGCATGTTCTCCCTGGTGGAGCATGTTC
This sequence comes from Hirundichthys speculiger, assembly GCA_018398805.1. NCBI lineage: Eukaryota > Metazoa > Chordata > Actinopteri > Beloniformes > Exocoetidae > Hirundichthys > Hirundichthys speculiger. The sequence continues at coordinate 33,583 of JAGFBZ010002222.1, read as the reverse complement.
TCCATTGTGGAGCATGTTCTCCATGGTAGAGCATCTTCTTCATGATGGAGCATGTTCTCCCTGATGGAGCATGTTCTCCATGGTGGAGCATGTTATCAAGTCACGCAGTTACCTGCATGATATACCGAGAATAAAAGCTTTTAAATTCTCTTACAGTTTCGGGTTGTTATAAGGAGATGAATGTTATCGAGTTCAGCCATTAACAGTTTTTTCTGTTGCACTTGAAGGACATGGCAGTGAACGGTAGCTGAACGGTGCCTGTGCTACCTCTGCACACCTGATGATCTCAAATGCATTAATAAGGGATGAACCCCCACCAGTCAACCTCTGATAGGCTCACCCACCAGCTGGTAGCACTCCAAGCTATGAACTCTGGACTCATTAAATTAGTCATTAAATTAGATATTGGAAGCATGTTGCTCCTTCAACAATCTTCAGTACACGTACTGAATCTGTTTTAGTGGAAACTAGTTCTGGGCGATATGACGATAGAAATGTGTATCGTGCCATTTCTCTTCTATCGTTCTATCGTTTCTAACCTAATTTTTATCAACTATTACAGCAAATATGTAATTAAATAACCTGCAACGATAAATTTGATAGAATCATATCTACTTCTACAAAGTAGCCTTTTATGTTTGCACTTTTATTCATGGTTAATGCCTTAAACAGAGTTCTCTTCAACCCTGATGTTTACTTTAGACACTTTATATTGGTTTGCAAACTTTGCACTACAAGGTTACAGATTTCAGAAAGTTGAAAAATAATTTGTGTTTATTTTTTATAGCTGAACTTCAGTGCAAAAATGTTTTTTCCTCTCAGAAACTGTTGTGCACTTTAAAAAAATGTGAAAGCTACTGTACCTCTGTACCTACCTGTTTTTGCTGCACTAAAATGTATGTTTGTGACAGTTCAGCTAAATGTCCTTTCAAAATAAAGTTGAAAAGTAAGCAATTAAATTTTTGTCAAACTTTTCAGAGAATAACTGAAAACATACTTTATTATGGTATATCGTGATATATATCGTTATCGTGATATAAATAGTCCATATCGTGATATATGATTTTTTCCATATCGCCCAGCACTAGTGGAAACTCTTTTCAAACTGATCATTAATTATCAGTACAACAGTTACTACAGTTGGTACTCACCTGATATCCAGGTGAAGCCTCGGGTCTGTAGTGAGTTTCCTGATCACTGCTTTCTGAGCTGAACACGAAGCTGCTGAACTGTTTAAACAGGGACTCAAAGTTGCTTTCAGTTGGAAGAGCCGGTGAGGGATGAGACAATCCATCAACACCTGGAGAGAGACAACGGTCACTGGAGACGAGGTCTGGGACATGGTTCCCTGGTGGGGCATGGTTCCCTGATGGAGCATGGTTCCCTGATGGGGCATGGTTCTCTGATGGGGCATGGTTCCCTGATGGGGCATGGTTCCCTGATGGGGCATGGTTCTCTGATGGGGCATGGTTCCCTGATGGGGCATGGTTCTCTGATGGGGCATGGTTCCCTGATGGGGCATGGTTCCCTGATGGGGCATGGTTCCCTGATGGGGCATGGTTCCCTGAGGGTGAATCACCAGCGTTTACCTCAACCTGTGTGTGTAGGTGTGTTCAGGTGACCGGTGATCTAGTCCTCTGACCATCTCACCTCAGTGCTGCTACCTGCATCTGTTTATGTTTATGTAGTCATTTCATTCATTTGTATTCTCTCCTCTCTCTGTCCTCCATCCTCTCTGTCCTCTATCCTCTCTGTCCTCCATCCTCTCTCTGTCCTGTCTCTCCCCTCTTTTCTTTCTTTATCCAGCTTCTTCCTCTTAAAGCGGAGTTTTTTCTTGCCTCTGTTGGGCTTAAATGTTTGTTTCTCCCTCTGTGGGAGTTTTTTTACCTCCATTATCCTTGATTAGGATTTAATGTTATAATTTTAGTTAATGATATTTGCTCGGGTCATGATCTGGGTCTCTGTAAAGACCTGGAGACAACTTGTATAATAACAGATGATATACAAATAAAACTGAACTGAACTGAATTAAAACCCAAAGCAGTGAAGTTAACTTTTGTACTTTTCCAGAGTGATTTTGACATGTTTATTACCAGACAGTTTTTTTTGTTTTATTACATCCTGATGTTCTGATTCCAAAGTTATCTTTTGCATACGATTCAATCGGTCACCATCAACGAGCTCCAACAGCCGCCTGCTTCAATAAACCTTCTTAAACATCATGTGTCACATCGAAGACTCACGGTTGTACGACTGAACGCAAAAAAACGTCGTAGTTTTCCTCCTTCTGAAGCGACGCCTGCAGCTCTGAGTATCCGTCTGCTGCAGCCGTCAGCACGTAGGACGCCACGTCATGGCTGCACAGCTGCCCGCCGCTCTGCATAGAGTCACAGTTACGCCAACTGCTGGAATAGAGTTACAGTTACGTACAACAGTTTACGCTCAAACTCAGCTGGTAGAGATGCTAGCATGAAATACAGTTACAGTTACGCTACAACTCAGCTGGAGAGATGCTAGCATGAAATACAGTTACAGTTTACGCTACAACTCAGCTGGAGAGATGCTAGCATGAAATACGGTTACAGTTACGCTACAAACGCTACAACTCAGCTGGGAGAGATAGCTAGCAGTTGCTACAAATACAGTGTTACTTTTTACGCTACAACTCAGCTGGGAGAGATGTTAGCTAGCATACGCTACAACTCATGGAGAGACATGAAATAGTTACAGTTACGCTACAACTCAGCTGGGAGAGATGCTAGCATGAAATACAGTTACAGTTTACGCTACAACTCAGCTGGAAAGAGATGCTAGCATGAAATACAGTTTACAGTTACGCTACAACTCAGCTGGGAGAGATGCTAGCATGAAATACACTCAACTAGCATACAGTTACATTACAGTTACGCTACAACTCAGCTGGAAGAGATGCTAGCATGAAATACAGTTACAGTTACGCTACAACTCAGCTGGGAGAGATGCTAGCATGACATACAGTTACAGTTACGCTACAACTCAGCTGGAGAGCTGTTAGCATGAAATACAGTTACAGTTACCTACAACTCACTGGAGAACTAGCATGAATACATTGTTACGCTACAACTAGCTGGAAGATGCTAGCATGAATACAGTTACCGTTACGCTACAACTCAGCTGGAGAGATGCTAGCATGAAATACAGTTACAGTTTACGCTACACACTCAGCTGGAGAGATGCTAGCATGAAATACAGTTACAGTTACGCTACACACATCAGACGCTAAGAGATCATGAAATCAGTTGTTACGCTACACTCACTGGAGAGATCTAGCAGTATACGGTTACGCGTTACGTCACGTTACGCTACAACTCAGCTGGGAGAGATGCTAGCATGAATACAGTTACAGTAAGCACTGAAGATGCTAGCATGAATACAGTTACGTTACGCTACAACAACTCAGCTGGGAGAGATGCTAGCAGAAACTACAGTTACAGTTACGCTACAACTCAGCTGGGAGAGATGCTAGCATGAAATACAGTTACAGTTACGCTACAACTCAGTGGTAAGATGCTAGCAGAAATGCAGGTTACAGTTTACAGTTACTACAACCAGGCTGAAGAGATGCTAGCATGAAATGCGGTTAGCATGCTACAACTCAGCTGGGAGAGATGCTACATGAAATTTACAGTTACGCTACAACTCAGCTGGGAGAGATGCTAGCATGAAATACAGTTACAGTTACGCTACAACTCAGCTGGAGAGATGCTAGATGAGATGCTAGCATGAAATACAGTACAAAGATGCTAGTGCTACACTGGGAAGACTAGTACGTTCACGCTACAACTCAGCTGGGAGAGATGCTAGCATGAAATACAGTTACAGTTACGCTACAAACTCAGCTGGTAGAGATGCTAGCATGAAATACAGTTACAGTACGCTACACACTCAGCTGGAAGAGATGCATGAAATGCGGATCAGCTAGTTACAGTTACAGTTACGCTACAACTCAGCTGGGAGAGATGCTAGCATGAATACAGTTACAGTTACACTACAACTCAGCTGGGAGAGATGCTAGCATGAAATACAGTTACAGTTAGCTACAACTCAGCTGGGAGAGATGCTAGCATGAAATACAGTTACGTTAACTACAACTCAGCTGGGAGAGATGCTAGCATGAAATACAGTTACAGTTACGCTACAACTCAGCTGGAGAGATGCTAGCATGAAATACAGTTACAGTTACTCTACAACTCAGCTGTAGAGATGCTAGCATGAAATACAGTTACAGTTACGCTAAACTCATCAGGTCCGTTGCAAGACGGAAAGATACAGAAGATCATTCCTGCCAGCAGCCATCAGCCTCCACAACAAGACTTAACACCGTTATTATATTATTATTATTATTATTCTGTCTGTTTTTTATTTAAAAAAACAAAAAAAAAAAGAGAGAGAGAGAGAGAGAGCCCTTACTTCATTGAATTTCCCTTTATGGGATAAATAAAGTATTTTTCATTTTCATTTCATTTCATTTCATTTCATTTTTTCATTTTCATTTCATTTTTCATTTCATTTCATTTCATTCATTTCATTCAACTCAGCTGGTAAGATGCTAGCATGAAAATACTGTTACAGTTACGCTACAACTCAGCTGGGAGAGATGCTAGCATGAAACATGGTAACTACAGTACTACAACTCAGCTGGGAGAGATGCTGATACAGTTACGCTACAACTCAAAAAGGCTTGGAGAGATGCTAGCATTTACAGTTACGTTACGCTACAACTCAGCTGGGAGAGATGCTAGCATGAAATACAGTTACAGTTACGCTACAACTCAGCTGGAGAGAGATGCTAGCATGAAATACAGTTACAGTTACGCTACAACTCAGCTGGGAGAGATGCTAGCATGAAATACAGTTACAGTTACGCTACAACTCAGCTGGGAGAGATGCTAGCATGAAATACAGTTACAGTTACGCTACACTCAGCTGGGAGAGATGCTAGCATGAAATATGCAGGTTACAGTTACGCTACAACTCAGCTGGGAGAGATGCTAGCATGAAATACGGTTACAGTTACAAGCTAGACTAGCACTACAACTCAGCTGGAGAGATGCTAGCATGAAATACAGTTACAGTTACGCTACAAACTCAGCTGGGAGAGTTGCTAGCATGAAATACAGTTACAGTTACGCTACACCTCAGCCTGTAGAGATGCTAGCATGAAATACAGTTACAGTTACGCTACAACTCAGCTGGGAGAGATGCTAGCATGAAATACAGTTACAGTTACGCTACAACTCAGCTGGGAGAGATGCTAGCATGAAATACAGTTACAGTTATGCTACAACTCAGCTGGGAGAGATGCTAGCATGAAATACAGTTACAGTTACGCTACACCTCAGCCTGTAGAGATGCTAGCATGAAATACAGTTACAGTTACGCTACAACTCAGCTGGGAGAGATGCTAGCATGAAATACAGTTACAGTTACGCTACAACTCAGCTGGGAGAGATGCTAGCATGAAATACAGTTACAGTTATGCTACAACTCAGCTGGGAGAGATGCTAGCATGAAATACAGTTACAGTTACGCTACAACTCAGCTGGGAGAGATGCTAGCATGAAATACAGTTACAGTTACGCTACAACTCAGCTGGGAGAGATGCTAGCATGAAATACAGTTACAGTTACGCTACAACTCAGCTGGGAGAGATGCTAGCATGATATACGGTTAAAGTTACGCTACAACTCAGCTGGGAGAGATGCTAGCATGAAATACGGTTACAGTTACGCTACAACTCAGCTGGGAGAGGTGCTAGCATGAAATACGGTTACAGTTACGCTACAACTCAGCTGGGAGAGGTGCTAGCATGAAATACGGTTACAATTACGCTACAACTCAGCTGGAAGAGATGCTAGCATGAAATACGGTTACAGTTAGGCTACAACTCAGCTTAGAGAGTTGCTAGCATGAAATACAGTTACAGTTACGCTACAACTCAGCTGGTAGAGATGCTAGCATGAAATACAGTTACAGTCACGCTACAACTCAGCCTGTAGAGATGCTAGCATGACATACAGTTACAGTTACGCTACAACTCAGCTGGAAGAGATGCTAGCATGAAATACAGTTACAGTTACGCTACAACTCAGCTGGGAGAGGTGCTAGCATGAAATACGGTTACAGTTACGCTACAACTCAGGTGGGAGAGTTGCTAGCATGAAATACAGTTACAGTTACGCTACAACTCAGCTGGTAGAGATGCTAGCATGAAATACGGTTACAATTACGCTACAACTCAGCTGGAAGAGATGCTAGCATGAAATACAGTTACAGTTACGCTACAACTCAGCTGGGAGAGATGCTAGCATGATATACAGTTAAAGTTACGCTACAACTCAGCTGGGAGAGATGCTAGCATGAAATACGGTTACAGTTACGCTACAACTCAGCTGGGAGAGGTGCTAGCATGAAATACGGTTACAGTTACGCTACAACTCAGCTGGAAGAGATGCTAGCATGAAATACGGTTACAATTACGCTACAACTCAGCTGGAAGAGATGCTAGCATGAAATACAGTTACAGTTACGCTACAACTCAGCTGGTAGAGATGCTAGCATGAAATACAGTTACAGTCACGCTACACCTCAGCCTGTAGAGATGCTAGCATGAAATACAGTTACAGTTACGCTACAACTCAGCTGGGAGAGATGCTAGCATGAAATACAGTTACAGTTACGCTACAACTCAGCTGGGAGAGATGCTAGCATGAACATACAGTTTGCTACAACTCAGCTGGGAGATGCTAGCATGAAATACAGTTACAGTTACGCTACAACTCAGCTGGGGAGAGAGCATGCTAGCATGAAATACAGTTACAGTTACGCTACAACTCAGCTGGGAGAGATGCTAGCATGAAATACAGTTACAGTTACGCTACAACTCAGCTGGGAGAGATGCTAGCATGAAATACGGTTACAGTTACGCTACAACTCAGCTGGGAGAGGTGCTAGCATGAAATACGGTTTACAGTTACGCTACAACTCAGCTGGGAGAGGTGCTAGCATGAAATACGGTTACAATTACGCTACAACTCAGCTGGAAGAGATGCTAGCATGAAATACGGTTACAGTTAGGCTACAACTCAGCTTGGAGAGTTGCTAGCATGAAATACAGTTACAGTTACGCTACAACTCAGCTGGTAGAGATGCTAGCATGAAATACAGTTACAACTCAGCCTGTAGAGATGCTAGCATGACATACGTTACAGTTACGCTACAACTCAGCTGGAAGAGATGCTAGCATGAAATACAGTTACAGTTACGCTACAACTCAGCTGGGAGAGGTGCTAGCATGAAATACGGTTACAGTTACGCTACAACTCAGGTGGGAGAGTTGCTAGCATGAAATACAGTTACAGTTACGCTACAACTCAGCTGGTAGAGATGCTAGCATGAAATACAGTTACAGTCACGCTACAACTCAGCCTGTAGAGATGCTAGCATGAAATACTGTTACAGTTACGCTACAACTCAGCTGGAAGAGATGCTAGCATGAAATACAGTTACAGTTACGCTACAACTCAGCTGGGAGAGATGCTAGCATGAAATACGGTTACAGTTACGCTACAACTCAGCTGGGAGAGGTGCTAGCATGAAATACGGTTACAGTTACGCTACAACTCAGCTGGAAGAGATGCTAGCATGAAATACGGTTACAATTACGCTACAACTCAGCTGGTAGAGATGCTATCATGAAATACGGTTACAGTTACGCTACAACTCAGCTGGGAGAGTTGCTAGCATGAAATACAGTTACAGTTACGCTACAACTCAGCTGGTAGAGATGCTAGCATGAAATACAGTTACAGTTACGCTACAACTCAGCTGGGAGAGATGCTAGCATGAAATACAGTTACAGTTACGCTACAACTCAGCTGGGAGAGATGCTAGCATGAAATACAGTTACAGTTACGCTACAAACTCAGCTGGGAGAGATGCTAGCATGAAATAGTTACAGTTACGCTACAACTCAGCTGGGAGAGGTGCTAGCATGAAATACGGTTACAGTTACGCTACAACTCAGCTGGAAGAGATGCTAGCATGAAATACGGTTACAATTACGCTACAACTCAGCTGGAAGAGATGCTAGCATGAAATACGGTTACAGTTACGCTACAACTCAGCTGGTAGAGATGCTAGCATGAAATACAGTTACAGTCATGCTACAACTCAGCTGGGAGAGATGCTAGCATGAAATACAGTTACAGTCACGCTACAACTCAGCCTGTAGAGATGCTAGCATGAAATACAGTTACAGTTACGCTACAACTCAGCTGGAAGAGATGCTAGCATGAAATACAGTTACAGTTACGCTACAACTCAGCTGGGAGAGATGCTAGCATGAAATACAGTTACAGTTACGCTACAACTCAGCTGGGAGAGATGCTAGCATGAAATACGGTTACAATTACGCTACAACTCAGCTGGAAGAGATGCTAGCATGAAATACAGTTACAGTTACGCTACAACTCAGCTGGTAGAGATGCTAGCATGAAATACAGTTACAGTTACGCTACAACTCAGCTGGGAGAGATGCTAGCATGAAATACGGTTACAATTACGCTACAACTCAGCTGGAAGAGATGCTAGCATGAAATACAGTTACAGTTACGCTACAACTCAGCTGGTAGAGATGCTAGCATGAAATACAGTACAGTCATGCTACAACTCAGCCTGTAGAGATGCTAGCATGAAATACAGTTACAGTTACGCTACAACTCAGCTGGGAGAGATGCTAGCATGAAATACAGTTACAGTCACGCTACAACTCAGCCTGTAGAGATGCTAGATGAAATACAGTTACAGTTACGCTACAACTCAGCTGGAAGAGATGCTAGCATGAAATACAGTTACAGTTACGCTACAACTCAGCTGGGAGAGATGCTAGCATGAAATACAGTTACAGTTACGCTACAACTCAGCTGCGTTCCAAATATTCTTCTACTTTCATTTGTCTTTTGTCACCAGCCCCATGACATCAAATTCATTGTTTACTTTTATAAATGTGCATCTGAAGCAGAAAGTAGCTCTGCAGACAGACTTTAGAGCATCTTAGACGTTCTGATTGATGATGATTGTTGATGATGTAGCAACGGCAGCTGTGGACAGATGTTGGTCGTGTGTGTTCTGCCTGACTGTCCACATGTCTGTCCACATGTCCCTCCACAGTAAAAGCCCCCAGCAGCCCCCCAGTGTCCTCCTGATACCTGCCTCACAGCCGACACCGAGCAGCTGGTGAACAGAGCCACCTCCTCGCTGCATCCTCTGTCACAGCAGCAGTTGATGTCACATTCATCCTGGAGCTCATCGCAGGGACACCAGCTGCCGACTGACAGACACACAGACACCAGAGCTCAGGTTAGGATGTTAGGATGACACCTGACACCTCACTGTGTAATAAAACAAACCCGTCCTGAGCAGGATGGAGTTAAGAGTTAACGGACAGACAGGAGCTCAGCCAGCTGTCCTGCATCAACATCTAGATATCGCCGACATTTATTTTATCGCGCATTAACGCATGTTGCTCACATGCTTTTGTTTTGAAAAGTCTGTTACTGGCTGCTGAAGAACCGGAAGATAATTGGCAGGTAAACATAGAAAAGCTAAAACGGACATGGAGAACGGTAAAAATCCGTGAACTTTACAGTTCAGGTAGCAACTCAGGTAGCAATATTAACAATTCTGTCTAAAAAAAAAAAATTCTCAACTGTAACAAAACGTTTGTGGTCATTCGTCCATGTTCCATCAGATCTGCTCCATGTGTTCACTGTCCTGCTGTTCTCTAGCTGGTTACTGCAGTGCGGCTCCATCTAGTGGCTCAGATGTGTAATGACAACAGGAAGTCCAGTCCTCCATTATAAAACTAATTCAGTTCTGTGGCCCGTTTTTTAATTTCGTATTTTTGATCCAAGTCTATAATTGAAATATGAAAAAAACAGGATTTTTTTTTTGTGTGTTAGATTAAAAAATGAAAAGCGTAATAAAATGTCACTTTTTAATTTATTTTTTAATTTTTGATTGACAATTGAAAATGGAAAGAATGAATGATACACGGATTGGTAAAGTTACTGAACTTTAACATGGACATTTTCATTTTAAAGTTCTCCCAGACGGAGGATTCAACAGAAACAAGGTTATTTGTAACAACTGACAAGTTGAACTCCCCGTAAAAAGTTTCTGCTGTTACCTCAGAAATTACCTGTTTTAATGTTCTGATTGTGCTGAGACACAATCATTTTGTTGGGTTTTGTTTTTTTTTAATTTTTCATAAAAACAGGATGACATTAATGCCCTGGCAGTGGCAATAAGCTTTATTTTATTTTACATTTTTAAAGATGAGATTTACACTAAATATGCGTTACTGACAAGTGCTGATGTTAAAAGTGTTTGAACAACAAATGTTATGACACTTTAGTTCATATGGCAGCAGAACATTTAAATAAAAGTGCATTTTACACTACATTTGAATTCTGGCTGCCATAAATGTGAAACAGTTACTGAGATACAAGCTCAACCTGGTCCGCCGGTGCGGACGGCTCACCGTAGTCCACCGGGGCCGGGAGGCGGCCGTAGCCGGGCAGGGGCTCCGCGGGCCGGGCTGGCTGCTCCGCGCTGCCGCCGGTCGGCCTCGGTGGCTCCAGCGCCGTCGGCTCCGTGGCGGCTTCATAGTCCGTGAAATCATACGTGGAGTTCTGCTCGCCGGTCGTCGTGTTTTCGGTGGAAACGCCAGAAATGAGGAGAAAGAAAGAGAAGAGCACTAAACCGGGACCCGACACCGCCATCGGTATCCGACCGTTGCTATGGTTTCTCTTCTTCTTCTTCTTCCCGTGTTCTCCTCCGGTTCCGCCTGTAACGGCTGCTGCCGCCACCTACCGGCCGTAGGCGGAACTGCTGTTCTGTTTTCTAATTTTGTGACGGAAGCCTCATTGAAATCACTCCACCATATACATTTGGACTGGTCCCAACATTTTACTGGTTCCCTGATGGGGCGGACCCATCTGTGACGTGGAAGTCCCATTTGGTTTTATAACAAAGGACTGATAAAGAACAGTTACATTTTATTGTGAGCCAATGAAGCCTGTGGCCAGGAGTTTGCTAAATTAATCAAACCCACCCGTCACCTGCTTTCTAAACTTCTATTTCTGTAATATTTCATTTCATTTTACCAAATAAAAAGAATTTCCATTGTCTCAAAAACCCAGTGAGCATATGTAGCAACAATGTTGTTAACAACAACAACAACAATCCATTTTTTACTGTTAAATTGTGAAAAGGGAGTCTCTCATTTTCTCTCTATCCTCTATCCTAGAGATGCCAGTCCCAGATCTCAGAAAATGCCCAGCTCAATACTGGTTTATACATTTCACTAAGTATAAGTAGGATTTGTTTAGTCTTGTTTTCAAGAAAATTATGTTTTGAGAGAAAAATGTGATTTTATGCTACTTTCCATATTTGCGCAGTGTTGCCATATGGCAACAATGTATCAACTACCCCCCCTTTAAAGAAGAAAATGCTTTTTTTAAATATTTCCATTATTTAAGCAAGTTTAAGTAATAAAAACACATTAAAATTTTTTTGATCATGTTTAAATAATAATTCATGCAATAGGAGGATAAGTCATAATATTGATCATTTCTTCCCGAAAATTCCACATTTTATAATGTGATATGATGAAAAACAAACACAAAAAGAGATGAACTCTTAATACAAATCTGTTTTTAAATGATTATTTATTTGTTGAGAAGTGAGCGTTTGAGAAGAGTCCACTAGATGGCGACACAGAACAAGTAAAAACGCAGCAGCGTCTGAGCTGCAGCTTTAACTCCTCCATGCTGCCCCCCCCCCCCAGCCTTTAACTCCTCCATGCTGCCCCCCCCCCCCCCCCCCCCCCCAGCTCATTATAACGCTGCATACAGCAACCGAAAACTAAATGATCCACACCTCTAACACCTGTTCACCTGATCAAGGTTCTTCACCTGTGAGCGTCTTCCAGCCATGAACACGTAGACCAGCTGCTTCCTCCTACAGTTACAGAGTTCAGCGTCGAGTCCAAGGACGTCTGAACCTTGACAACTTTAACGCCTGTGACACGGACGGCCGGAGATATAAAGAAAGAAAGAGCGTAAAGAAAGAAAGAGCGTAACAGTGATCGTATAAAAACCAACAACAACAGCTGTGATTGGAATGAAAGAGTCTGAATCCAATCCAACCTGGCTCCTGATCACCTGTCCACCTGCCACCTGTGCCACCTGTCCATCCACCTGTCCATCCACCTGTCCATCCACCTGCTCCATCCACCTGTCCATCCACCTGCCTCCATCCACCTGTCCATCCACCTGTCCATCCACCTGCTCCATCCATCCACCTGTCCATCCACCTGCTCCATCCACCTGCTCCATCCTCCATCCACCTTCCATCCATCCACCTGCCTCCATCCATCCCTGTCCATCCCCCTGCTCCATCCACCTGTCCACCTGTGTCCACCTCCATCCTCCCATCTGTCATCCACCTGCTGCATCCACCACCTCTCCATCCTCCATCCATCCCTGTCCATCCACCTTGCTCCATCCTCCATCCCCTGTCCATCCGTCCTCCACCATCCTCCATCCACCTATCCACCCTCCATCCTGTCCCTGCTCCTCCCTCCACCTCCATCCCTCCACCTGCTCCATCCACCTGTCCATCACTGTCCATCCATGCTCAACCATCCGTGTCCATCCTCCACCTGTCCATCCACCTGTCCATCCAGCCACCTTGTCCATCCATTCCAACCCTGTCCATCCCCACCATCCACCTCCTCCCATCCACCCATCCCACCTGTCCTGTCCACCTCCATCCACCTGTCCATCCACCTGTCCATCCACCTGCTTCCACCTCCTCCATCCACCTGTCCACCTGTCCATCCACCTGCTCCATCCATCCTGTCCATCCACCCATCCATCCACCTGTCCATCCACCTGCATCCACCTCCATCCATCCACCATCTCCCCTCCTCCACCTGTCCACCTGCTCCATCCACTCCCTCCATCCACCTCCTCCATCTCCCCTCCACCTGCTCCATCCAGGCCCAACCATCCATCCACCTGCTCCATCCTCCCGTCAACAAACCACCACCTGTCCATCAGTCCACCTTGAATCCTGGACTCCTGGAGGAGGTGTTGAGGAGGTGGAGGAGGTGGAGGAGGTGGAGGAAGGTCCACAGATAGAAGATGCAACCCCCACACAGAGTGGAGTTAGTGTCTCAATCTTATTTATTTTATTTATTTATTTATTTATTTGTTTTGCACACCATAGCAAAAAAAAAAAAAAAACATTTTAATGTTAAAAAATACATTAGTACAAGTGCAGGGAGAGGCAGGAAACCCAACTGGGCTCATAACTACACCTCCACCTGTCCATCGTTAACAGTCATGTCATGTATCCCACATACACATACATATACACATATACACATATTTACATACACACATGAAGTCCACTCCAAATTAAAAACTCAACCCGATTTTTTACATCAAAGAAGTTCCCACTGACTCCAGAACTTCATCTGTATCAGAAGAAACTGAGCTCCAGATGTGACCGTACACTGAGCTCCAGATGTCACAGAGTTGTTTTCTGAAGACCTACGGTCATATTTCATCATCTGTTTCAAACTACAGCAGATTTGGAGAACGTACTGAGATGAGACGACTGTCTCACCTGACTGTCTCACCTGACCTGTCCACCTGTGAGGAACGCTGTAGAACCTGTGATAGATGTCGTATTTCTGTTTAATCCCGGAAGCTTCACGATCCAGTCCACCGTCCACCACCCGTCCACCCGTCCCCGTCCATCCGACCTGTCCACCGTCCCCTGTCACCCTGTCCATCCCCCACCATTCCATCCACCACCGTCCATCCGTCCATCCATCCATCCACCTGTCCACCGTCCACGCCCCATCCTGTCAACCTTCCACCCGTCCATCCCTCCGTCCACTCGTCACCTTCCCCATCCACCTTCCGTCCATCCGTCCACCTGTCCACCCGTCCACCCGTTCCGCCCGCGTCCGTCCCCGTCCACCCGTCCAATCCACCATGTCCACCACCGCTCCGTCCCATCCTGTCCCCACCACCCCCCGTTCGCACATCCGTCCACCTGTCCGTCCGTCCGTCCACCTGTCCACCTGTCCACCTTCCTGTCCACCGTCCTTCCACGTCCACCCTCCATCCACCCCGTCACCCTCCACCTGTCCACCCACCTTCCAACCCGTCCGTCCCCGTCCACCCGTCCATCCTGTCCCCCGTCATCCGTCCATCCTGTCCACCATGTCACCCCCATCCCTCCACCGTCCCCCGTCCCCATCCGTCCACACTGTCCGTTCCACCGTCCCCACCATGTCCACCTCCGGTCCACCCGTCCATCCGTCCACCGTCCGCCCGTCCCATCCACCCGTCCACCGTCCACCACCTCCCCCCGTCTACCCGTCCACCCGTCCATCCGTTCTGTCAACCTGTCCACCTGTCCACCTGTCCACCATCCATCCGTCCACCTGTCCACCGTCCCGCCCGTCCATCCATCCCCACCGTCCCCTCCCCGTCCCCCACCTGTCCACCTGTCCATCCCGTCCACCGTCCTGCCCGTCCCCCGTCCATCCCCCGTCCACCTGTCCACCTGTCCACCTATCCCCCCCCCCCGTCTACCCGTCCCCGTCCATCCGTTCCACCTGTCCACCTGTCCACCTACCGCCCCGTCCCACCATCCACCGTCCACCTGTCCACCATCCACCCACCCGTCCACCGTCCACCTGTCCACCTGTCCACCTGTCCACCGTCCCCTGTCCCCTGTCCCCACCCGTCCCCGTCCAGTCCACCCTGTCCGTCCATCCGTCCATCCCGTCCACCCGTCGTCATCCGTCCACCTGTCTATCCGTCCCCACCGTCAGTAGAAAGGTAATATTCACAGGTGTCCCAACAGTGACTGACTCCAGGTCAGTCAGACGTGACCCAGCCCACAGAGACTCCCTCTCATCCCTGTTATCACCCATTCATTCACTCGTTCATGGCCACCGGGCAGCGGGGGGGCAGCGGGGGGGCAGTGGGGGGGCAGCGGGGGGGCGCCTCCTCCTCCTCTGAATACTGCAGATGAACATCACGCTGTCAGGGGGAGGCACATCTGATGATCGAGCCGTGCACGTGTTTGGTCGTGACCACGCTACAATCAGCACGCAGGTTATCACAAGGTCGGGTGTGCACGTGCGCCTGCATGTGTGCATGGCAGCGAGAGGAAGGAAGTCTAATTAGAGCATTAATTAGGGAGCAAACGGCTTATTGAATAAATCTCGTGGTCATTAAGCTCCTTCTCTGAATGTTTCCTCCCTGATGTTACCGCGGTAACGTCCCATTAATACCAAGAACGATAAAAACTTCTGGCTGCTGCGGCCAAACAAACAAAAGAAAAACAAGCTGAATAAATAACAGCGTCTCTGAGGAGATAAAGCTGCAAGGCCTCAGAGGAAGTTAGTGAGTAGAAGCAGTTTCAGACAGATCTACCCACAGTCTTCCTGGCTATCTCCTAGCATCTTCCTGGCTATCTCCAAGCACCTTCCTGGCTATCTCCTAGCATCTTCCTGGCTATCTCCTAGCATCTTCCTGGCTATCTCCTAGCATCTTCATGGCTATCTCCCAGCATCTTCATGGCTATCTCCTAGCATCTTCCTGGCTATCTCCAAGCATCTTCCTGGCTATCTCCTAGCATCTTCCTGGCTATCTCCTAGCATCTTCCTGGCTATCTCCTAGCATCTTCCTGGCTATCTCCTAGCATCTTCCTGGCTATCTCCTAGCATCTTCCTGGCTATCTCCTAGCATCTTCCTGGCTATCTCCTAGCATCTTCCTGGCTATCTCCTAGCATCTTCCTGACTGTCTCCCGCTCCTGCATCTTCCTGGCTATCTCCTAGCATCTTCCTCTTCCTGGCTATCTCCTAGCATCATCTCCTATCTTCCTAGCTATCTCCTTCATCTTCCTGGCTATCTCCTAGCATCTTCCTGGCTATCTCCTAGCATCTTCCTGGCTATCTCCCTAGCATCTTCCTGCTATCTCCTAGCATCTTCATGGCTATCTCCTAGCATCTTCCTGGCTATCTCCCAAGCATCTTCATGGCTATCTCCTATCATCTTCCATGGCTATCTCCTAGCATCTTCATGGCTATCTCCTAGCATCTTCCTGGCTATCTCCTAATCATCTTCCTGGCTATCTCCTAGCATCTTCCTGGCTATCTCCTAATCTTCATGGCTATCTCCTCCTAGCATCTTCATGGCTATCTCCTAGCATCTTCCTGGCTATCTCCTAGCCATCTTCCTGGCTATCTCCTAGCTATCTTCCTGGCTATCTCCTAGCATCTTCCTGGCTATCTCCTAGCATCTTCATGGCTGTCTCCTAGCATCTTCCTGGCATCTCCTATCTCCAAGCTTCCTGGCTATCTCCTAGCATCTTCTATCTCTTCATGGCTATCTCCAAGCATCTTCCTGGCTATCTATCTCCTAGCATCTTCCTGGCTATCTCCTAGCATCTTCATGGCTATCTCCTAGCTCTTCCAGGCTATCTCTCCTAGCATCTTCCTGGCTGTCTCCTAGCATCTTCCTGGCTATCTCCTAGCATCTTCCTGGCTATCTCCTAGCATCTTCCTGGCTATCTCCTAGCATCTTCATGGCTATATCCTAGCATCTTCTGGCATTCATGCTCTTCCTGGCATCTTCCTGGCATGGCTATCTCCTAGCATCTTCCTGGCTATCTCCTAGCATCTTCCTGGCTATCTCCTAGCATCTTCCTGGCTATCTCCAAGCATCTCTCTCCTGGCCTATCTCCAAGCATCTTCCTGGCTATCTCCTAGCATCTTCATGGCTATCTTCTCCTAGCATCTTCATGGCTATCTCCTAGCATCTTCATGGCTATCTCCTAGCATCTTCCTGGCTATCTCCTAGCATCTTCCTGGCTATCTCCTATGGCATCTTCATGGCTCTCTCCTCCTATCATCTATCCTCTTCCTGGCTATCTTCCTATCTTCCTGGCTATCTCCTAGCATCTTCATGGCTATCTCCTAGCATCATCTTCCTGGCTATCTCCTATATCTTCATGGCTATCTCTATTCTCCTAGCATCTCCTGGCTATCTCCTAGCATCTTCCTAGCTATCTCCTAGCATCTCTGGCTATCTCCAAGCATCTTCCTGGCTATCTCCTAGCATCTTCCTGGCTATCTCCTAGCATCTTCTGGCTATCTCCAAGCATCTTCTCCTCTGGCTATCTCCTATGGCATCTTCCTGGCTATCTATCTCCTAGCATCTTCCTGGCTATCTCCTAGCATCTTCCTAGCTATCTCCAGCATCTTCCTGGCTATCTCCTATCATCTTCCTGGCTATCTCCTAGCATCTTCCTGGCTATCTCCTAGCATCTTCATGGCTATCTCCTAACATCTTCTTCTGGCTATCTCCTATCTTCCTGGCTATCTCCTAGCATCTTCATGGCTCTGCTCATCTCAGCTATCTCCTAGCATCTTCATGGCTATCTCTCCTAGCATCTTCCTGGCTATCTCCTAGCATCTCCTGGCTATCTCCTAGCATCTTCCTGGCATCTCCTAGCATCTTCCTGGCTATCCTAGCATCTTCCTGGCTATCTCCTAGCATCTTCCTGGCTATCTCCTAGCATCTTCCTGGCTATCTCCTAGCATCTTCTTCCTGGCTATCTCCTAGCATCTTCCTGGCTATCTCCTAGCATCTTCCTGGCTAGCATCTCCTAGCATCTTCCTGGCTATCTGCTAGCATCTTCCTGGCTATCTCCTCCTAGCATCTTCCTGGCTATCTCCTAGCATCTTCATGGCTATCTCTCTAGCATCTTCTGGCTATCTCCTAGCATCTTCCTGGCTATCTCCTAGCATCTTCCTGGCTATCTCCTAGATCTTCATGGCTATCTCCCAGCATCTTCATGGCTATCTCAAGCATCTTCTGGCTCTCCTAGGCTATCTCCAGCATCTTCTGGCTATCTCCTAGCATCTTCCTGGCTATCTCCTAGCATCTCCTGGCTATCTCCTAGCCTCATGGCTATCCCCTAGCATCTTCATGGCTATCTCCAAGCATCTTCCTGGCTATCTCTAGCCTCCTGGCATCTCTTCCTGGCTATCTCCTAGCATCTTCCTGGCTATCTCCTAGCATCTTCCTGGCTAGGCATCTCCTAGCATCTTCTAGCTCTCCTAGCATCTCCTGGCTAGATCTCCTAGCATCTTCCTGGCTATCTCCCAGCATCTTCATGGCTATCTCCCAGCATCTTCATGGCTATCTCCTAGCATCTTCCTGGCTATCTCCTAGCATCTTCATGGCTATCTCCTAGCATCTTCATGGCTATCTCCTAGCATCTTCCTGGCTATCTCCAAGCATCTTCCTGGCTATCTCCTAGAACCAGGAGCCTCTCAGCGGTTATTAGAGGAACTAAAGAAAGTTCCCCAGGAATCAGGAGCATCTCAGCAGTTATAAGAGGAACTAAAGAAAGTTCGCCAGGAACCAGGGGCCTCTCAGCGGTTATTAGAGGAACTAAAGAAAGTTCTCAGGAACCAGGAGCTTCTCAGCGGTTATTAGAGGAACTAAAGAAAGTTCTCCAGGAACCAGGAGCCTCTCAGCAGTTATTAGAGGAACTAAAGAAAGTTCTCCAGGAATCAGGAGCCTCTCAGCAGTTATTAGAGGAACTAAAGAAGGTTCTCCAGAAACCAGGAGCCTCTCAGCAGTTATTAGAGGAACTAAAGAAAGTTCTCCAGGAACCAGGAGCCTCTCAGCGGTTATTAGAGGAACTAAAGAAAGTTCTCCAGGAACCAGGAGCTCTACGTTAAAGCCTCTCAGCGGTTATAAGAACTAAAGAAAGTTTTCCAGAAACCAGGAGCCTCTCAGCAGTTATTAAAGGAACTTAAGAAAGTTCTCCAGGAACCAGGAGCTCTACGCTGAAGCCTCTCAGCAGTTATTAGAGGAACTAAAGAAAGTTCTCCAGAAACCAGGAACTCTACGCTGAAGCCTCTCAGCAGTTATTAGAGGAACTTAAGAAAGTTCTCCAGGAACCAGGAGCTCTACGCTGAAGCCTCTCAGCGGTTATTAGAGGAACTAAAGAAGGTTTTCCAGAAACCAGGAGCCTCTTAGCGGTTATTAGAGGAACTAAAGAAAGTTCCCCAGGAACCAGGAGCCTCTCAGCGGTTATTAGAGGAACTAAAGAAAGTTCTCCAGGAAACATGGAGCCTCTCAGCGGTTATTAGAGGAACTAAAGAAAGTTCTCCAGGAACCAGGAGCTCTACGCTGAAGCCTCTCAGCGGTTATTAGAGGAACTAAAGAAAGTTCCCCAGGAACCAGGAGCCTCTCAGCGGTTATTAGAGGAACTAAAGAAAGTTCTCCAGGAAACATGGAGCCTCTCAGCGGTTATTAGAGGAACTAAAGAAAGTTCTCCAGGAACCACGAGCCTCTCAGCAGTTATTAGAGGAACTAAAGAAAGTTCTCCAGGAACCAGGAGCTTCTCAGAGGTTATTAGAGGAACTAAAGAAAGTTCTCCAGGAACCAGGAGCCTCTCAGCGGTTATTAGAGGAACTAAAGAAAGTTCTCCAGGAACCAGGAGCTCTACGCTGAAGCCCTCTCAGCAGTTATTAGAGGAACTAAAGAAAGTTCTCCAGGAACCAGGAGCCTCTCAGCGGTTATTAGAGGAACTAAAGAAAGTTCTCCAGGAACCCGGAGCCTCTCAGCGGTTATTAGAGGAACTAAAGAAAGTTCTCCAGGAACCAGGAGCTCTACGTTAAAGCCTCTCTGTGGTTATAAGAACTAAAGAAAGCTTTCCAGAAACCAGGAGCCTCTCAGCAGTTATTAAAGGAACTTAGGAAAGTTCTCTAGGAACCAGGAGCTCTACGCTGAAGCCTCTCAGCAGTTATTAGAGGAACTAAAGAAAGTTCTCCAGGAACCAGGAGCCTCTCAGCGGTTATTAGAGGAACTAAAGAAAGCTCTTTAGGAACCAGGAGCTTCTCTGCGGTTATTAGAGGAACTAAAGAAGGTTCTCCAGGAACCAGGAGCTCTACGCTGAAGCCTCTCAGCGGTTATTAGAGGAACTAAAGAAAGTTCTCCAGGAACCAGGAACTCTACGCTGAAGCCTCTCAGCAGTTATTAGAGGAACTAAAGAAAGTTCTCCAGGAACCAGGAGCCTCTCAGCGGTTATTAGAGGAACTAAAGAAAGTTCTCCAGGAACCCGGAGCCTCTCAGCGGTTATTAGAGGAACTAAAGAAAGTTCTCCAGGAACCAGGAGCTCTACGTTAAAGCCTCTCTGTGGTTATAAGAACTAAAGAAAGCTTTCCAGAAACCAGGAGCCTCTCAGCAGTTATTAAAGGAACTTAGGAAAGTTCTCTAGGAACCAGGAGCTCTACGCTGAAGCCTCTCAGCAGTTATTAGAGGAACTAAAGAAAGTTCTCCAGGAACCAGGAGCCTCTCAGCGGTTATTAGAGGAACTAAAGAAAGCTCTTTAGGAACCAGGAGCTTCTCTGCGGTTATTAGAGGAACTAAAGAAGGTTCTCCAGGAACCAGGAGCTCTACGCTGAAGCCTCTCAGCGGTTATTAGAGGAACTAAAGAAAGTTCTCCAGGAACCAGGAACTCTACGCTGAAGCCTCTCAGCAGTTATTAGAGGAACTAAAGAAAGTTCTCCAGGAACCAGGAGCCTCTCAGCAGTTATTAGAGGAACTAAAGAACGTTCTCCAGGAACCAGGAGCCTCTCAGCGGTTATTAGAGGAACTAAAGAAAGTTCTCCAGGAACCAGGAGCCTCTCAGCAGTTATTAGAGGAACTAAAGAACGTTCTCCAGGAACCAGGAGCCTCTCAGCGGTTATTAGAGGAACTAAAGAAAGTTCTCCAGGAACCAGGAGCCTCTCAGCGGTTATTAGAGGAACTAAAGAAAGTTCTCCAGGAAATAAGGAGCCTCTCAGCGGTTATTAGAGTAACTAAAGAAAGTTCTCCAGGAACCAGGAGCCTCTCAGCAGTTATTAGAGGAACTAAAGAAAGTTCTCCAGGAATCAGGAGCCTCTCAGCAGTTATTAGAGGAACTAAAGAAAGTTCTCCAGGAACCAGGAGCCTCTCAGCGGTTATTAGAGGAACTAAAGAAAGTTCTCCAGGAACCAGGAGCCTCTCAGCGGTTATTAGAGGAACTAAAGAAAGTTCTCCAGGAACCAGGAGCCTCTCAGCGGTTATTAGAGGAACTAAAGAAAGTTCTCCAGGAACCAGGAGCTTCTCAGCGGTTATTAGAGGAACTAAAGAAAGTTCTCCAGGAACCAGGAGCCTCTCAGCGGTTATTAGAAGAACTAAAGAAAGTTCTCCAGGAACCAGGAGCCTCTCAGCAGTTATTAGAGGAACTAAAGAAAGTTCTCCAGGAACCAGGAGCTCTACGTTAAAGCCTCTCAGCGGTTATAGGAACTAAAGAAAGTTCTCCAGGAACCAGGAGCCTCTTAGCGGTTATTAGAGGAACTAAAGAAAGTTCTCCAGGATCCAGGAGCCTCTCAGCAGGGTTATTAGAGGAGGAACTAAAGAAAGTTCTCCAGGAACCAGGAGCTCTACATTGAAGCCTCTCAGCAGTTATTAGAGGAACTAAAGAAAGTTCTCCAGGAACCAGGAGCTCTACGCTGAAGCCTCTCAGCAGTTATTAGAGGAACTAAAGAAAGTTCTCCAGGAACCAGGAGCTCTACGCTGAAGCCTCTCAGCAGTTATTAAAGGAACTAAAGAAAGTTCTCCAGGAACCAGGAGCCTCTCAGCAGTTATTAGAGGAACTAAAGAAAGTTCTCCAGGAACCAGGAGCTTCTTAGCGGTTATTAGAGGAACTAAAGAAAGTTCTCCAGGAACCAGGAGCTCTACATTGAAGCCTCTCAGCGGTTATTAGAGGAACTAAAGAAGGTTCTCCAGGAACCAGGAGCTCTACATTGAAGCCTCTCAGCGGTTATTAGAGGAACTAAAGAAAGTTCTCCAGGAACCAGGAGCTCTACATTGAAGCCTCTCAGCGGTTATTAGAGGAACTAAAGAAAGTTCTCCAGGAACCAGGAGCCTCTCAGCGGTTATTAGAGGAACTAAAGAAAGTTCTCCAGGAACCAGGAGCCTCTCAGCAGTTATTAGAGGAACTAAAGAAAGTCCTCCAGGAACCAGGAGCTCTACGCTGAAGCCTCTCAGCAGTTATTAGAGGAACTAAAGAAAGTTCTCCAGGAACCAGGAACCTCTCAGAGGTTATTACAGGAACTAAAGAAAGTTCTCCAGGAACCAGGAACTCTACGCTGAAGCCTCTCAGATCGTAGTGTATCAGAGCTCCACCTCTGCTCCTCTAATCCTCTCATCCTGCCCGTCTCTGTGTCTCTGTTTCCATCTATCTGTCCAGCTATCTGTCCATCTCTCATCAGGTCATCGTCTCTAGCCGTCCACCATCCCACCCCCCCCACCCCCCCCCTCCCTGCTGATACCGCCGTCCTTCATCACAGCGCTGTAGCCTCCTGCATCCTCCTTCTGAGGACGTGAACAGACTCAGCGTCTCACAGACATTTTGAAATATTTTTTTAAGACAAAAGAGAGACATTAATATTAGCTGCATGTCTCCGTCTCTCTCCACCGTTCACGTCTCAGTCTGCCGTCCCTCCGTCCTGATAACATCACGTTATCTGCTCTCCAAATTAAAACTCCAGCCTCATGCCCTTCACCGACACATACGTGCACGGCTGTGTTTGTGTGTGTAGGTCACCGTGCACGTCCACCTGGTCTAATAAGAACGACCAGAAGATGATCAGCTGATCAGCTAACCTGTGATTGGTTAGCTGGTTACAGCTGCTGATCAGTATTTAGATGGTTACAGCAGCTGATCAGTAGTTAGATGGTAACAGCTGCTGATCAGTAGTTAGCTGGTTACAGCTGCTGATCAGTAGTTAGATGGTAACAGCTGCTGATCAGTAGTTAGATGGTAACAGCTGCTGATCAGTAGTTAGCTGGTTACAGCAGCTGATCAGTAGTTAGCTGGTTACAGCAGCTGATCAGTAGTTAGATGGTAACAGCTGCTGATCAGTAGTTAGCTGGTTACAGCTGCTGATCAGTAGTTAGATGGTAACAGCTGCTGATCAGTAGTTAGATGGTTACAGCTGCTGATCAGTAGTTAGCTGGTTACAGCTGCTGATCAGTAGTTAGCTGGTAACAGCTGCTGATCAGTAGTTAGCTGGTTACAGCTGCTGATCAGTAGTTAGATGGTTACAGCAGCTGATCAGTAGTTAGCTGGTTACAGCAGCCGATCAGTAGTTAGCTGGTTACAGCTGCTGATCAGTTGTTAGATGGTTACAGCTGCTGATCAGTAGTTAGCTGGTTACAGCTGCTGATCAGTAGTTAGCTGGTTACAGCTGCTCTGGATAAAAGTCCTGGAAAAACACCTTCTCACCATGAACTTCATCAGAATAAGAGCAAACATTATACGCTGTATTTTACAGTCCATCTCAGTTACATGCAGGTTAACTAGTTACATGCAGCTTAAGTAGTTACATGTAGGTTAACTAG
>JAGFBZ010002222.1:0-5000 GCA_018398805.1 Hirundichthys speculiger | reverse complement strand
GGCCCCAACCAGGCCCCCAACCAGGCCCCAACCAGGCCCCCAACCAGGCCCCAACCAGGCCCCAACCAGGCCCCAACCAGGCCCCCAAGACTGCAGGGCCCCCAACCAGGCCCCCAGGTGTGGTGTGTACTGGTAGGTGTGGTGTGGTGGTGGGTGGGTGTGTATCTGGTGTGTGGGTATTGGGTGTGGGTGTATGGGGTGGTGTGTTGGTGTATCTGGTGGTGTGTGTGTGTATCTGGTGTGTGTATCTGGTGTGTGTATCTGGTGTGTGTGTGTGTATATGGTGTGTGTGTATCTGGTGTGTGTATCTGGTTGTGTGGTATTGGTGTGTGTTGTGTGTGTGTATCTGGTGTGTGTGGATCTGGTGTGTGTGTGGTGTGTGGTGGGTGTGGGGGTATGTGGGTTGGTGTGGGGGTATATGGGGTGTGTGGGGTGTGTGTAGGGGTGTGTGGTGTGTGGTGTGGGTGTGTGTATCTGGTGTGTGTATGGGTGTGTGTGGTGGGTGTGTGGTGTGGTATGGTGTGGTGTGTATGTGGTGTGTGTGTGTGTGTGTATCTGGTGTGTGTATCTGGTGTGTGTATATGGTGTGTGTGTGTGTGTATCTGGTGTGTGTGTGTGTGTGTATCTGGTGTGTGTGTGTGTGTGTATCTGGTGTGTGTGTGCAGTAACAGTGAGGTCAGAGTCATCAGACGGATGATGAACAGAATCAGTTTAGTTCATAATTACAGACCAGTGTTTTAACTCTAATGGAGGAGAAGTTTATTAAACTAGTCCACCACTAAAACTTCACACCACAAACATCTAAAATTTAAAATCCACTCCCCCCCTCCCCCACAGAACCCAACCCCCCCCCCACCCCCCCCCCCCCCCACCCCCGACAGCCCAAAGATGGGGTCTGTCCATCGTCCATCATGATAGTGAACATGTTCTACCTGCAGCCGGGCCTTCAGCAGTCCCTTCAGGACCAGGACTGGTACCAGTACTGGTACCAGTCCTGGTACCAGTCCTGGTACCAGGACTGGTACCAGGACTGGTACCAGTACTGGTACCAGGACTGGTACCAGGACTGGTACCAGGACTGGTACCAGGACTGGTACATGTTCTAGATGCAGCCGGGCCTTCAGCAGTCCCTTCAGGACCAGGACTGGTACCAGTACTGGTACCAGGACTGGTACCAGTCCTGGTACCAGTCCACCGGGGGACTGGTACCAGTCCTGGTACCAGTCCTGGTACCAGGACTGGTACATGTTCTAGATGCAGCCGGGCCTTCAGCAGTCCCTTCAGGACCAGGACTGGTACCAGTACTGGTACCAGTACTGGTCCTGAAGGGACTGCTGAAGGCCCGGCTGCATCTAGAACATGTACCAGTCCTGGTACCAGTCCTGGTACCAGTCCTGGTACCAGTCCTGGTACCAGGACTGGTACCAGGTACTGGTACCAGTTACTGGTACCAGGACTGGTACCAGGACTGGTACCAGGACTGGTACCAGGACTGGTACATGTTCTAGATGCAGCCGGGCCTTCAGCAGTCCCTTCAGGACCAGGACTGGTACCAGTACTGGTACCAGGACTGGTACCAGTCCTGGTACCAGTCCACCGGGGGGGGGACTGGTACCAGTCCTGGTACCAGTCCTGGTACCAGGACTGGTACATGTTCTAGATGCAGCCGGGCCTTCAGCAGTCCCTTCAGGACCAGGACTGGTACCAGTACTGGTACCAGTACTGGTACCAGGACTGGTACATGTTCTGCATGCAGCCGGGCCTTCAGCAGTCCCTTCAGGACCAGGACTGGTACCAGTACTGGTACCAGTACTGGTACCAGGACTGGTACATGTTCTAGATGCAGCCGGGCCTTCAGCAGTCCCTTCAGGACCAGGACTGGTACCAGTCCTGGTACCAGTCCTGGTACCAGTCCTGGTACCAGTACTGGTACCAGGACTGGTACATGTTCTACCTGCAGCCGGGCCTCCAGCAGTCCCTTCAGGACCAGGACTGGTACCAGAACTGCATCCCTGCAGCCGGTGTTCTGGACCCGGTTCTTCTAGACAACCAGATGGTCAACTTCACAGAACCGGACGGGAAGTTCAGCAGCACATGAACGGGCTTTTTATCGTGGCCCCCCCCAGTACCACACAGGTAAGGACACGCAGGTGCGTCCTGGAGAGAGAGTCTGGGTCGTTTAATGGTCAGGTTGGGGCCGTGGAGGCTCCTGGGTTGTAGATGGTAGTTGGTTCTGACCCACTTCTCCCTTCGGACATGAAGACAGGATGACTCTGGTTAAAACGGACGGAGAGAAGGGAGGATGAGGAGAAGAAACAAAGGAAGAATGACTCTGGTTAAAACGGAGGGAGAGAAGGGAGGATGAGGAGAAGATAAAAGGAAGAAACAAATCACAGAGGAGGGGAGAGGGATGAAGATGAAGGAACGAGTGGATGGAGGGAAGGAGCAGCTAAAGGACGTCCTCCCTGTGGTCACTTTGGGTGATGGGGCATGACTGACCCCGCCCCCCCCCCCCAGGTTGCTACGGAGACAGGCAGGATGCTTTAATCTCCACCAATCAGCTGCCTGCTAGTCTGTGTAATAACCAGAGACAGACGGGGATTTGCTCTGGTTGCTTTAAATTACAGCTCACACTCTCCAGGTGAACAAGCGCTCACCTGCACGCTGGCGCTGCCCTCACACACACACACACACACTCACACACACACACTCACACACACTCACACACACATGCACACACACACTCACACACACTCACACACACTCACACACACTCACACACACACACTCACACACACACACATCAGGGCCCTGCAGCCTCAGCCTGGCTCTGGGAGACAGAAACAGGGGGGACAGCGGGGCCCCACTGGCTGCCACACCCTGTTAGTAGGGCAGGGGGGCCAACATAGCCCAGAAGCCACTCAGGGGCCCCGCCAGCAGCAACATGAATCATCGTGGCCCCTCAGCCACTCAGGGGCCCCACCAGGAGCAACATGAATCAAAGTGGCCCCTCAGCCACTCAGGGGCCCCGCCAGCAGCAACATGAATCATCGTGGCCCCTCAGCCACTCAGGGGCCCCACCAGCAGCAACATGAATCAAAGTGGCCCTCAGCCACTCAGGGGCCCCACCAGCAGCAACATGAATCATCGTGGCCCCTCAGCCTCTCAGGGGCCCCGCCAGCAGCAACATGAATCATCGTGGCCCCTCAGCCACTCAGGGGCCCCGCCAGCAGCAACATGAATCAAAGTGGCCCCTCAGCCACTCAGGGGCCCCGCCAGTAGCAACATGAATCAAAGTGGCCCCTCAGCCACTCAGGGGCCCCGCCAGCAGCAACATGAATCAAAGTGGCCCCTCAGCCACTCAGGGGCCCCGCCAGCAGCAACATGAATCAAATTGGCCCTCGGCCACTCAGGGGCCCCGCCAGTTGAAACGTGAATTAAAGTGGCCCCTCGGCCACTCAGGGGCCCCGCCAGTTGAAACATGAATCAAAGTGGCCCCTCAGCCTCTCAGGGGCCCCGCCAGCAGCAACATGAATCATCGTGGCCCCTCAGCCACTCAGGGGCCCCGCCAGCAGCAACATGAATCAAAGTGGCCCCTCAGCCACTCAGGGGCCCCGCCAGTAGCAACATGAATCAAAGTGGCCCCTCAGCCACTCAGGGGCCCCGCCAGCAGCAACATGAATCAAAGTGGCCCCTCAGCCACTCAGGGGCCCCGCCAGCAGCAACATGAATCAAATTGGCCCTCGGCCACTCAGGGGCCCCGCCAGTTGAAACGTGAATTAAAGTGGCCCCTCGGCCACTCAGGGGCCCCGCCAGTTGAAACATGAATCAAAGTGGCCCCTCGGCCACTCAGGGGCCCCGCCAGCAGAAACATGAATCAAAGTGGCCTTCAGCCACTCAGGGGCCCCGCCAGCAGCAACATGAATCAAAGTGGCCCCTCGGCCACTCAGGGGCCCCGCCAGTAGCCAATCAGCAGTAGCCCACAGCAGCAAATGAATCAAAGTGGCCCCTCAGCCACTCAGGGGCCCCGCCAGCAGCAACATAAATCAAAGTGGCCCCTCAGCCACTCAGGGGCCCCACCAGCAGCAACATGAATCAAAGTGGCCCTCAGCCACTCAGGGGCCCCACCAGCAGCAACATGAATCAAAGTGGCCCCTCAGCCACTCAGGGCCCCCCCAGCAGCAACATGAATCAAAGTGGCCCCTCAGCCAATCAGGGGCCCCACCAGCAGCAACATGAATCAAAGTGGCCCTCAGCCACTCAGGGGCCCCACCAGCAGCAACATGAATCAAAGTGGCCCTCAGCCACTCAGGGGCCCCACCAGCAGCAACATGAATCATCGTGGCCCATCAGCCACTCAGGGGCCCCACCAGCAGCAACATGAATCAAAGTGGCCCTCAGCCACTCAGGGGCCCCGCCAGCAGCAACATGAATCATCGTGGCCCCTCAGCCACTCAGGGGCCCCACCAGTAGCAACATGAATCATCGTGGCCCCTCAGCCACTCAGGGGCCCCGCCAGCTGGAGCCCCAGATCAGGTTAAAGGTACATTTCTAGCAGCTTTCTGAGGAGGCGGGGTGACAGGTGTTCACTCAGGAGGTACCCAGCTGTGGCTCAGGGGCCCCACAGAAACTCCTGCTGTCGCCACCAGTGAAGAAAACAGGGAACGACACAGTTCAGCCTAAAGAGGAAAATCTTTAACACCGTTGTCTCCTTTAGATGCTTCTAACTTCTCTGCACCAGGTAGTAAATCATTCTAATGGCTCAGCAACTGTACAGAGCCAATGACGCAATTAGACTCATTACATGAACGGCTGCTAATTAGTGATTAATTGCATATTATTGTATAGCTAAGGAGAACACAGATGCATCGGCCTGTTGCAGATCATCCAGAGCAGGTGGGGCAACTCCAGTCCTCAAGGGCCGCTGTCCTGCAGGTCTGAGAAGTTTCCCTGTTTTAGCAAAACTGATTCTAATGAACAGATCAACATCAGCTTCATCC
>JAGFBZ010002220.1:0-144543 GCA_018398805.1 Hirundichthys speculiger | reverse complement strand
ATCATTAAAAACAGCGATAAAATACCTTCATCTGTAACTGAAGGCCACTGCCTAACATCATCAATCCAAGACATGTCTGCGTTATCCGTAAACAATGCTCCACGCTGCTGTGTTTGGGTTAGTTGGTGGGACACCGCACACTCCAATTATGGCGGGGCCACTAGGGGGCGCATGTCCACAATTTTCAAGTCGAAAAGGTGTATACAGATGCAGAGTTGGAAGAAGAGTTGCTGCAGTTGGAGGAAGAACTGACTACAGACTGCTTTAGCACCTCCTATGGGTCTGAGGAGATAATGACAGGGTGGAGGACGAAACTGATGGCTGTGACAGGGTGGAGAAGGAAACTGCTGGCTATGAAGTGGTGGCACAGGAAACACAAATTACAAAACTATAAACAGTTAAACATGAAATAAATACTGAACAATATGTACCTAGTCAAATATATACTCAGGAAGATGCGATGTGATAAATACCAATTTGAAAAAGTCTCATAAAGCATCTGTGATGAAAATGTATTTAGTCAATGCCAAATATAGCATAAAATCAAAATAATTACTTCAAAGGAAGGACTTGTGATGTCAGAGACTGTCAAACACTTAATATGTGTAAGTTTTTCATACATGATGGTTATTGCTTGATAGTAAGTATCAAGACATGAGTAAGTATTCTGTGCTTTTCAGATATCATCTAATATCACATTGTGAAAACAGTGAATAAAATTTCTACTTTGATATGTAAAATGCAGTTTGATTATTTTAGTGCCAAAAACAACTTACCACATACTCACCTGCTGCCTCCCTCACACTTTTATCCCAGACTTGGGACTGGGCTTGTGTGTTGTATGTTAGGTGTGTAATCATTTCATTAATTAAAGATTATATAAAAGTATATTATAAGATTGGAGGAGTGCATAATATATTAAACCATCACCAAAGCATGAATGATTAATTTTGATAAATCTAACAGGTTATGAACCAAAAAGCTCCATGCTACAAAGAAGGTATTTTAGAAGTTTATACTAAAAGCAACAAAGCATCACACCATATTAACAACACAGAAGGTGTTTTACGACAGTAATACTATGTGCATCTACAATGCAGGCAGGAAAATCTACGGGGTTATTCTTCAAGATTATATGTGCATGCTACCTGCAAACAGAAAAAAAGTTATTCAACAAAAATGTTGTGTCAGATAACATAATATTGCTAAAATATGTGAGACTTTTTATTTCTTCATTTCAGTGTCAGAATGCACCAATTTACATCATTTTTTCAAAATTCGTTCGGCGGCCGCTGTTCCGCGCGCCTGCGAATAGTTGGGCCACTGATTTATGAATCAGGGCCAGTACATTCCAAATTTTACTGGCCCTGTGGGCCAGTGCTCTAAAATGCTTATTGTCAAGCCCTGTATGTATGTATGTATGTATGTATGTATCTATGTATATATATATATATATATATATATATATATATATATATATATATATATATATATATACACATATACATACATATACATACATATATATACATACACACTAGAGAAGATGTCCCGATCCAGCATTTTGAACTTCCGATCCGATACCGATATTTATTTGTACTTCCGATCCGATACAGATATCTGCCGATACCGATACCGGCCTATCTGAGCATGTATTAAAGTTTAAAGTCATTTAACCAACTTACTTTGTTGTCAGACTCATTCTGAATAGGGTTTTACTCCTGATAATAACTAGCCAGCTGAATTAGGTGCATTTGAATAATAAACATTGGTTGGTAACGAGAAACGGACCTATTTATTTAACAAATCAACACAAAATAGACAAAATGATAAATAACAAACAGAAATGGCATCAGTAAACCACGGCTTTACAAGCCATAAGTGCAGATAATATTGTTAATTGTATTAAGCAAACACAACCTGAGTTTAACCGTCTATTAACAGCATTAGTACCTGTGCTTTGACACTGTTCAGTGGCAGTTTGTCACGATTCCCAAACGTCCCAAACGGGGGTGGGGGGGGGTGGAGAGGAGCTCGAGTTGTCTCGCGCGGGGGGCGGGGTGTTTGTGGCTGTGCACTGTGCCCGACAGAGATAGAGCATTGTTGCCAACTTAGCGACTTTGTCGCTATATCTAGCGACTTTCCAGACCCCCTAGTGACTTAATTTGTAAAAAGCGACTAGCGACAAATCTAGCGACTTTTTCTGGTGATTTAGCGACTCACTGGCACTCAAACCGCTAGGTTTGAAGCCATCACTTGGCCGCTGATGGCTGCTGTCTGCCTCGCGAGCCGCGCTTCTCTCTCTCTCTCTCTCTCTCTGTCGGGCGCAGTGCACAGCCACAAACCAAACACCCCGCCCCCCGCGCAAGACAACTCGAGCTCCTCCTGAAGGTGTTCTGGAAAATGCGGACCGGATTTTAGGGAAACACAGAGCAAGACCTGGAATGGGTTATCTGAATAATGCGCTGCGCGGTGCGCTGGAAAACCCGGAACGGATTTTGGAAAAAAACTGGATCGGAGTCTGGATCGGCATTTTTAGGGCTTGCCGATCTGATACCGATCCGCATTTTTTGCTCATATCGGCGGCCGATCCGATACGAATATCGGATCGGGACACCTCTAATACACACACACATACATACATATATACACATACATATACATACATACATACATACATACATACACACACACACACACATATACATATACAGTAATCCCCCAAACTTCGCGGTCTCAGTACATCGCGGAAGTTTCAAAAATATTCAAAGAAAAAAAATTGAAAAAAATATTGAAAAAAATTTAAACGAAGCGCGCAAGGCTGAAGCAAAACACATCACATCAAGAACGAGTCTCGGGAAGCAACAAGAGCCGACACGAGATGCCCCATGAACGAATATCGAGACCTGTGATTGGCTGAAATCCTGAAGGTTTTGAGCCTTGCGCTTGGAAACTCTCAGCTTCAGCTCTCTCCGTAGTTTTTCAATAGGATTAAGGTCAGGAAACTGGCTAGGCCATTCCATGTCCTTGATGTGCTTCTTATGGAGCCACTCCTTTGTTTCCTTGGCTGTATGTTTTGGGTCGTTGTCATGCTGGAAGACCCATCCACCACCCATTTACAATGTCCTTGTGGAGGCAAGGAGGTTGTCACCCAAGATTCTGCGGTACATGGCCCCGTTCATCTTCCCATCGATGCATTTAAGTCGACCTGTCCCCTTAGAAGAGAAACACCCCCAAAGCATAAGGCTTCCACCGCCATGCTTGACAGTAGGGATGATGTTTTTGGGGTCATATTCAGCATTTGTCTTCCTCCAAACACGTCGAGTTGAGTTGAGGCCAAGGAGCTCAGTTTTAGTCTCACCTGACCACAGCACCTTCTCCCAGTCTCTTTCTGAGTCAATATGTTCGTTGGCAAACCTGAGTCGGGCCTGGACGTGAGCCTTCTTGAGCAGAGGGACCTTGGACCACTGCAGGATTTTAAACCATTCTCCTGTCTCCTGTCGCCAGTCTCCTGACCTTATTCCTATTAAACATCTATGGAGAGAGCAGATGCTGAGAGTTTCCAAGCGCAAGCCTCAAAACCTTCAGGATTTGGAGATGATCTGCAGAGAGGAGTGGACAAAAATTACTCCTGATGTGTTCAAACCTAGTAAGCAACTACAAGAAACGTCTGACAGCTGTGCTGCCAACAAGGGTTTTACCACCAAGTATTAGATCATGTTTTGCTAGGGGATCAAATACTTATTTTCAATATTCTTTCTATAACTGTTAAAAAAAAGCTACCATAAAAGTCTGTGACTGTTCATTTATTTCTTAGTATGACAACTGCCAAAATCAGCGGGGGATCAAATACTTATTTTCTCCACTGTATATATAAACATACATACATATGTAGGACCCCTCTTCGGATTTTATTTTGTTAATTAAAGCTGCCTCTGCAGCTCTGAACCCTGACCTACTTCTACCTGCAACCTGGAGAAAACCCCCACAGCATGTGGCATCTCACCCATTATCCTGTACCAACCGGACACCAGCACCATAGCTATAAAACTCAAGAATGTCCGTTACCATGGCAACTCTCATCCAAAAACCACTTTAGAAGCTATAAACTTCATTTCTCTGACATTGGAATGTGAGAGCGACCAGCTTCAAGGGGGGCCTAGAACTTATCACACCGCTCGTGCCTGCATCGAGAAGGCCAGGCAGAAATCTCACTTCTGAATGAACGGACGATTAAAAGTTGACATAACCAATTTTCTTACAGGACAAGCAACTACCACGGAAGTTCCGAAAAATGTTATAACTGAAGAGAATATAACATTCACGAACACATAAAGGGAATGTCAAGTTAAGCTGATTATTATTGTGTATTTAGATCCATGCCACCCCAAGCTTTCTCTCCCAAAAAGGCAATTTTCTGAATGAAAGTTTAAAAGTTATTATTTAGTGACATAACTTGATATTGGTGTTTGTGATGTTTTGTTAACACACCCTGACGGTTAGTAACTGTTTAAATGTTAAATTGTGGAGTACAAGACCGCATGGCGAGGAGAGACAAAGAACCCCCCAAAACACCACACCCACCATGTTTGCATATGTATTGCTTTGTGATCAGCGGGAAAACTCCCTGTCTCTGACTGGACGGAGCCCATTGACCAAACCCTGGATTTACATAAACGCTTATGAATCATCACGGATATATAAAGCCAGATGAGTCCTTTGTCCTCACTCTCTTTACACCTTCTCTTTTATGCTTTTATGCACTCTTTTATGCTCTTATTGCTTGCTCTTCAACCTCTTCTGCCCTTTTTTCTCTCTCTTACGTTTTTTCTTTTGAAACTTTTCCCTCCTTTTCATTTTTAATTTCTTTGAAACTTTTGTGGCGCAGACAACACCCTGAAATCATTTTGGTTGCTTCATTCTATTTTCATAAGTCTGATTTCGCTTCCGCACATTTTTTGTTCTCATTTTTACAGAAGCTTGGCTCACGAGCCGCATTGACTTTTATAAAACGACCACTAAAAAAATCGCAACTAACAGATGTTAGTTGTACGTTTGATAACAACTTTTCTTTTGTAAGCCTTTACCTGCGGCTGGAGGGTTTAAACACTTGACGTTTGACACCGGAAAGCCCCACGCCTAGAATTTTTGCCAACTCCACAGAGTTTTTGCATTAGTTTAACAATTTTGATTTCTTTGCTCCGTTTTTTCTTTTGGGGGCTCACGTCAACTTTTTTTGAGGGGCAATCGAACTCTTAACTGCCGATTCCTGCCGATCGGAGTCCGAGGCCACGGGACCTGACTCGCCTGCCCAGACGAAAAGAAAGTGGGACGACCCGCCGAGTCACACGCTACGTCCGGAGACCTCCAGGGAGCCATCGGCCAAAGCACGGTTGCCCGGAGAATCCACCGCGAACTGTGTGTATTACCCGAGGCATTCAACGACTTAAGCAGCAAGACTTCCCCCAGGGTAAGGCTGAACGAGATAAGATTGTGTCTCCCAAGTTTGTCCACGGCCCAAACAGTTCGTGTGTCACGGACCACGTCCGGACCACTCCTCCCCATTATTCGGCAGCTAATTAGTTCGAGAATTCCCCCTCTTTATCATTTTATTAACTTTGCGAGCTGATTAGCCATTAGCCACCCGTTGGTACCCGCCATCTTTCTTAATATGATTCTCTTCCTTCCTTTACTCTCTATCGTCATTTCCTGTCATGCGCTATAGCCAAATATGAAGAATTCGTTATGTTGACGTGCATTATATATATATATAAATGTCTTAAATGTTTTGTGTTCTTGTCTGTGTCTAAATAAATGTTTTAAAACGTATTAGCGACTCTGATGATTCATTTTCCAACAGCCAATCCAACTCGTTCAAGAACCCACTACAAATTGTGACTCATTTGCTCTTTAATTTTCCGTCTTTTTTAAGAAAGCCGGTGGCACCCTAGGCATTTATTAAAATATTAATAAATTACACGTGTCCCCCTACACATATATATACACTACTCAAAAAAATTAACCAAAAAATTGTAATCAGAGTATAGCATCAAGTCAATTAAACTTCTGGGATATTGATTTGGTCAGGTAAGTATCAGAGGGGGTCGCTTTGGTTTTAATGAAATTAACAACAGGTGCACTAGAGGGGCAACAACGAGATATATATATATATATGTATGTATCTGTCTATCTGTCTATCTATCTATCTATACATACTTTCACAGTACTTTCACAGAGCCTGGACTCTTTCGCCCCACTTCAAATCAAATGTATGGACTTTAGGGATGGAACGGTTACCGGTATTACGGTAAAGCGTGGTAAAAATTTACGCGATAACGATTACCGTTTATGTTTGACTTCATCTAATTTTCGTGGTTGATTATCGGGATATGTAATATCAGCCTCATTCAAGTCTGCGAGCGACTTGTGACTGTGTCTCACGTGAATATGTAGCTTGTAACATCGCCATCGTAACGTGAGCATGGAGGAAAGTGGTGATAGCACGCATAGGGATGGGCGATTTTATCGATTCTGCGATAGATATCGATATTTTATTTCCCAGAAAGTATCGATTTTTCAGCCGCGGGTATCGATATTCTAAGCTCTCTTCAAACCCCCGTGTCCCGCACGGGTGCTCTTCCTGCAAAGTGCCATTAAGTCCTCCAGCCGCTAGTGTCGCTGTAGAGCATTTCTAACAGGGTATCCAGAAGCTTCTTTCTCTTCCAGCTAGAGCTGAGCCAGTCAGAAGGATGGCGGCGAGTATAAACGCAGCGCCTGCGTGCTTAAAAGCAGATGTGTGGGAGCAGTTTGGGTTGAAAAAGAAAAAGGAAAGCGAAGATTTAGACAAAAGTATGGCGGTGTGCAAGCTGTGTCACACAAACGTGAAGTACTCTGGAAATACCAGCAACCTGCGAGGCGAGCCCACTTGAAACGTCACCACCCAGACAAAGTAATGCTTACTGAGAGCGAGCCAAACTGTATTTGTCAGGATTTGAGACCGTATTCAGTGGTGGAAAACGCCGGCTTTAAGGGCTGTGTATGTCCCCGGTATGCCGCAGTTATTTTTGATATATGCTCAATGTTGAAGCGCGTCTGCCCTATGTTATTCGACGCCACAACGGAGAGGGACAATCACGAACTAGCTAAACTTACTAAACGTATCTCTTGCGTTTTTCCACTTCCTCACCGTCTCGGCCATTTCTAGACCCACATTCATCGCTATCTCCCTCCATGAATTACTAGAATATGTGCTGTCTTTGTAGTGTGGAGAACAATAATCGTACAGACGTGGGTACTTCCTTATTTCTTCGATGACATGAATGTAGAATTGACCAATCAGAGGCCTCCTTTCTCTCCTCTCTGCGACGCTGTTTGCAGTCACCTACCTTTCAGTTCAGTTAATTCAAACAAATTGGAACATTCACAAGATGTCACCAAAATCACTTTGTCCTGTTAAAATCTTTCAGAAAATGATGTAAATGTATTGTTAGAAAAATATCGATATAATATCGTATCGTGAGCCAAATGTATCCTATCGTATCATGAGATTAGTGTATCGCTACAGCCCTAAGCACGCAGGACATTTACCAACCCACTAAAAGGACGAAAACCAAGGTCTGGGCATATTCTTTTATTTTTTAAAAAAAAATGCAGAGGGACAGCTGGTGGAGGACAGTTATCCTGTCTGCAGAGCACTTGTTTACATTTTACTGTAATTTGTAAAAGCAACTTGAAGGAGCTAAGGCTAATGCTTCAAGCTACTGAGATGTTTGACCAAGAGTAAGTTGGTCGATGCACTTCGCTAACTCGCATTTCGTAAATGTAACCGTTGCATGTTGAGCGAAAAAGCACCGGAACGATGTTCTTCTGATGCAGTTAAAATATTAACTTATTCTATAAACTGATACGACAACCATAACGGCGGCAGTTAGCGCCACAGTGGTCAAAAACCTTTTACCCTTCTGGGTCAAACACCGAATCAATAACAGGCAGCTACCTTTATACCTGACCCTCAGTTAACAACACAGCGGCACCCACAGACACACAGAGTGAACTACAATTCAGAACAACATATTTGGCTCCAAAACAACTGTTACTTTATTTGCACATTTATACGTATTTAAGGTTCAGCTTAAAGTCCAAAGTTTATTTCATTTGAACTTGCACTATAATTTTTGTTCCTGCTAATTGTTTGCATATTTTGACCTACTACGGTTGTTAGAGTGTTTATTTAAATTTGCACCAGACAAATGAGCTTTGTTCCTGTTATTTATTTTGTTCATTTAAAATAAAATCTCTTTCTGTGCCAGTTGTTTGCCCTTTTAATGTGAAAGTTTCATTTTGATAAAATTTTGGCTTCTGATGTTTTAGTATGATGAGAAAATCACAAGATTTTGTGAAATTATTTAAATGTATGTGTTTTTTGGACATTTGTACAGCAATTAAGAATACTGCAATAATATCGTAAACCGTGATAATTTGGTCACTATAATCCAGATATCAAATTTTCCATGTCGTTACATCCCTAATGGATTTTATTTGTTTTTTTTTAATCAAAAGCATGGGGCAGGAGAGCTTGATATAAGGAAAGCCATATGTAAGCTTTGTCACAGTCCAAATCTCTTACTGTGGTAACACCACGAACATGACGGCACACATCCTTCGCCAGAGAAAAAAAATGATGTGGGGAAAGCTAAACAGCGGCCATTGACACTGGCAGTGCACCAGACATTGGATTCAACTCTCCACAAACTCCCAGCTGGATCAGATAAGGCGTCCAGGGTAACTACAGCAATTGCGCTTTTATTTTCCAATATCAAAACTTATTTAATTTTTATATTTACTCTACTTTTACTTAAAGACTCTACTTTTTAAGAAAGTTGAGATCTTTTAATGTGTGCACCAAGATGTTGCACATCTTCTATAGGTCTGTTGTTGAAAGTGCAATCAGCTTTGCAGCCATCTGCTGGGGCAGCAGCATCAGAACCAGAGACCTTAACAGAATCAACAAACTGATCAAGAAAGCTGGATCTGTGCTGGGTGTAACTCTGGAGCCGCTGGAGCTGATTGTACAAAAAAGAATGCTGCACAAGCTGATGAAGATGATGGAGGACTCTTCACACCCTCTCCACGACACAGTGATCAAACAACAGAGTGTGTTCAGTGAGAGGCTTCTTCGGGTCCGTTGCAAGACGGAAAGATACAGAAGATCATTCCTGCCAGCAGCCATCAGCCTCCACAACAAGACTTAACACCTGCTATTATATTATTATTATTATTGCTGTCTGTTGTTTATTAAAAAAAAAAAAAAGAGAGCCCTTACTACTACATTGAATTTCCCTTTATGGGATAAAGTATTTTTCATTTCATTTCATTTCATATTTATTATTATTATTTAATAATTAATTATATTTAATAATTAATTATAATATGTATACTATTTATTATTATTATTATCATTATTATTATTATTATTTATTGTATGCTTTTTATATTTCAATAATTTAAGTATAAAAAATCACAATACTTAATACTAAAATTGAAATGCAATACTTGTTTAATCAGAATCGCAATATAAATCGAATCGGGACCCAAAAATCGTAGGAGAATAGAATCTGCACAAAAGCGCATCGCCCCCACTATCCTTCCAGTTTTTAATAATGTGTTGGACTGTTCTTAAACCAGTTTTGGTAGTTTCTGCAATCTCCTTAGATGTTTTCTCTGCTTGATGCATACCAATGATTGGACCCTTCTCAAACAGACTTAAAATATTTTCCACGACCCCGAGATGCATCTTTGACATGGTTGTTTAGGAAATGAGAAGCAACTCATTGCACCAGTTGGGGTTAAATAACTTGTTGCCAGCTGAAAGATAATCACCCATGCAGTAATTATCCAATAGGAGGTTCAGACCTATTTACTTAGTTAAATACAGGTGGAGACTTTTTTTTGGCCAGGCAGTGTATGCGTGTGTGGTGTGTGTGTGTAGTATATATATATATATATACATACACATATATATATATATACATACACACATATATATATATATATACATACACATATATATATATACATACACACATATATATATATACATACACATATATATATATACATACACATATATATATATACATACACATATATATATATACATACACATATATATATATATATACATATATATATATACACAAATAATATAATCTACACACATGCTGCATACGAGTGACCATCAGGAAATGAGGCATTTCCAAGACAATTAAATGCAGAATCCCCAGTGCCAAGATACAGCTTCCAGTGTGTCACAATCAAATCCATTCATGAGGAAGTTACTGTTACATCAATGTTTCCACGCTCTTCAGTAGGCTCACTACTTGCATGACATTGCACTTTTGTCACTAGAAACCGAACACATAAGCAAACCTTTGTTTAACTTTAACTTTCTTCCTCCCTCTTTTTTGCCTAGTTTAAAAATTCAAGTGTTTTGAGGACCAGCAGGTCAGCTCAACTCAGTGTGGATGGGGAGGACTACTGGCCAAAATCAATGAAGAGCTGTACAAAAAAGGGCAGCTCACTGAGTCCACTGACATTTACACACTGTGGTTCTAATAGTTTAATGTTTCTGCAACTCTTTTACAAAAGACTTAGATTCCATCCCTGCATGAAACCCACTCAACTAGCATGAAACCCACTCAGCTAGCATGACACCCACTCAGCTAGCACGAAACCCACTCAACCAGCATGAAACCCACTCAGCTAGCAGGAAACCCACTCAGCCAGCAGGAAACCCACTCAGCTAGCATGAAACCCACTCAGCTAGCACGAAACCCACTCAGCCAGCAGGAAACCCACTCAGCTAGCACGACACCCACTCAGCTAGCACGAAACCCACTCAGCTAGCACGAAACCCACTCAGCCAGCACGAAACCCACTCAGCCAGCAGGAAACCCACTCAGCTAGCACGAAACCCACTCAGCTGGCACAAAACCCACTCAGCTGGCACGAAACCCTCTCAGCCGGCACGAAACCCACTCAGCCGGCACGAAACCCACTCAGCCGGCATGAAACCCACTCAGCCGGCACGAAACCCACTCAGCTAGCATGAAACCCACTCAGCCAGCATGGAACCCACGCAGCCAGCAGGAATCCCACTCAGCTACCATGGAACCCACTCAGCTAGCGGAGTTACGACCTAAGCCTTTGCAGGAGGGAAAAACTCTGAAGGGAAACATTGGAAGCCAGAATTTAGTAAAATTGTTTTTCTAACTAGTACACACGTAGACAAAATTGTTGGTACCCCTCAGTTAAAGAAGGAAAAACCTACAATTCTCACTGAAATCACTTGAAACTTACAAAAGTAACAATAAATAAAAATTTATTGAAAATCAAATAATCAAAATCAGCCATCACTTTTGAATTGTTGATTAACATAATTATTTAAAAAAAACAAACTAATGAAATAGGGCTGGACAAAAATGATGGTACCCATAACTTAATATTTTGTTGCACAACCTTTTGAGGCAATCGCTGCAATTAAACGATTTCTGTATTTGTCAATGAGCGTTCTGCAGCTGTCAACAGGTATTTTGGCCCACTCCTCATGAGCAAACTGCTCCAGTTGTCTCAGGTTTGATGGGTGTCTTCTCCAAATGGCATGTTTCAGCTCCTTCCACAGATGTTCAATGGGATTCAGATCTGGGCTCATGGAAGGCCACTTTAGAATTGTCCAACGCTTTTCTCTCAGCCATTCTTGGGTGTTTTTGGCTGTGTGCTTTGGATCGTTGTCCTGTTGGAAGACCCATGACCTGCGACTGAGACCAAGCTTTCTGACACTAGGCAGCACATTTCTCTCCAGAATGCCTTGATAGTCTTCAGATTTCATTTTACCTTGCACACATTCAAGACACCCTGTGCCAGATGCAGCAAAGCAGCCCCAAAACATTACTGAGCCTCCTCCATGTTTCACCTTAGGGACAGTGTTCTTTTCTTCGTATGCTTGGTTTTTGAGTCTATGAACATAGAGTTGATGTGCCTTACCAAAAAGCTCCAGTTTGGTCTCATCTATCCAAAGGACATTCTCCCAGAAGCTTTGTGGCTTGTCAACATGCATTTTTGCAAATTCCAGTCTCGCTTTTTTATGATTTTTTTCAGCAGTGGTGTCGTCTTCTATGAAGTCCACTTTGGCTCAAACAACGACGAATGGTGCGATCTGACACTGATGTACCTTGGCCTTGGAGTTCACCTTTAATTTCTTTGGAGGTTGTTCTGGGCTCTTTGGATACAATTCGATCGATCTGTCTCTTCAATTTGTCATTAATTTTCCTCTTGCGGCCACGTCCAGGGAGGTTGGCTACTGTCCCGTGGGTCTTGAACTTCTGAATAATATGAGCCACTGTTGTCACAGAACTTCAAGCTGTTTAGAGATGGTCTTATAGCCTTTACCTTTAAGATGTTTGTCTATAATTTTTTTTCGGATGTCCTGGGACAATTCTCTCCTATGCTTTCTGTTGTCCATGTTCACTGTGGTACACACCTTTTCACCAAACAGCAAAGTGACTACTTGTCTGCCTTTAAATAGGCAGACTGACTGATTATGAGTTTGGAAACACCTGTGATGTCAATTAACCTGATGCGCCCGACGAGGACGCCGGCGTCCTCATTGTGTAATAATTTTGTCTAAAAATGACTCATACACAACGATCACTTCATCTGTTATAGCTGTGTTTGGTATCATTGAACTTTGCAGAGTCTCCTCTTTGCAAAGATAATACCGTTTTTCTTCCATCTCTTATATATCTTGCACAAGAGGTGCCCAAAGACATAAAAGCCAAAAGTCATGAAAGTTGGCACTTACCGGTTTTCGTCGGAAAAAGTCCCAGAAAACGCGGAGAAACGGTTTGAATCCGGTCTCTGTTTGTTGACAGAGGCTTAGCTTGTCTATAAACAGAAAGATGCTCACTCGAGCGATATTTGGTTGCTGAGAACAAGCCCTGAACAAGCTGGGTTCTTCATGTACGGTTGAATTTTCGTGATCATTTATTGAGTAATAGTGTCAATAAATATTACTTATAACTAAAGCACTTTTTTGCAATTCAGTACCATATTAGAAGTGTAAAAACGTTTTGTTTGATTTCCGATCGTAGTTTTTCAAGCAGAGGAATCATCTTCCCGAAACGAAGATGGCTTCGTTTGAATTTCCGGTGACTCTCTTTGCAATGCATTTGATTGACAGCTACAAGGCGGACCTTAGATTCGTCATTTCCGCCTTTTAGAGCATAGATCAACCTTTCCAATGACGTATTGCATGTGTAATTCGACTCTATCTGAGCCGTTTTATGCCTGCGCATAACGGTGCGCTCCTCCAGTTGTGCCTATGCGCATTTACGCAGAGCGCTCAGCAGTGCAGGCAGCAAAATAACTCGCGTAAAATAAGATAACTTACTTCACGGTTAAATGGCTAAAAGTAAGTCAAAAACACGTTTTAGTGTCCAGGAGGCACTGGAGAAGATTTTTGAGGACTCTTCAGAGAGTGAACATTATTCCTGCCTCCTCCCTGCTTGACCTTCATGCAATTGAGCCCTCATAACCTCAATACCTTAACTGTAACATATATTTTAAAAAGTATATATGCTCCACATGTAGTCATATATATATAT
The DNA here is from genome assembly GCA_018398805.1 of Hirundichthys speculiger. Taxonomy (NCBI): domain Eukaryota; kingdom Metazoa; phylum Chordata; class Actinopteri; order Beloniformes; family Exocoetidae; genus Hirundichthys; species Hirundichthys speculiger. The sequence continues at coordinate 130,882 of JAGFBZ010002220.1, read as the reverse complement.
GTAGTCATCAAATATATTATGAATTGGTGGTTTTTACACAGTTATGTATGTTAGTATGTGGTTTATGGTAAACCACATAAACCACAAAAACTAGTTGTAAATTTAAAAATGGCAAATTTGTGACTATTTTAACTCAAAATGATGAAAAATACCAAAATGTAAAGGAAAAAGTACCTATTGTCTCAGAATATCATTTTGGTTACCATGTGTTCATTTGGAGTCTCCAAAGGCCTTTTTGGAGCTGCGCCTAGATTTTTTAATGAAAAGACCACTGTAAAATGGTCATATGTTGCGCTATCTTCTTCAAATTTGAAACACATGTTCAGTTATAGTGTGCCTACAGCCTCATACTGCCATTTACTATTTCAGATGAATATTCAGACTATTATTCATCCTGAAAGTCATTTTTTATTTCAGGCGGAACAAAATTTTAAATGTTTTACTGACTTCAGTGTTCCATTACTCTGTCTCTGTATCACCTAGAGTGTTCCTGACAGTTTTATAAGAAACTACAGAGTGTCTTCTTTATGGAACACTTTAATGCATCCATGTGGACAGAACAGTTTAGAAGTTACAATCATTTTAATTTGGGTATGTCATTTTAGGCGTTTTGCTAAAAAAAAGGGGGTCAGGGTTTATCAGGTTAAAGGACACACCTGAGTTAATCATGTCACTCTGGTCAAATAGTTTTCAATCTTTTATAGAGGTACCATCATTTTTGTTCAGCCCTATTTCATTAGTTTGTTTTTTTAAATAATTATGTTAATCAACAATTCAAAAGTGATGGCTGATTTTGATTATTTGATTTTCAAAAATGTTTTATTTATTGTTACTTTTGTAAGTTTCAAGTGATTTCATAGAGAATTGTGGGTTTTTCCTTCTTTAACTGAGGGGTACCAACAATTTTGTCCACGTGTGTATCTCCTTTTAAACATCACAATAGATTGGATTATCTCCAAGAGTTTGTTTTGCCGTTGATGACAACATAGAAATAGTGCTGAGAGAAACAATCAACATGGCAGGACTTGGGCCACAGTGTGTTATCAAGTCCATTTCCTGCTGAGCATCCAGCTACTGCAACTAAGCAACCTGATTTATTCGTCACATGACCAGCCACAGATGCTCATATTCTTCGTATAAAACCAGACCACTACTGTCCAGGGCCCCTGGACATTAAAACAATCACCTCAGGAAGAAAAAATACTTTTTTTTTTAGACAATTGCACCAGGACACTTTGTCAGATTATTGTGTCAGCCTTTAATAGTACAGCATCTCTTGGCAATGGTCATCTATTCTTACCTGGAAATGGTAGCTGGCTCCAGGATCTCTGTTTTAGGAGTCTTCACCTATAAGAACAACAATGACTCAACACATTACAGCTACACTTCAAGGACACGTGCACACTAACACATACATGCAAGAGGTCATGTCACTTTTAAATAAGTGACACTGTTAGACCTTGCATTGAATAATGTAATATTAAACTAATCAAGCATGCAAAAACATCAATCATGTGTTGCCCTTAAAGAGAAAGAACATCATCCAGTAAAGAAGTCTAAACTTCAACTTTAAGCACTGCTTTCTGTACGTTTATTAGGCTCGTTTCAGTTTTCAAAGTAAAAGGAAAACCACCTATATAGCTTTAGGTGTTTCTCATCTCACAGACAAGATGACACAAAGGTGCTCTAAAATGTGGGAAAAGAGCCTTCCTGTAATCACTAACAATACTCTTACAAGTATTACAACAATCACAAGACTTAATCATAAACAATACATTTTTCAGCTGTTTTATACCTCACTTTATATTAGCCAACTGATAAACATCTCATATCTAAAAAGGACTACAATTACAACTCTATTTTATGACTAAGCCATACCAGAATGGAGACGCATGTTGCAGGCGCTTCAGGCAGATTTTATTAACTTTCTCTTTTCTATCCTTTTGATATTTTTCTGCTCATTTCATTTCCTGTTAAAAAAAAATCAAACATTTTACTTTTCTGTTTTAGATGCTGCACTGACATAAATTACAAAGCAATTTGTATCAGTATTTCAGACACTTTAAACTCTGTTATTAGGGGTGCACGATAACTATCGGGCCGATAACAGGAAATTATGACATCATCCCGATAACTCCCATATCACGACGAATAGCCGCGATAACATATATATTTCTGTCAACACGGCAGTGCCTCGCTCCCTCTGAGTCTTGAATGACCGGCAGTGAATGTTATGTTCAAGTGATGTCTGCATAATCAGAAAAACTATTACTCAATCAGGAAAATCAAGAATACCCCCTCATGCCAGAAAACAACTCGTTAACTCGGTCATAATTTTAGTAGTTGCTGACTTGCTCCTCTGCCCTCTGACACGGTAGAAGCGCTCTTATAGCGCTGACCCAAGCACCGTTGACTCCTGTCCATATGTTGTTGTTGTTTCTGTATGTTTCTCTTGGACGGTGTACTGGGAAGACAAATTTCACTGTGTTGGGACGCTGGCTCAGTGACAATAATAAATCTGATTCTGATTTTGATTCTTGAATTGATATTCGCAGTATTTTCCCTCATGTTACACATAAAAAAAAGAAGAAAATAGAAAAGGCTGAAAGAACGACAAGCAAACTAGGAAACATCAGAATTTACGTTACACATTGAATGCAGCCTGCAGCACAGCAGTCTCCCCTCTCCTCTCCCTCATTCCTCTCATCTAAAGCTTCCATGAGATTAAAAAATAAAAACTACTGAACCTCATTTATTTTATTTAAAGGTATTAATTTAAATGGAACCACAAGCCTAAATCCTTTAAATGTTAATCTTTTTCAGTTTGTAATTCTGATGCATGTATTTCCATCAGTTCAAGGAGCCTTTATTTTTTATATCAGTCAGTAATGAACCTTAGTTAAGTTAATGTGAGATATCAAATAGGTTTGTTTGATAGCTTTATGGCTTTATGGCTTGACAATAGTTTTTCATTGGAAAAAATAAATATCTGTTCATTTAAAAAGTGAAAACTATTTTTGGTTTTGTTCATAGTATTGATGTAATAATCTTAGGTATATGTGTGTGTTATCGGTTATCTGTATCGGCTTTTAGGAACTGAAAGTTATTTGTTATTGGTATCGGTTCTAAAAACAGTAATCGTGCATCCCTAGTCAATAGGAAACTTGTCAACATGCAGCAGCAAACTGAGCTTTCAGAAGTCCTACTACTGTGCAGACTGAGACCCAAAATCCTTAACAAGTTAAAGTGGAACAATTACTTATGTAGGGCAGGAGCAAAACAGATATAAATAACTGGACTCACATGTAACTCAAAGCAGCCACTTCTTTTAGCTATGTATAACTGGAAATATTTTTGTCATTTAAAAGGATGAGCTTTATTCTTTTTTTCAAAAAGTAAAAAAGAAAATAAAGGAAAAATATTGCTTCGTGCAACTGCGATAAACAGAGATTAAAGCAAAAACAATATTCTGTACAAGGTTAGGGTTAACCCACTCTACAGGTATTTTTACATCAGAGTAGGGCAGTTGCCTAAATGGTTCAGCAGGTGGCGACATTATGCTGTATATGCTCTCTGGTTTGAGCAAAGCGCCATAATTTGTCCCTCACTAGACACCGTATTTTAAGTTTTCTTTCACTCTGCACTGGCGCGGTTTTGTTTAGTGTTCGTTTGTGGTTTGAAAGGTAAGCACTAGAGATCGCATTCTCTACGTCATAGTTAAATAGGTCGATGTTAATCAGTTGTTATGATGTTTAGTCTAAATTATGCATTTACTGAGATGCTTGTTTACCATTTGACAAAGTTTTGGGAGTTTGAGACTTTGTTTTATATGTGTATGTGGGCTGGAAGTTTGGCTAGCCTTTTCTCTTTTTTATTTTATTGAAGGTATTACACAAGCTATGTTTGCTATTTAATTGCCTGCACATTTTCCTCATACTTGTCTTGAGTCTGGGACCTTGTTTAGCCATTATGAAGGTGCAGTGCTTGATTTTATTATTTTAATTGTATTCAAAATTATGTTTATATTAGTTATCTTGATATTGAGTGTTCGTTTGTGGTTTGAAAGGTGGAGCTGCCAGCACCAACACAATCAATCAATCAATCAATTTTATTGAACATGTTAAAAAACAAAATAAAAACAGGATCAAGGCAGAGTAAGTAATACAGTCTGCCCACAAATAAAAACAACAAGAGCAAAAAAATGAAATAAAAAATCAACAGGCAACAAAGCCTCATCCGTTTGAAAAAACAAAACAAAAACAATGCATCTGCCTTCTGTCCATTTGTCACCCAAACATCATGTCCAAAAGGGATAGGAAGAAGTTAAAAAAAAAAACTTTTCTAGTCCTACCCCCTTGTTCATCTGCTTTAGCATTTAGTATAAAAAACACACAAAAAAAACAAACAAAAAAACAAACAAAAACATACAAACAACCCAATAAAGTTAGCGTAAGTGCTATTTCTTGTGCAATTCCATAAGTGCACAAAAAAAGTAGGCCGAGACCTACGTCAGCCCATAGCTGCCAAGAACACTACATAAACAACAACAAGACAAAGCAAAAAGAAAAAACAAGACTCAAGCCATTACTGCTCCATCTCATAAGCTCGCAGTATCTTCATTTTGTACAGTGTCTTCAGTTTGGATATATTATTACATGTTTTCATCTCATCACTACAATCATTCCACAGAGTAACTCCCCTTACTGTAACACTATGATATTTCATGTTAGTCCTGACTGGTGGTTTCTTGAACATGTAGCTTCCCCTCAAATTGTACCCGCTCTCTCTTATTTGGAACAACTCTTGGATACTAGCTGGCAGTTGACAGTTTTTAACCTTATACATAAATTGAATTGTTTTAAAGTCAACTAAATCTCTAAATTTTAATATTTTCAATTTAATAAAAAGTGATTTGTCGGTTCTCTATATTTTGTTTTATTTACAATTCGTATAGCTCTTTTTTGCAGGATAAATATTGGGTCAATGTTTGTTTTGTATGTATTCCCCCACACAGTAGCACATATATGGTAAAATGAATGAACAATATAATGTGTAAAGGGAAGCTTGGTTTAGGAGGTCTTTGGCTTTATTGAGTATTGCAGTTGATTTAGATATTTTAGTTTTTATATAATGTATATGTGGCTTCCAGCTTAATTATCTATTATTACTCCAAGGAATTTGATTTCATTTACTTTTTTGATTTCCACATCATTTATCATGAGCTTCTTGCTTGATTTAGTAGATCGATTACCAAAAATCATGAATTTCGTCTTACTTAAATTGAGCGTTAATTTATTTTCATCAAACCAATTTTTCATCCTCCCCAGTTCCTTTTCTACTATATCCAAAAGTTGCTCCAAATTATTTCCACAACACAATAAGTTCGTATCATTTGCAAACAGAGTTGTTCTCATGACTTTAGACACTTCACATATGTTATTAATATACAGTAAGAATAACAGTGGTCCCAATACTGAGCCTTGAGGCACCCCGCATGTAACCTTCCTTAGCTGTGATTTGATTTGATGTATTTCCACATACTGGTGCCTGTTGTTTAGATAGCTCCGTATCCAGGACAATGCTGTTCCTCTAATACCGTATTTTTGCAACTTCTTTAATAATAGGTCGTGATCTACAGTATCAAATGCTTTTTTTAAATCTAAAAAAACCCCAACTGCATATTCTTTATTTTCTACTGCCTTTGTAATTCCCTCTACAAATTCCAATACTGCATAAGTAGTTGTCCTATTTGCTCTAAACCCATACTGCTGTTCACACAATACACCATGTTTTGTAATAAAATCATCCATTCTTACGTAAAACAATTTTTCCAGAATTTTTGAGAACTGAGACAACAGAGAAACCGGTCGATAATTTGAAAATTGATGTTTGTCTCCAGCTTTAAATTTTGGGATCACTTTTGCAGTTTTCATTTTTTCTGGAAATATGCCAGTTTTCAGAGACTGATTGCAGATATGTGTGAAAGGTTTAGCAATACATTCAATGACGTTTTCAATTGTAAGCATGTCAAAACCATGCCAGTCTGAGGACGTCTTGCCTTCAAGTTTTTTAACAATATCTATAATTTCTTTTTCATCAGTTCCTCTTATAAACATAGACTCTGCAACATGTGTATTTCTACTCTCTACTCCATCACCATTACCAGTGTTTGCAATTTCCCCAGCTAAACCAGGACCAATATTAACAAAAAAAGTGTTAAACTCATTTGCAGCTGCAATCGTATCAGTAGAGATTGAGTTGTTTTTTGTTAGGAAGTAGGTGGGATATCCTGTCTCCCTTGTATCTTTTTTTTATAATTTCATTCAGTATATTCCAGGTATTTTTGATATTGTTTTTATTGTCCTCTAGTAATTTACTGTAGTGTTCCCTTTTGCTCCTTCTAGTTATTTGGATTAATTTATTTTTATATGCCTTGTATGTAATTTCAGCCTCTACTGTTCTTTCTTTAGGAATTCTTTTATACAATGCATTTTTTCCGCTTACTTGCAATTAGTATTCCTTTTGTAATCCACGGTTTCTCAGTATATTTTTTTCTCACTACTTTCTTTACTATAGGACAATTTTTTTCAAAAGAATCAGTTATTATTGACAAGAAATTGTCAAATGCCACATCAGCATCTTCTATATATACATTGTTCCAATCTTGTTTAATTAGGTCTCGATCCTGTGATTTAAATCTAACAGTTTTAATAGTTTTAATATTTTTATTGGTCCTAGTGTTGCTCGGTATAATTACAAAAACAGGCAAGTGGTCACTTGTATCATTTATTATTAATCCACTTGTAACTTCCTTATCTATTATGTTGGTAAAGATATTATCAATAATTGTTGCACTGCACTGTGCATTGTTATTCTGGTTGGTCTTGTGATTGAGGGATACAAACTGATACTGAACATTGCATTGATGAATTCTGTGATTATATTATGTTCTTGTGGGTTCAGCAGGTCTATATTGAAATCTCCACAGATACATACTGATTTTTTATTATTTATATTACTATATAATTCCAGTAATTTTTCCTTAAATGTTTTAACACGTGATCCTGGTTTTCTGTATACACAGCTTATTAAAATATTTTTGGACTTCTGCATCTCTATTTCTACTGTAATACATTCCATTATGTCATCCAAGGCGAATGATTTATTTTTGATAGATTTGCATTTATATTTTTCATCAATATACAATGCTACTCCCCCTCCTTTAATATGCGTCCTGTTCATATAAAACAGTTCATATCCCTCCTTCCTGACCATGTGTATATATTCCTCACTAAGCCATGTCTCGGATATCGCAATTACTGTAAACTTATTATCAATTTTTTTTAAGCATTGTTTAATATTTGACAAGTTCGAGATGAGACTCCTACTATTAAAATGAATAACTGATATTGACCCATCCATCTTAATATTTCCTTTGAAATGCTCTTCTGTATAATATTCACATTGTCTATGTATGTTCTTATAGAAGTTATTGTCCGGATCTATGTCATTTTCAATATCTTGTGTTTTATATTCCGTGTATTTGAAGGTTTCCAGGTTGAGTTTTTCAATCTCGGATGGTTGATTATTGTTCATGTTTAATAGTGAGTTTGAATAGGCTAGTTTACCTTATTGTCCATTTGTTATCCATGTTGTGGCTTGATCTCTTCCCTTTTAATCCTCATATTTGTCCAGTTCTCTTTCTTCCCTTATGACCAGCACTTTGGCCTCCTCCGGTGATCCGTTTAACTTTATGAAGACTTTGCAGCTGGCCGTCCATACACAAATAAACAGCGCGGTCTGAACCACGACCTTGAACACCGTGTGTCCGATTCTTGCCTCCCCCTGCACCCCAACAACAACCTTACACACAACGCAGAGTCCTTGGGTGTAAAGAGGTGCAATCCTACACGGGCTGGGTTACATCTTTGGTGCCGTGACCCGGATCGTGGTGCTCAGAGACCAAGACGGAAGTGAAGCGGTTGGCAGCAGCTTCAACTACTCCACAGTACTGAACTGTTATTATCCATGTGTGTAGTGTGACTAGCCAGTATCCAAGATACTTATCCTCTTCAACATATCCTTTGAATGTCAATTTTATTTCATTGTGTTTTCATTGGAGGACTTTCTATGTTATTCTGAAAGTCACAACAACAGTAGTATATTCTGTGTGAAACATCTCCCCAAGCGTAATTGTGGTGACTATTAAGCATGGTATTTTTATCTTGTTTGTGCTCTCCGTGTTGAACATAGAATTGTGTAATGACGTTTTGAGTTTAATTTAAGATTAATGTGAGTTTTATTTGGGTTATAAAGTGGAAATTGTACCAGACTTTTTTGATTTTGGTTATTACACACCTAGAGTATTAGTAGTTATACTTGCTCACAGCTAAGCATATAACAACTTACACAACCAGATGTATATATTTTATTCTCCAGCCTAAATCAGACAGAGAGAATATTGAAGATGATGAGTGACTATGCTGTCTCCCCACTAAAGCAGGGTCCCTCTGCAGCAATATCAAGCCCCTTACCTGCCCCTGGGCCTGTAACAAGCCACAGTTATGACCCTCTAAAGCAGTGGTTCTCAAGTAGTGGGTCGCGACCCAAAAGTGGGCCGCAGACTCGTTTTCAGTGGGTCGTGGGCCTTTGCCTGGGGAAGGAAATGCTAAAAAAAAAACAAACAAAAAAAACCCCTCAACAGTAGATGGCGATAATGCCCTGTAATGCGACTTGACACCCGCCAGTTCACACCAAAGAAAAAGACCTGCAAAGTTTGTTTACATGGTGAAACACAGATACAACGAAGAATATATGAGATATGGATTTTCTTATCTTGAAGACAAAGGTCAGTGAGTAGTTATTCAGCTAAAACTATATATTTTGAGTTCTTTTTGAAACTACTGCTCAGTGGTTGCACTGTTTTATTTCATGGTTGAGCATGTTGAGTCTGTTAAAAAAGGCTGAAGTTACTGAAGTGAAGTGTTTTGGATTTAATTAAAATGCAGCTAATAGAGCATCAAAGGGAATATTTCCCACTTGAAGTCATTTTGGTTATGCCATTTTGGTTTTTGCCATTTTGGTTCACCAATAAACTTATTTTTTTGTGTTGGCATTTTGTGATATTCTATTCTACTATCTCCGATTCAAACTGCACAATCTTTTCATTCAATAAATTTGAGAAGTTAGAAATTTTCCTTGATTTGGGTCCCGGCTTGTCATTAAGGGTGATGGTGGGTCCTGAAGCCAGACCAGTTGAGAACCACTGCTCTAAAGAGAACACATACTCACCTCTCCAACGAAGGAGCAATAGCTGGCACCAGCAACCAAGAGCCATCTGTGAGGTCAAAGCTAGCCAACCAGCTCCCCAGGTCCTCGAGCCAGCAGCTACAGTACCACACTCCAGTTCGGCAGCTCACAGACTCAGGACTATGCACACAGCTTACCCCATCACCTCCAATCCTGTCGCCCTACACCAATCTCTGTGCTGCCCCAGCTCAGGTGCCCACGTTATCAGCCCCGCTAGCTGCAAGTGCAACTCACCCAGTGTCCCAACCAGCTGTGCAGACAACCAATGCCTCTGCCCTTCTGCCCCAGACCAACATGAACAGAAACACAGGCCCCCTGCCACCTCAAAGTCTCCCACGTCCCAACTTTCCAGAGACGCAAATCATGCAGCAGCCCATCATGAACCATCCACCTATCTACCCTTATCCAACACGAGTCTACCAGCCTAGCCCCCAGGTCCCCATCAGATATGCTGATTCCTCCCCTGGACCCCAAGCCCCCATGCCAAGTTTCCCAACACCATCTGTAGTAAGTATTATGGATAACCCTTCTCCAGGTGTGCGGACCCCTCAAGGTGCGGGTCATGGAGGAACCCCCCAGCTGCACATGTCACAAGCTGCTGTCGACTGCTCTCAAGTTCCCCAGTATTCATCTGCCAACAGCGCATGGAGCCCCACTGCAGCTATGCCTAACCCTCGGAATGGGATTCATGCAGCTTTTGATTATACAGCTTACTCCCATGCCCATACCCCAGTACCTTTACACCCCCCTGTTTCAGTCCCCGAAGCCAGCATGCATCCTGATGCAGTCCCTCAATCCACCCTCCTGCCTTCACTCTCCACCCAGCACATACACACACCACTAAATGCCCCAGCTGGAGCCACAACCTTGCCAAGCCTCCTGCCAGCTGCTTATGGCGGTTTCCTGCAGACTCATCAGGTGAAGAATGTCCAAGTCTTCACTGGTAATGCTGATAGCAAGATGCTTGTAGAGGACTGGATTTGTGACATGGAATATCTCCTGGAGGCAATAAAGCTTCCATTTCACCTGCGCTTTTCCACTGTAGTACGTCACCTGAGTGGTGAGGCCAGAAAGCTGATTTTGAATCTGCCTCCCTCTGACCAAACTCCTGAAAAGGCATTTGAGGAACTGAGGGTAGAGTATAGCGACACACAAGGCTCCTTGGATCCACTAGCCGATTTCTATGAGCGTGGCCAGAGGTCGGGGGAGTCTGCCTGCTCTTATGCTATATCACTGGAGGCAACATTGCGAGCTGTAGAAGAAAGCCAGAGAGGTGGCAAGCCGTTCCCCGACCGTGACTGTAAACTCACTCGGCAGTTCCTCAGAGGACTAAATGATAAGGAGGTATACATGAGGATTGCTCCAATGAAACCCCGGCTTCTGAGCTTTAGAGAGCTGCAAGCTGAGCTTAGAAATCTGACAAAAGAAACAAAAAAATTCCAGTCACTAAAGAAATCACAGAGAACCTACACTCAGGTCCAGGTTGCACCGGACTGTAGCTCAAACGTGAAAACAGAGAAAACTAAACATACCTCAGAGTGGTCAGAGCTAACAGAGCTGGTCAAGAAATTAGCTCTCTGCCAAGAGGAGCAGATGGCCAAACTGACTCACCTTGAATCGAGAATCGCTGCTCCATCCTTCGTCCCCCCACAGAGAGTTCGGCCATCCCCCGGACCTACAACCCAGACCCCACTTGCCACATGCTACCGATGCGGGAAGCAAGGACATATAGCCCGGGTCTGCAGAGCAGTGTTCGCAGATCCTAATCAGACATGGGCTCACCAACTTCCGCCTTCGACTTGTACAGAGGGGAACACACCTCACTCAGCTCAGCCTTTAAATGGGTAGAGCCCATGGTCACCGGGGCAACTATGGGCAAGCAGCAAGACCCCCCACTGCTGGCAAACAAGATGGGTGATGGAGGCGAGATCACCCCAATAGTGGGCCCGAGGAATGAGGGAGAGGTGGAAGTAAATGGAATGAAATGCAGGACGCTCATTGACTCTGGCTCTCAGATAACTAGTATTACCCACAAATACTGGTGTAACCACCCAATCCTTAAGCAGCAAAAGCTGCAGCCCTCCAAGATACCTATCGAAGGTGCTGCCGGTGAGAGTGTAACCTACCACGGTATCCTGCGGATTAACTTGAAAGTGTTAGGAAAAGAGTTCAAGAATGTGCCAGCATTTGTTGTCACAGACTCAGAATATCGCTCCTCTGTCCCTCTGCTTGTGGGAACTAATGTCCTCCGTGCCTCCAGAAGCCACCTTCGAGCAACCTATGGCCAGCAGTTCCTTCACCACATCAAGGAGAGCCATCCAGAGTGGCACACCCCCTACTGGAGCTTGGGGGAAATGAACATTTTGATGTGGATGACATGGTGGGCCCTGCTGTATACACTGGCCGTAACATACACATTCCTGGGGGAAAGGAAATTGATCTAATGTGCAAGATCAAAGCTGGCCCACAAAGAAAGACTTACACTGCCCTGATTGACAGTCGGGTCATTCCACCTCAATTCAACAGGACCTTCCCGCATGACCATCTCTGATTTGCTTGAAATTTTTTTCTTATGAACCTTGACTATAATGTAGTACCTTTGTGCAATATTAGCTTGGTACTAGCAATAATTTCGGATTTATAAATTTTTGAAAAAGTGCCCGTACGGCCATTTTCGTGACATTCCTAACGCTTTTAAAATTATTACCATTTTTGGGGGGCTGTATCTTCGAAACCGTACAAGCTAGAGAGCTGATTTTTTTTAAGTTAGTCCTGTTAGTCCTGTATGTGCACTCTGTATGGGGTCAGTTTCAGGTGTCTATTCATTGCTGTTTGTTTTAAAATAAATTTCAAACATCCAAAATAAATTTCACTCGCTTTGTGTGGTTCACATTTCAAGTCCCCATTTGGACCCCTTGTAATAGTAGCTGAGACTTACTTTTTTTGTTGAACAATCTCCTTCTCTTATAGACTTAAAATACATAAAGAATTTGCAGAAACAATTGTATTTTAGTTCTCATATGACCCAGCAAAAAACGAATTTCGCATTTTATTATCGATATTCAATTGGCAATTGACAAAATATGACAAGATGTACCAAAAAACTAAATATACTACCAGAAAGGTAATGACAATATCTGTTTATATACAAAGTTTCAAGTTGGTACTAAGTCTCTAAGTTACCTAGAAAAAATTCTTAAATCGAGCATTTTTGCCGTTTTTCGGAAATTTCAAGAATATGCTTGTTTTGTGTGCAGAACTTTAAATTTCACAAATGGCAAATATCTTGATATGGAATCTTGATATGGAATGAGGATCAGTGAAAAAAAAACATTTAGCTGCAGAAAGTGATGGTTGATAATAATCGAGAGTGACAAGTTCAAAAGTCTCGGCAGCACTTCTTTTTGTAGACCCAAGTACAAGCATAGGCTCACCTGCAAGTCTCCATGGAGTGCTGTAGAGACCATTCCAGATCAACTTTAAGGGTTGCAAATTGAATTGCAGAAAAAAAATTGTTAATAATACAATAAGTGCAAAAACTAGGCATTTTTTTCTTGTGATGCAGACAGATGTTTGTTTCTGATGGGAGTCCATCAAATCCACACCTGTGAAGCAGCATTTCTCAGTCATGTTCAGATAAATCCTGTACATTGATCAACTCCTTTGAACTGTAAGAAAATAATTATGATAATATGAGGTATTGTACACTACTCCTGCATCACTTAATTATATGAATAAAGGAATGAACATCAAGCTGGCACATAATAAAACCAAAATTATACTGACCGTTTCAGACTTTTGACAAAGTCCAGTTTATGGCAATCCTGTTCTAAATAAAGTTTTTTTTCCCAATTGTACAAGTATCCAAGTTCTCTGACATCTTCAAAGATTTCACATTCACTGCATTCGATTTTGAAGCTTGGTCTACAATGACAATCAACTGAACAGCTCACTGAATTTTCTGATGACGTAAGCATGATGTCATGCACTGAATGCCAAGGCACTTGTGTTACTATAAGTTCTATATTTACACATTTATTAATATGTTAAAACCTCAGCTGTGGCAATTCAGCATAGCACTACCAGTACTGGTAATGTTGCTACACAATTGATCATGTTTATCTAGTATAAATAACAAAGCACTTTTGCTTGAGTCATTCACCAAACTTTCACACAGCATGGACAGGGAGGAATAAAACATGCAGCAAACTATTTTGTTTAAAAGGCCTTGTCCATTTGAGATCAGCAAACATGTCCAGACAAGACAATACAATGGAGAAGTACAGCCTGTATACTGAAATGTACATTGAAAACTTTCTCTGGTGATTTTCTACAAGTTCTCAATAATTTGAAAAACGGCAAAAATGCTCGATTTAAGAATTTTTTCTAGGTAACTTAGAGACTTAGTACCAACTTGAAACTTTGTATATAAACAGATAATGTCATTACCTTTCTGGTAGTATATTTAGTTTTTTGGTACATCTTGTCATATTTTGTCAATTGCCAATTGAATATCGACAATAAAATGCGAAATTCGTTTTTTGCTGGGTCATATGAGAACTAAAATACAATTGTTTCTGCAAATTCTTTATGTATTTTTATTCTATAAGAGAAGGAGATTGTTCAACAAAAAAAGTAAGTCTCAGCTACTATTACAAGGGGTCCAAATGGGGACTTGAAATGTGAACCGCACAAAGCGAGTGAAATTTATTTTGGATGTTTGAAACTTATTTTAAAACAAACAGCAATGAATAGACACCTGAAACTGACCCCATACAGAGTGCACATACAGGACTAACAGCATAAAAAAGATCAGCTCTCTAGCTTGTACGGTTTCAAAGATACAGCCCCTCAAAAATGGTAATAATTTTAAAAGCGTTAGGAATGTCGCGAAAATGGCCGTACGGGCACTTTTTCAAAAATTTATGAATCCAAAATTATTGATAGTACCAGGCTAATATTGCACAAAGTTACTACATTATAGTCAAAGTTCATTAGAAAAAAATATCAAGCAAATCAGAGATGGTCATGCGGGAATTTTTTTTCTAATCTGCTGATTTGAGGTGGAATGCCCAGTCACTCTTCCCTGCAGCTCCCTCAAGAGCTCTTAGTTGCCAAAGTCCTTGCTAATGTAAAGAGAGGATGTGCCCCTGTTAGAGTGATGAACCTGTCCCAACATCCTATTACCATCAGGCCTCACACACATCTGGCCATTGTTTCCCTGGTGGACAGTGTTGTGGACTTTTCAGACAAAAAGCAGGGCAAGAGTCATAAGGGTGGGGAAGTTGAGCCAGAAACAGCAGAGGATGGGATGCTGGAGAACACAGAGGGCATGAGGGAGCAGGCCTGCAAAGTGACAATACAGGGGGTGGAGCCAGAAACGGAAGAGGATTTGGAGTGGGATAACATGGAGGAAAATGTGGACGAAGCTGCAGACGGGACAACAGATGGACAGTTTGAACACCCAGACATGGAGGAAATGGATATACAGGAGGGACAAAAGGAAATGAGGGAAGAATGTGTAACAGTCAGCAGCATCAATTTGCCTCCCCGATCCAGTGTTCCAAGGAGGAACGTGTCAAGAAACCGACGTCCCCCCAAGAGGCTTTCCTATGAGTCACGAGCTGTGAAAACGGAGGACAATCAACAGAAGATAAAAAGAGGATGGAAATTGTGGCAGAGGGCCAAAGCAAGAAGAGCAGCAGAACACATGTAGCACAACACCTGTAGTACCCACCTTAATAAGAGGCACACATACATTTTTTTACATCACTACATAACACAGTCATTCGTTCATTTTTCACATTTATTTTGACAGTTCTCTTTGTGTTGAGTGGTTGATCCTTGTTTAATTTCATTTGGTCTAATGGCTGGGACGCCATTAATTAAAGAGGGGGTGGATGTAGGGCAGTTGCCTAAATGGTTCAGCAGGTGGCGACATTATGCTGTATATGCTCTCTGGTTTGAGCAAAGCACCATACAGTGATCCCTTGCCACATCGCGGTTTGACTAACGCGGTTTTAGTCCATCGCGGATTTTTTTCAGAAATATATTATAATAAAAAAATCAAGAAATAATCGTTGAAATTCTGCGAAAATCCACCCACAGCAGACGAGAGGCTGCAGCTGCCAGCGAAACATCAAACAATGACTCACAGCCTCCTGTAAGCAACAAAGAACACAGACAGAACTCTAGAATCTGAGCGCTGTTTGGCCGAGACGCATTTACTACATTTACGCATTTACTGGGCGCATGCACGACGCAGCGACCGGCAGCAGTGGGAAGCATGTCAGTTTTAAGTTTGTTATTTTTTACTTAAACTTTTAAACTCGCTGTGCACTTTGAATTGATCAACCTCACTTTTGTGTGATTAAGAGTGTCATGATTCAGTGACATGGATCTGACTCTGATCTTTTTATTGGCGGTGCTGCGTCCTCATGTCACCTGGGGTTGCTGACAGCTCCATTCAATATTCCAGAGACTATCTGTTAAAATTCTCTAATCCCGTGATCAGCGGCCCACCAGCAGACCTAGTCTTTCCTGACCGAGCACGGGGAAGGCGACAACTTTGTACCTCCATGACGGAAACCGAGGAGGCGAGGCAGGAGAGGCGGCGTACGGGAGCGCAGACGGCAACACCTGTTGCGCATCATCCCCCTCCCTTCAATGATCCTGTCCAACGTCTCTCTCCGCAATAAAACAGGAACTACAGGCTGTTGTTCACCATCAGCATGTATTTAAAGAAGCCTGCATCCTGGTCTCTGAGACCTGGCTCGGGGAAAGGGACGTTGACGGTGATCTAGACGGGTTCGGAGGTCCGTTCGGTTCCGCTCCTCCCCTCTGTCGGTGCGGAGCAGAGCGGACCTCCGTCCCCGTCTAGATCACCGCTCCGCACCGACAGAGGGTCTGCAACAACCAATTTAAGTTTCTACCATCAGGTTCACTGATTAGACTCCCTTTTGCAAAGAAACAGATAAAAACACCCTTTTGTTCCCTCTGCTGTTGTTCTTTTAAATACCGGGAGGAGAAGATAGCGGGTGAAAAGCCCTCCCTCCTGACTATAGCTTAGGTCTTCATTATGAAAAAAAAAAAAGTTATTGATTGATTGACAGTTTGGAGACCAGAGGCTGTGAGGGAAACAGAAAGACTACAGTTTAGCCTTTGTCTTGTGTCACTGCAGTGTCTCGCTACTTTTTTGCGGTGTTTAAACATATTTTAAACACATTATTTAGGCTCGGGGGGGCTCCGCCTCCATTTCGCGGATTTTGATTATTGCGGGGGGGCGCCGGTCCCCATTAACCGCGATAACTAAGGGATCACTGTAATTTGTCCCTCACTAGACACGATATTTTAAGTTTTCTTTCACTCTGCACTGGCGCGGTTTTGTTTAGTGTTCGTTTGTGGTTTGAAAGGTAAGCACTAGAGATCGCATTCTCTACGTCATAGTTAAATAGGTTGATGTTAATCAGTTGTTATGATGTTTAGTCTAAATTATGCATTTACTGAGATACTTGTTTACCATTTGACAAAGTTTTGGGAGTTTGAGACTTTGTTTTATATTTGTATGTGGGCTGAAAGTTTGGCTAGCCTTTTCTCTTTTTTATTTTATTGAATGTATTACACAAGCTATGTTTGCTATTTAATTGCCTGCACATTTTCCTCATACTTGTCTTGAGTCTGGGACCTTGTTTAGCCATTATGAAGGTGCAGTGCTTGATTTTATTATTTTAATTGTATTCAAAATTATGTTTATATTAGTTATCTTGATATTGAGTGTTCGTTTATGGTTTGAAAGGTGGAGCTGCCAGCACCAACACAAATAAACAGCGCGGTCTGAAACACGACCTTGAACACCGTGTGTCCGATTCTTGCCTCCCCCTGCACCCCAACAACAACCTTACACACAACGCAGAGTCTTCGGGTGTAAAGAGGTGCAATCCTACACGGGCTGGGTTACATAAACAAGGACAGGTTAAACTCTGGAGCAAAGCTGAAGTAGATGTTCAAGAACTTGTATTACAAGCTCTTTGGTTTGGCAACATGGTTTAGCCTGAGGTTGCTGCTTCTCTAAGACGAGCTGTTACCTGTACGAATAACTAACGAAGCGCCTGTCAAGCACATTCACTCTCTACAGGTGGAGCAACATCTCAACATCATGCAGTGATTATAATTGCTTCATGTGGGGTGCAAGAGAGGGAAAAAGAAAAGCAGCAGTTTTCACTCCAGAGCAAACAGTTGTACTGTACGTGCATCCTGACATCCTGTTTTACTGGACATGGAAACACACTTCAGGAAGAAATGAATTCCCAGCATTATGTTGAACAGGTAAGCTGGCTTGTTGATGTTTTATTCTAAAATGTCTTCAGAATGACAAAAAAAAAAAGGTTCTGAACTGTAAAAGAATATCAGGCTGTACCCAGTAAAACAGTTCAAGATTGTTTTAAATTAAATTAAATTCAATTCAATTCAATTTTATTTGTATAGCGTCTGTTACAATGACAATTGTCTCTAGGCGCTTTACAGAGACCCAGAGCATGACCCCCGAGCAAATATCATTAACTAAGATTATAATATTAAATCCAATCAGTGATAATGGCAGGTAAAAAACTCCCACGTAGGGAGAAAAAAAACCTTAATGCCAAACAATGGCAAGGAAAAACTCCACTTTAAGAGGAAGAAACCTTGAGCAGGACCTGGCTCATATGGGGGGACCCTCCTGCCGAAGGCCAGCCGGGTAGAGAAAATGCCACATAACTGTCAAAGTCAACCTTCAATAAGCTGATAAAAACAAAAGAGCACAGATGTGCCATCATCTTTAATCAAGTCTGACTGTCATCAGATTAACGTCCTACCTTCGTCTGAGACTTTCCATGATCCGTCTTCTCTGTAGGTTTAGTTGGCTTTTTGCTGTGTGAGGATGCCCAGAAAGAAGGATGACCATAAGAGAAAGAAACAGGGTATGTTAGTGATGAAGTATTTGACAAAAAAAAAAAAAGTTAAGACTGCAGAAATGCAAGAAAAAAAGTTTTCATTCCAAAAATCCTCCAAATTTTTCACAACAATAAAATGACTGATCTGGTCCTGATGATCCTTAGAGGATAGACAGAGCAGTGTTCAAACCCAGTCTGGATGTGACAGCAGGTAAAGATCCAACACAGTAGAAATGTGAGCAAAGCCTCATAAAAGAGAGGAAGACATTCTGGCACAGGTTTGACATCTATCAACTTCACGGCAGACCTTTCCTTTTCTATCAAGTATTCAGAAAGAAAGTTCTATCTTTGAATCAAATTTTTGTCCAGCTTGGCATGTCAGGTGTATTTTAATGCTGTGTAGATTATTGTAGTTTAAATTGACATTATACAACTGACAGAGTCCTGTGACAAGCGCTAAAATAATGAATATTCAGCTGTCTTTTCCCCAAACTCAGCATCAAAAAGACACTAAGAAAGTCTGCGCTGCACTGTTATGAACTGAAGCTTTAACTTATGTTTGTCTCATGTCTCTGCTTTGTCAGGATCGTTTTAGTCAGGCGATGTTGTAAAATGTTACCAGATACATGGGTACTGTCACACAGGACTCCCCTGCAGCATCAAACATGTTTTCATCTTTACAGTCTGACCTTTCCATCCTCATCGGCTGGATGTGACATGGACAACTACTCCCAAGATATGTTGGTTTTCTTTTTTTTTTTTTTTAATAAAAAAATCTCAAATTTAAACATCTGAGTGAGACAATAAATTTAAAGCAGCAGGCAGTTGCTGAAAAAAATAGTTCCACAAGTCTTGTGGCTGAGGAGGATAAGTTGTTAATATTTCCATCTCTCATGATTAAATAATGACCAAGTGACTGACAAACTGTCACCAGTTTTTTTTTCTCCCTCTTCAAACCCAGTTCACCTGTTCTTCATCATGTCTCCTCCTCCACCTGCGCCTTTACTATCACTCCGCCTTCTCAGTTGGCTCGTTTTGAGCTTGACCTTTCCTTCTCCATCGGGCTCCTTCTTTCTTCCCATCTTTCACGCGCACCTGGGGAAGTAGCTGGTGAGCAGTTAAAAGGTAAAGACAAAAAAGGTCAGGTGAGCGATTCAAATATTCAAACTGTTCAAGAAGGCGTTGCCTTTTAAATTAGCGAGCAAACAACTTCCATCCACATCAGTGTATAACTTCATTTAGCTTAATAGCTACCTAATATTTCATGCACTTTTTTTAGGTAATTGTATAACATGGCTAGCCAGTGAAAATCTAAAAACTGAACTTGCTCACACCGACGCAAGAGACAAAAGGAGCTGCTTTACCGACAGAACCCAAACGTCTGCTAACGGCTCCTCCGCCGCACAGCCACGGACTTCTGACTGGAGCCGGCTCTGATGACGTCAGCGCCAGCTGTAGTCGCTCTGCTGACGTCAGCGCCGGCCGCATTCTGATTGCGCAATCAAACTCCGCTCAATGACTTATATGTTCATGGCTGAAAGAATGTTTCAAAGCTCCAGAATCGTTGTGGTATTTCATTGTTGGAGGTCTCCAGTTTCTGTTGTCATGTGATTATAGTATCTCAAAGCTACCACTTAAGTTGTCTGAATTTTATAAACATATAAAACATATATTTATAAACAATATATCACTAGAAGTAACAAGTCTGTATTTACAGAATTGGATTGACAAAAAAATATTTATTTAAAAGACTTATTTAACTCTAATGGCCAGCTACTAAGTTACAATGATTTTCTTATGGAAAAAGCATTTAAAGACTTTAGCTCAGTAATAAACTCCATTCCCAGTGGAATGATAGCGTTAACGAAAAGTTATAAGAAACAGATTAACACTCTTTATATAAATGGTATTGACATCTTGAGTAGAAAATGCACGAATAAACATATTAGAGAATATTTCTATAGTACCAGGAAAATTACACCAAGAGGGAAGTTTTTCTGGAATGCTCTTTTTGTAAACATCAATTGGCATAAGGCGTGGCTTATTCCTTTTAGATTTTGTATCACAATCAAAATCAGAGAATTACATTTAAAAATACAACATAATATATATCCATCTAACACATATATATCAAGATTCCGTGACATTGACAACATCTGTACCTTCTGCAAAACTGAACCTGAAAGTGTAACTCACTTGTTTTATGATTGCTCATATAGTAACACATTTTGGAAAGAACTTGAGAACTAGATACTGTGCAAAAACAACTTATAAAATCAACATAGAGGGGAAGGACATTATCACCTATTTTGAATTCAAAGAAAAAAAAAATATGCACTATTGTCAATCTTTATATTTTATTAGGTAAATTCCACATCCATAAAAGCAAATTTCAAAATTCAACCCCATTCTTCGAGTTGTTTTTGATTGAAGTGAATTATTATCTTAAATCTCTTAAATTTTTTACAAATAAAAAATGCATATCAATGACTGATATTCACTCAGAAGTCTTCAACTAAGGTGTCACAATTACAACTTTTATTATATACAAGTTATTATGAAGTCTGCTACATCAAATATTATTTTCTTAATTTATTTAGTTATTTATTTATTTATTTATTTTTATTTTTATTTTTTTCCTTATTTCTTTCCTTCCCTTTTTCATCTTTATTATATGCATTCTCTATATTGTTATACTGATCATTTGCTAAGGACCTCATGATCTTTACTCTGCCTTTACATAATTGTAAACCTTGTTACTGTCGCTACACAACCTGAACTGGAATGGCTGATTATACATTGTTTGTATGTTCTTGTATTTTGTATACTTTAAATAAAAAAGAGAAAAAAACAAAACAAAAAAACAATGAAACTCCACTACCTGCCATATTGAATGGTGTTATACTAGATAACGGGCTCCCGTGAGACTGTGACCCAGTATTGCCAGATGTAAAATAATTATCGTATTTGTACGATAATTTTGACCTCTGCATTATATATGATGAATAACAAAGAACTCCCCAAATGTACAATAATTTCACAATGGCTCTCAGAGAACAACTGATATAGGGTTTATTCGCCACTACGTTTCACTCTTACTCTGATCTGGAATCAGATTCAGCCAAAAATGCTCATTAAACATTTACATTGTTGTGCCAGATACAAAAACTGACTCTTGGGGCCCGATCTCACACCTCCCACTACCCACTACCTGCAAATTGCAGATTTAGGAGCCTCTGCCAACCAGTAATGCAATCTTCCGCTCCCTAAAGCTGCTACCCATTATGCCGACTCCCTTACTCACATTGTGGGCGCGGCAATGGGCATGTCTCTTGCGCTTTCCACAAATTCGATATCTTGCGGTACCTGTATCTCGCAGATTTTGGGTATTGGGTAGTGGGTGGTCAGACCACCCACTACCCAATACACAAAATCTGCCAATACCCCAATACCCAAAATACCAGTACCGCAAGATACAGAGTTTGTGGAAAGCGCAACTGGCATGTCGGCGCGTAAAAGAGCGCGTCCAAATTGCGTCATTGCACGTTCACCCAGTCACATGTGGACTGCACAACCGGTTCTACCTCTTGATTATGCATCACTGTATTACTTGCGTACGTTATTATTCTCTTAAGGGCAGATGATGTCTGTACAGCTGTGGCATGATCTCATCCAGATGTTTGCTGTGGAGGAAACGAGGAGATCACAGAACTCTGTTGTGGAGATTCTTGTACTGTGCTCGTATCCCTCTGACTCTCTCCTTGAGCTCGGAGCACCTGAGATGTTCTCAGTGGTAGAAGGTAGATGTCATCATACCTGTTCCTCTGGCTCAATGCTCATCCAATGATCCGTTCTGCAGTATTTTAAAAAGCACCGCTCCCAGCGGCTATGCGTCTTGGCGCAGCTATGCGTCTTGGTGTGTCTTTGCGCAGGGGATATGTTCAAGATAACTCAAAAAGTTATGGATGGATTTTGATGACATTTTCAGGAGTTGTCAGAAATGTGAAAAGGAAGAACTGATTTTATTTTGGGTGTGATCCAGAAGAAATCCTGGATTCTGGATCACTTTCAAATTTTCGCTAACATTGCACTGTTTAGTTGTTTCTTGAACCCTACAGCAACCACAACTGTTGTGCTTGGCGGAGGTCTGCGCTCTCCGATTGCTTTTCTAGTTAAGAAATATTTTCCTGGAAGCTCACTGGCTCTATTTTTTTCAGAGCAGTTTGTTGAAACTTCTTGGAGTACAAAAAAAAATGATTAAATCATTTGCTCCACATTAGTTAGAGCTAGTTATGTATATATCAGTGCAGAGGAAGAGGAGGAAGGAAGAGGAGGAAGCTCTACAGCAGAGTCCCAAACCAGCTGCCCATGAGAGCTGCTCTGATCTGGGTGAAAAGACGCTCCATAGCAGTTTGCAGGTACCGCAACCTGCTTTTAAAGGCAATGGCTACTGACGCACTGATTGGTTAAACAGGTGGAACGCCCTAACCACTCCCATGCATAATGTGTGCATAATATAGTGGTTGGCGCAGGTAATATCACAGGTTTCGGGAGGTGGAAGATTGCGTTCTTTGTGGGGGAACGCCCCTCCTGCTACCTGCTATCCCTTAATAGCAGCTTTAGGAGGTTTGGCACAAGATAGGGCCCTTGATCTGTAACTGGTCCAGATATCTCTAGTAAACTTGTAAGATAGAGAGAGTTAGGTTTTTGTTTTATTTATTTTAATTTTTTTAGGGTAAAACTGCTTTATAAGCTACATTTTGCGAGATCTGTGATAATGTTATTGGTGCAGATGGTCTGGAGTCACATCATGAAGCAAATTGGTGTTTGTCAGTGTTTGCATATGATCATTTTCTTCAAAATATGAACTTTGATCAGAGCAATTTTGTTCACAATAAGATAAATATATAAAGAAATACCAAAATTAATAAATTTTCAATAAAATAACTAAAGGGGAGACATTTTTTACATTCCACCCCCCACCCCCCCCCCCCCCCCTCCCCACCCCCCCCACCCCCCAGCAAGCTAAAGCGATGCTTCTCTAGAATTAACATATTTCCCATTAATTTAGGATGTTTCCTTAGAATGGAAATTATCAGAATGTATGCAGGACTAAAGACAGTGAAAATATATATATATTTTTTTTAAGTGGTAGTACCCAACCCCAACTATGGGGTAAACTGAGACATTTTACCCCAGCTATGGGGAAAACTGAGACATTTCACCCCAGCTATGGGGTAAACTGAGGCAAAGCCCAGATTTAGAGGGGGTAAAGTGATCCTGCTAGGGGTAAAATGATCCACTTACTTTTTCCACTCTGAATCAAACTTAACAAATACACAAAAACACAAATACAAATAAAGCAAAATATTAAAAATATTTTATTTAGCATTCAAAATGAGAGAAACATTTTCAGAGTAGGGGTCAGAACTCATAGAGCAGCTAGGGTCTGCAAATCAGGGCAAAGACCAAACTAGGACAAGTAGAGCAGCCTGCGACTCAGAAAAAAGGAGCAGAACCACTTAGATCAGGACACCTCTCACTCTGTAGCGAGGCCTTCTACATTCAAGCCCTGAAGGTTGCACTGAAAGATGACGAATTGCTCTCTTTCCCCTGGTTCCTCCAGGCCTTGCAGGTTGTGACAGCTTCCTTTATCGCAAAAATGGGTCTCTGCCACACTTTCCTGTTTCCCTGGATTCTTCTAAGGAATTGTGTGAGTATTTCATCACTGTCAACTTTCTCAGCCTAACCAATGTAACAGGCATTCCTGAGATTGGTTGCAAAATTGACAATGACCAAGTCACCCAGGGACAGATCTGGTTGAGCTCTCTCAGGGTCAGATCTTTCATCATCAGATGCTTCATCTAGTGGGATAGGAACATCACTCTCCTCATAGCTGCTATCTATGATTTTCCTCTTGAGCTTTGAATGGACCGTACACAGCCACATCAGGAGGCTGCATGTGAGCTTTAAGATTATCTATGATTAGCACCATGGGGTGGTCAGGGATAGAGTAAGTGTGCTTTTTCAGGTGATCGAGGAACTCAGCCCAGGTACCTTCATTCATCCATCCTGTTCTGGTGGAGGTACCCTTTGCTTCTGGAGGTGCATTGATCATGAAGCAGTCTTAAAACTTTACTCTGGGAAAGACAAACGTGGGAGGTGCAGCATTCCCAGCAGCAATCACTGCACTCACCAGAGTTACCAGCTCCCCTCTCTCAGCCGATGTGACGGAACCAACTTGCTTTTTCCCTCTTTGTGTCACGACCTGAATTAAACAGAAAGTTCAGAATCAATGGCCTGTTCAATCTTTTGGCTACTACTGCACTATAGGTTCAGTGGGAGCCTACAGATACTAGGCTCCTAGGGCCCTATCTTGCGCCAAACCTCCTAAAGCTGCTATTAAGGGATAGCAGGTAGCAGGAGGGGCGTTCCCCCACAAAGAACGCAATCTTCCACCTCCCGAAACCTGTGATATTACCTGCGCCAACCACTATATTATGCACACATTATGCATGGGAGTGGTTAGGGCGTTCCACCTGTTTAACCAATCAGTGCGTCAGTAGCTATTGCCTTTAAGAGCAGGTTGTGGTACCTGCAAACTGCTATGGAGCTTCTTTTCACCCAGATCAGAGCAGCTCTCATGGGCAGCTGGTCTGGGACTCTGCTGTAGAGCTTCCTCCTCTTCTTTCCTCCTCCTCCTCTGCACTGAAGTATACATAACTAGCTCTAACTAATGTGGAGCAAATTATTTAATCATTTCTTTTGTACTCCAAGAAGTTTCAATAAACTGCTCTGAAAAAAACAGAGCCAGTGAGCTTCCAGGAAAGCATTTCTTAACTAGAAAAGCACTCGGAGAGCGCAGACCTCCGCCAAGCACAACAGTTCTCCCATACAGCGATTTACAGAGTGCGATAAAATCCACCTTCTGGATCAGATCCGGATCAGCCTCTGAAATTTTATAAAGGTTTTCAATGTCAATACCTGCGTGAAATTTCATGAGTTGTGGGCAATATTTAACGGAGATGCTGAGAAACAAAATTTCCGGCCCCATTGAGCACATGTTACGGTCTCAAGCCGGGTTGTGATCCCACAACCTTCCACCTCTGGGGCCCCTGAGCACAACCCACTGCACCACCTTCAATCCTCTACATGGACACTCAGATCCACCTCTGGTCCCTCTTCTCATCTGACGAGCAGCCCAGGTGTGGCACTGCACACCTGTACACTGAAAAAAGGGAAATACTGGGTCTTTGAATTTACAAAATTGAATTAGTAAAAGCAACACAATTTATTTATATTCCGTTTGTGAACATGGTTTAATCAAGTTTAATCAACCCCCACGTGTGCACCGCCAACCTGCGCTCCCTCTTCTGTGTTGACAATGTCGCTCCTCTCTCCATCAGCTCATTATCACCCACGGTTAACCCCACATCCTTCATGCTGTTGAACACTCGCTCACTTAATAACAAGGCTCTACTCATCAATGACACCATCACTGACAGAAATATTGACATCACTTGTTTGACAGAGACTTGGCAAAATCAACTGGACTTCCTCACACTCAATCAGGCAACACCCCCAGGTTATGTTTACATCCAAAAGCCTCGGTGTACTGGGCGTGGTGGTGGGCTGGCGGTCATTCACCATGCTGAAATTCTGCTAAGGGAACTCCCTGCTCCCAAGACCACCTCTTTTGAATGCACCATTTTCACACTGGCAGGGTCTGTTCCACTCCTGGTGGTCCTCGTCTACCGCCCCCCCAAGCCCTCCACCATCTTCTTGTCTGAGCTCGCTGAGCTCCTCACCTCTACTTGTGCCATGTCTCCGTCCACACTCCTGCTTGGAGACTTTAACATCCACGTTGACTCCAGCACCTGCAAGTTTGCCGCTGAATTTCTAGCTCTACTGGACTGCTTCAACTTCATCCAACACGTCCAAGGTCCCACTCATGCTAAAAGTCACACCCTTGACCTAGTCTGTTCTTCTGGCTCTCCCCCCGCCCATCTGCAGTGCTTGGATCTCGCTGTCTCCGACCACCTCGCCATCCTGTTCACCATACCTGTCTCCCCGGCCAAACTCCGTCCTGAGCGCATCATCACCTTCAGGAACACCAAGTCTATCTGCACATCAACCCTTTCCAACCTCATATCAGCTCACATGGTGTCTGCCCCCCCCCCCCCCCCCCCCCTGATACCACGGTAGATGGTTGGGTAGCCCACTACAACACTTCCCTCTCCCTCAGCCTGGACTCTCTCTCGCCCCCCTGAAAACCAAAGCTGTTTCCTTTAATCGTCCCGCCCCCTGGTATACCAACGAACTCCGGGCCATGAAGGCCAGGGGTCGGCAGCTGGAGAGGCTCCATAAAAGATCTGGCCTCATGGTCCATCTGCTGGCCTACAAAGACCATGTGGCAACTTACAAAGATGCTCTCTCCTGGACCAAAACTCTCTACTACTCCACCCTCATCAGCTGTCATGAAAATCAGCCTAAGTCACTGTTCACCACCATCAACCGCCTACTTCGCCCCCCTGCTGACCCCCAACCCCCTGACGCTGCCGACCTCTGCTCCAGGTTTCTGGATTTCTTCCAGGCCAAGGTGGAGTCCATCCACCACCAACTACTGGAGCCGGCCCCTCAACCACCCAGCCTCTGGCTGCTCCTCCCCCCACATCATGCCCCACCTCAATGCTGCCTCTCCTCCTTCTCCCCTGTTGATGTTCCCCACATCACCAAACTGGTCACCAAGTCCAAGGCCTCCACTTGTGCCCTGGATCCCCTGCCCACTCCCTTGGTCAAAGCCTGCCTGCCCACAATATGCCCCCTTATGGTTGACATCATCAACCTCTCCTTCACTTCCAGATCTATACCCACCTGTCTCAAAACCGCCTCTGTCACTCCTATCCTCAAAAAGCCTGGTTTGGACTCTGATGATCTGAACAACCATCGGCCAATCTCCAACCTTCCTTTCCTCAGCAAAATCTTGGAAAGAGCAGTCGCCGCCCAACTCCACCAGCATATGTCCAACCATGAGCTCTTTGAGACTTTCCAATCCCGCCTACAGAATCCATCACAGCACTGAAACCGCCCTGTTAAAAATCACTAACGACCTCCCTCATTGCCGCTGACTCTGGCCACATTAGTCTACTCATCCTCCTCGACCTCTCTGCCGCCTTCGACACCATCTCCCATTCCATCCTCCTCAACCGCCTCTCCGACCTAATTGGCCTCACTGGTACGGCCCTCTCCTGGTTTCAATCCTATCTCTCAAACAGGACACAGTTTGTCACCATTAACCGTTCCGTTCCTTCCCCCCCCCTGCCCCAGTCAATCAAGGTGTGCCTCAAGGCTCGGTCCTTGGGCCCCTCCTTTTTTCAATTTACATGCTCCCCCTAGGTCAGATCATTCACCATCACGGTCTTAATTTCCACTGTTACGCGGATGACAAACCGAACTATATCTTAACACCTCCCCATCAACCCAGCTTCCCCCCCAGTCTCTTGTTAACTGCCTTCTGGACATAAAACCTGGTTGACTTCTAACCTACTCAAACTTAACAGCAATAAAACTGAGCTCTTGGTTGTGGCAACCCAAGGCACTGCAAAGGAAGGTTGGAGATTTCCTCCTCCATGTCGATGGCAGTTTCATCTCCCCATCCCCTGAAGTCCGCAATCTAGGAGTCATTCTGGACTCAACCCTGTCCTTCCACTCACATGTCAAATCCGTCACAAAATCGGCCTTTTACCATCTTAAAAATATCTCCAGACTCCGGCCATCACTCACTGACACTACAACAGAGACCCTCATCCACGCCTTCATCACCACCCGCCTGGACTACTGCAACGGAGTCCTGTTCGGGGCGACCAGTAAGACCCTGAACAGGCTCCAATATGTCCAAAACTCAGCTGCCAGGGTGCTCACCCATTCCAAGCCCTGGCAGCACATCACCCCCACTCTCATGCACCTCCACTGGCTCCCTGTCACATTCCGGATCTCCTACAAACTCCTCCTCCTCACTTACAAATCCCTCCACTCCCTGGCCCCCCCGTATCTATCAGACCTCCTTCACTATCACACTCCATCGAGGAACCTTCGGTCCACCGGCATGGGTCTGCTTGCTGTGCCTCGCACCAACCGACGCACCTTTGGGGACAGAGCTTTCAGTGTGGCTGCCCCCACTCTCTGGAACTCTCTTCCCTCTGACATACGCCATGCTGCAACCCTGGACTCATTCAAATCATCACTCAAAAAACATCTGTTCACCCTGGCATTTGGTCTGGATTAGCTAGGCCGAGTTTTCCCGTAGCCTGTGTTATTGTCCTTTGTCTTTGTCTTCTGTTCTGTGTGTTGCTACTCTGTAAAGCGTCCTTGGGTGTTCTGAAAGGCGCTATATAAATTGAATCTATTATTATTATTATTATTATTAAGTAGACTTAAGTTGTTTATACAGAATGTTGAACTAACTAGTTTCTTTCAAGTTGAATCAAATTAATAAAACAAACTTATTGTAATCGAGTTTAGTCTCTGCTGATTTGAATGTCGCCAGCAATTGTCATTAATCCCTCCGGAACAGAGGGGGCGCTTCCGCGCCGGTTGTGTGCGAGAAAAAAAAAACAAGAAGTAGAACCCTCAAGCGGAAAAGACCGCGAATGTTGTTGGAAACTCTCCATACTTTACAGCAAGAGGTCACGACCTAATGTCTGTAGCTAAAGGTAAGTTCTCTTCATATTTATGTTCCTGTTATAGTTACGTGGGCGATAGTCCACTTGAGCGCTGTTTTCACACAGTAACGTAACATAACAGCTTCAGCAACCTGTTAACTCCGTGTAGCGTACTTGTAGCCAGAAACATTATAGCCCGTTTGCATTAGCCTACATGTTGAAGAACTCTAGCATCGGTGTGTTTTCTCTGCTGTGCACGCCCGGCTCCCGGGCCCGCTGCTGACCACAGCACAGCCATTGGGGAGCAACCGTTAGCCGGCTTCGCCCCTGCATGCTCCAGATGGAGGATCGAGGAGGAGGGGAGACGAGAGCTATTAAGTTAAATTAAAGTTATAATTAAGTTATGAGGTGTGTGTGAGCCAGTGTGAGCCGCGTCCAGAAAGTGTAATTAAATAATTGTCTACATCTGGAACTTTTAGTGATTTTGTTTTATTTGCAAGAACTTTGGTTGATCTGACTGTGTCTACGCGTTTTTACTGAGACACCTGACTGATGCTAAATATTTTTTTTTTTTCACAGGTTCTCTGTCCTATTTGCATACCATACATTCAAAAGGCTCTGTAATGGTAGGTACTGTCACATTTATGTAAGCTTTAGATTTGCATTTTCATTTCAGATACATTTAAAAAAGAATGTGAGGTACTGATTAAACGTTATTTGGATTTTTTAATTTTTTTCCTGTGCAAATTGTCATTTTCCAGGTCCATTTTTCACATTTGATTATAATAGAAGATCAATTTTTTTTTCTGCAAAATATTGCTAGTCTAAACAAGCATGTAGTCCTTGTATTTAAGGACCTATGGATTTATTTGGACATGATAGCATTTTTCCATCTTGTTTTGAATTTTTGTAATGCAGTGAGCCTTTCTGTTCGGACTTGCATTTTGAGGATGAATGATATGACTAATGACGCCCCTGATGTATGTTGCAGGACTAGGTCCAAGGATTGTGGAGTTGTAAGGGGTGTGCAGAGTAGGTCCAAGCTTTTACATCACTACAAGTTAAAGCATCCACATTTTGGATGTAGGTCTCACTATCCATGTACATACCAGCACTGTCCATGCACATTTAAGACTTGGAATGCCCTTATTGTCCACCAAAGTAAAATCCACACCACAGGTGTTCCTCACAAAAAAAGAAGCTATATTCAGTTGTCACATTTGTAGCTGTACTGATTTAGCATCAGACAAGGATTATTTTTCTCATATAAATGCACATCTCAAATGAAATGAGACAGTCACTATGTTTTTAGGTTGTGACTTTAAGACAAACATTTATTGTACTTTTAAATCACACAAAAACCGAAAACACCGCCATCACACATTGGTTGATTTTAAACCAGAAATAGTTCTAACTACAAGAATATCATCTGTGAATAAACTGGAAGAAAAAAGTGAGGAGTGTGTTGAGCAGCCAGATACTGCCATTCCTTCAAACACTCATTCTCATACTGAAGACTTGCAGAAGGTCATTGAGCATAGATTTGCAGCCGCTTTGCCGAAGTTAGAACATTTGGTCCATGTGCCAACTTCAGCTGTAGATGAATTTCTCGGGGAACTCCATCATTTAATCTGTTCTAATAATAATTAGGCTGTTTGGTCCAGTTGTTGGACAGTGGACGATGCGCTTTGAGGCTAAGCACAGTTTTTTTAAGCAGATCATCAGGCATACAAGCTGTTTCAAAAACATTCCTCTTTCCTTTGCCTCAAAGCATCAACTGATGATCGCATATCATTTGAGTTCTCCATGTCCGAAGTCAGACCTCGAGGTTTCAGCTGTATCCACTCTATCAGTAGATTTGCTCAGAGAGGAAATAGCACAGACCATCAGACAGAAGTTCCCAGACGCACCTGAAGTTCAGCTTGCACAGAGTGTGACAACCAGGGGCATTATATACAAGAAGGGAATGATACTGGCCCACATAGCAACAGGTGGACTGCCTGATTTCAGTGAAATCGAACAGATCTGCATTTTACACAACAGTGTATTTTACATCGTCATTGAGCTCTGTGGTTGGTATAGACAGCATTACAGAGCCTTTGAACTCAGTCCGTCACCCACAAGATCATTCACACTCGTGGCACCCAGTGAACTCCTTGATATCTATCCACTTGTTGACTACAAGATTGGATCAGCTCGCATGGTGACTTTGAAAAGACATATTGAAAAAAAAGGTGATCTGCAATAATTGAGAGGAGGGTGTGTGTTTGTGTACTTGTCATTATTTGTGTGATATGCAAGCCATTAAAAAGCTATAAATTAGAATCCATGGGGTTGTTACTTAAGTTAAAATGTTAGCAATTAAAAAATCTTATATTTAAGTTCATGGGGTTTTTATTTGTTCTAAGCTAGCTTCATAATTCTATGCAGGGTGTCTACAGGTCCTTGAAGTACTAAAATGTCTGAAATTAAATTAAATAAATATTAGTTATCTATTCTGATATTTTTTCCCACCATACTAATATATTTTATACTGGATTTGATATTTTAAATTATATTGATGTCTGATTAATATTCTTTGTGTTTCTACAGAGTAAAGGACTTTGAAGATGGCCATGCCTGTGATTGAGACAATCTTACTGACTGATGGCAGCTGTCAGAGGCTGAGTCTTGCACATGGAGTCCCTGAATCTCTTGAAGACCTTATGGCTGAAGTCAAAAAACAATGCAACCTTCAGGGAAACATCAGACTTCAGTTTATGGACTCATTGTTTGGGAATGAGTTCATGAGCTTAACTTCTGTTTCAGAGGTGGAGGACAGAGGGACTCTAAGAGTAATTGATTTGTCAGTGCCCACAATGCAACATGAGAGCTCTCCATTCCAACACCTCCAAGAATCCAGTCCTTCCTCAGCAAATGACCTCTCATCACTGTTAGGTCAACCTGTGGATACAGATATCCATCCATCCATCCATTATCTATACCCGTTTTATCCTTGAAGGGTCACGGGGATCTGCTGGAGCCATCTACGGGCGGGATGGATACAGATATACTGTCCTCAAATGAGTCTACAAGCTCACGGCCCTCCTGGCCAGATGTGTTTCATGTACCCAAGTTCTCCTATGACGCAGAATTAAAACTTCAGCAGGCAGGTTTAGTTTACATTCAAAATGGCACTGTACTCATTCCAGATCCCAAGTTGAAGTCAGTCATCCTTGATGGGTTAGTGCAGGAAATTGTGCAGTATAAAGTCTATGTTAGTGATAAGGAGATGGAACAAGTAGCCCAGAGTCTCATCAAGAAACATCCATGTCTAACTCAGAAGGGGTCCAGTACTGGATATGGAGGATGGAAGATGAGTTTAAAATATAAACTATCTACCGCACACAACTGAGACAACTGGGATGCCCAGAAGTGACAGTGAACAAACAAACCTGTTGGAAAGCGCAGCGCAGCCTTTGGCATCAAAAAGGCAAAAAGAGCAGAAGTAAATTTTTGCCCAACATACCCATCAGCAGAAACTGAGGAGAGTCTAGAAACCATGCGAAAAGCTTTACTCTTGGATGTAAGGAAGAGGAACAACTGAGAGGCTGTGAAGCTCAAGATGGAAAAAAGTTTCGCATATAGAAGACATGAGATTGTTCATGATGCACCGATGGTGGAAGATGGCCTGCTTTGTTTGAAGTCTGTGAGGTAAGGCTGTTACCTAAACCGAATAGCACATCATGTGTCTGTGCTTCATCTCCCTCCTTGAGTG
The DNA here is from genome assembly GCA_018398805.1 of Hirundichthys speculiger. Lineage (NCBI taxonomy): Eukaryota > Metazoa > Chordata > Actinopteri > Beloniformes > Exocoetidae > Hirundichthys > Hirundichthys speculiger. Next base: position 98,225 of record JAGFBZ010002220.1, on the reverse strand, counting down.
TCCTGCTCTGCTTTTATGTGATGGTGATATTCTCCCTGAATCTTCTGTGCTTTTTCAGATCAACACTGAATTCAAGAGAATCACCACCGTTCCACTTAAGTCCAAGTTCCTGTCTCAGCTAGACCTCCACTCCGACAATCTGACAAGGCTGTTCCAAAGGAGAGGAGGACAGCTAGGAAAAAAGCTCAAAAGAGTCGCTGCACAAATCGCTGTTGTAAGTGTTGCGGGCCTCCTACAGTCCTAGAATTTTTAGAATTGGTGCCTTTTTGGGGGGGGGTTGTCTATTTCTATGTTCTACCTCTTCTTTCTGTTCTAATTCCCTCCAATCATCCACCACCACGGAGTACAAGGCAAGGCTTAGGCATAGGAAACTTGAGAAAAATACTGTACACCCTTAGGACAGTCAATGTTAAGTTAAGGTACATGAGCTGAAATAATAATACACTAATCTAGAAAATGTCCTTTCAGTGTGATGATATAGATGCTGGACAAGAGTGTATCATCAAAGGAGTCTGTGTTTACATGGGCGAAGATCCAGATAACCTTCTACAGGAATATGTGGTATGTATATTAATCAGTACTTATGCTTTTTTCCGCACTCTTCTTATTCTCATTCATGATCACTTGTGCTGAAATTATTCATCAATTAAAATAATATTTATTATAATTTTCCTCATCAGTGGCTTACTGTTTCATACCAAAAAAAATCTGTACAGTGCTTTTAGTTGATGCTAAATGAACATAGAAAGGTAGAATAAACTGTTCTCAAGACTTTTTTCCAAATTGCATTCATACTGAAAGAATCCTGTGTGCAATGAAGTGGGTTAGACTGCATTGAAAGTGTTTCTTATGGAACTGATAATGCTTCCATTTTATTAAATGTTTATATTTGCCTCCATTCTAACTTTCACCTTACCAAGATCTATAGTGTCACTGTTTTATGTTGAATAGTAATATTTTGATTTGGCTGTCTTACTTACCCTTTGTCTCTTTTATACAGAGCCTGGATGACAACACCATCAACGAGGCCATCAAAGACACCGCTGTTGGGATCTACATCATCAAAGAATGTGCTTCAAGTGGTAACGTAGAGGACATTGGCATTGTTCTGGAAGGCATCAAGGTGTTGAAATATCTTGATAATGTAGCATTAGCTGTTGCTATGTTTGGGCTGTTTGCTATGTTTGGGCTGATGTATGTGCTCAACCTGAACTATCCTGCTAACCTCTGCTACACCTTTGAAGTTATCCAAAAGATTTGGATGGAACTAGATGCAAGCAAGCTTTCCAACAAAGCACTTGCTTTGAAAAACAGGCTCTCTGAGTGAACTGGACTAAATGATGACTGCACTCTTTTTATTTAATTTAGAAGTTTATTTCTCTGTGACATTACTTTTCTTGTTTTTCTTTTTTTTTTTTTTTGCAAATCTATGTCATCTATCTGATGCTGCAAGAATGTGAACGTGAGGCATGGTGGATAATTTTATGGCAAGATGGCCTGCTTTGTTTCATCCTCCAACCAAAGATGGTGTTCACAGGGTTATAACCATTGGTTACTTTTTTTGTGAAAACTAGCTGTTGCCAGTTTGTGGCACATTTAGTTAATGGGTTACAGTAAAAAAAAAAAAAAAAAAAAAAAAAAGAAACTTTTATTACTGTTGTTGAGATTTATGGATTTAACAGTTCACAATATGTTTGAATCTACCACTACTGTAAGTGACTGAAGTGTGTCCAACAGAGCACTTTGTTTGAAAAACAGTCTCTGATTGAACTGGACAAAATGACTGTACCCTTTTTTTATTTGTGTTTATTTCTCTGTGTCATTACTTTTTTTTTTTTGGCAAATCTATGTCATCTACCTGGTGCTGTTCACAAGACTGTGAACGTCAGGCATGGTGGATGATTTTATGGCAAGATGGCCTGCTTTGTTTCATCCTCCAACCTAAGATGGTGTTTACATTGTTTTGTTTTTTTTGAACACTAGATCTTACTTGCCAGTTTGTGGCATATTTGGTTACTGGGTTACAGTAAAAACTTTTAGTACACTGTTGATATTTTATTTTTACTCTTAATGATGCACTGTAGTGCTAACAGTTTACAATATTTTGTAAGTTGTACTACTGTAAGTTTTGAATGCACTGATATTATAATGGTTTCAGCTTTGTATTTCTATGCTGAAATTACTGTATGACAACTGCACTTAAGTCCCTTTGTGTGTGATTTGCAAAGAACAGTAACAGTAAAAAAAATCTTTCAAAGAAATCTGGTTTTATTTTTGTATTTGCACACAATACAAAACTGATGTCTGCAGGCTTTAACAAATCAGGTTAAAGTTAGAGACCTAACCTGGGTTGTAAGGAAATAATAAAATTGCTTTTAAGTTACATAATATGTTTAAATAATATTAGCATTAACAAATCAAGTTTGTTATATTTGAAAATTGAGTATCCTGAACATGATAAAATCGCTTTCATACAACTAATTAATTGGTGTTGCAGTAGCTTAAACAAATATGTTAATTCAACTTGATTATTTTCAACACCTGAACATGATTGAAATATTTTTGCTCAACAAGTAATAATTCATTGAGATAAATGAGGAAATTTTGTCAGTATTCCACATTCTTATCATGTGGGACCGATGTACACAATAAAATCAAGTTAATCCAGAGGATTATTTTTTTCAGTGTACCTATTCAGTCATCATTCAACCAGACTCATCCCCAGATCTTCCCATAGAAACGCCTGATCCAGCCATTCGCAGTGCCACCTCCTTGCCTTCATCGTCCCCTGGATTGTTGGGTTGGCTGCCAACCCTCGAATCCTCCTTTTTTACATCTGAGAGAATTAAACTCTTAAAATTCCAGAACTCCCTTCCTGTCTCCATTGTGGTTGCTTTAGGGTTCAAAAAACAACTAAACAGCGCAATGTTAGCGAAAATTTGAAAGTGATCCAGAATCCAGGATTTCTTCCAGATCACACCCAAAATAAAATCAGTTCTTCCTTTTCACATTTCTGACAACTCCTGAAAATGTCATCAAAATCCATCCATAACTTTTTGAGTTATCTTGAACACATCCCCTGCACCAAGACGCACCAAGGCGCACAGCTGCGCCAAGACGCATAGCCGCTGGGAACGGTGCTTTTTACAATACTGCAGAATGGATCATTGGAAGAGCATTGAGCCAGAGGAACACGTATGATGACATCATACGTGATTACAAGGTTATGGGTTGCTGTAATTTTCCATCTGATGCAGAATAATATGAGATGAACTGCCCGCCTTTAATCTTGGCATTCTTCTGAAGAATCCTGATGGCGTGAAGAGCTCTGTGATTTTGACTGCAGCCTTGGAGAATAAACCTCCGTTTGCACCTCCATCGTTGTCAGTGCCTTGCGTAAACTGTTAACGTTCCGACGGCCCGCCCGCAGGCCGTCCGAATTTCTGTAGTTTCCAAAACTAAACCTTAATTTACACCGCTCATAAGTTACATGAGGCACTCATGCGACATATCTTTGGAAAGCTAAGATTCTTGTGATTCAATCATTGTAAACCATTTCAGGATATAATCATAACAGCAGGTACAATCAGCGCCTTTGTCACACCACAAACAAACAAACAAGCAGTTACGAAATCGACGCAACTCACCTAGTGAGCGTTATAAAAGTCGTCCGATCAAAAATATTCCCACAAAAATGGTCTGGTTGAACTCACAAAGGTCCAGTCGATCCAATCCAGTAAAGTATTTAGTCCAAAATGCATTATCATACCAGAAAATATCTACAAAAACGCCACTGGTAGCTGGTCGGTGTTCAGTAACTTCCGCGTATTCTTCGTCATAAAACGCTTCCTCCTGTGTTGACATACGTGTCTGGGGTCTTAAAATGGAGGGGGTCATCTGAACTTTCTATTGACACCTCATACAGCCATACAGCAGCTTCCCTGTCCTGTCCACAGCCTACAATAACCAATAAGGGCCAACGTTGAAACGAAGCCATGTCCTACTTTGCTTTAGGAAAAAACCAGCCAGTTAGAATCAATCGTGCTGATGACTGATGCATTGAATAGCCAATGAAATTCTGAAAACAACGATGTGACGTTCGAGGGGGTGGAGATAACGGAGAAACAAAGAAACCTGGGCGTAAATGCTAATTACCTAGTCTCTGTTACACGCCTGTCTGCGCGTAACCAGAAGCGCGCGGCATTGTGGCTTATTTCTCAGCGTTTTTTCAGTTTGGGAGCGTATTTATTGTAGAAAATGGTGAAAAGGACTGTCCAAGAAGGAAGAGGAGGAATTTGCTCGTTGTGTAAGTGATGTGTCAGGAGAGGGGATCAGATAAGATCAGATAACAGAGCGCACGCCTGCGCAGAAGACATTTTCTCCGTCGGAGAAGATTTTGCTCTGCATACGTAGGTATTTGACTAAATTGTGACTTATATTACAGCTTATATTATATTATTACGTATATATTGTATCATAATTTGTAGTATTATTCATATTATATTACGTATTACTGTATATTTTGACATAAACAAGTTTTACTTTGAATAAATACAAAAGCCTTTGTTTGTGTGTGTGTGGGGGGAGGAGTATGTGTGAGTTGTTTGTTGGGGTGTGTGTGTGGGTGTGTGTGTGTGTGTGGGGGGGGTTCATTCTGCAAAGTAGTACAATACAGAAAAGATGGAAAGTTTTGTAAATGACTTATTTCTTTATTTTCACATAATGGGCATTCATCTGAGGATTCAGATGTGGATTGGGAGCCAGTCAGCAAGTGGTCACATGGAGAGTCAAAGGTGCAGATGGACATTGGCAGATGAAGGACATCTCAGTTCCACCAGCTGTGAAGGAGTAAAGCCGGTATGTGCTGTATATTCAACTGTGTATTCATTTTGAAATGAAACAATTTTTGTGTTGCACATATTTATGTTTTTGTATATATTTTTTTCATTGTTGTTCCAGGTGTATGGGTGGAGAGGAGAGATCCCTCTGCACCAGAAGGCATTCTGGGAGACCCTCACCGAGCAGCTGGCAGAAGCAGGGTCTTCCTCCACAGCCAGACCTGTCCCACCTCCTGCTCCGCGTGGAGCACATCACATACTGGTTTTTATCAGTGGGCAGGGGACTACTGGTAGGCTGAAGTGCAGGCACTGTCATGCTAAAACACAATTGAAATGCTCCTCATGTGATGTGCCTTTGTGCTTGATACCGACTAGAGATTGCTACAGTGACTGGCATGCTGCCAACCTGTAAATGGTTATAATTGTAAATATGTTCAAATATGTGAATAGTTTGCTGTGTTGTAAAAGAGTCATTTTTTTTTATATAAATTACATTTTCTACAACAACACTTGTTTTGACTCTTTTTATATGCAAAGTTTAGCTTTATGTTTCAGTAACTTTTTTTCAGCAATATTGATAGTGAATCTGGATGTGGGATAGGATACCTCTAAGTGTCACCTTTCATTAGAGGCCAAGATTATGACTGTACGATGAAGCATTCAAGAGTTATGTCCTTTTATCCGAGGTATGTGGCCATGTTTATCCAAGTGCCATTTTGGAGACTCCAAATGACCATTTTTGGAAATGCCTAGACATACTCTTACAAAAACGTGTGTAAAATACTCATTGTTAGTGGTATTGTTATCAAATTTGAACTTGCACTAGGTAAGGCTTCATGCTGTGGTCCCATTGTGTTTTCCAGCTAATAAGTCACAGCTGCACTCATCTGCAGACATCTGTTTACAAAAAAAAATTCAGGCGGAAATTAAAAACTTATATTTCAGTGTGTTCAAACTTAGATTACTCAATGCTAGTAGCACTTACAGTGATTCTGACAATTGGGGGGGAAACTTCAGTTTTTTAGTGTTTCAAAAGAAACCAAAACCATCCATGTGCTACAAACGGTTCAAGAACAGCTTTCAATTTACTTTGGGTATGCCTTGGATAGGTGTTTTATGCAAATTATACAGGAATGGTAAGGGGTTAACAGCTGAACCGATTGCCTCACCAGTGCATAGAAATTAATAATCCTTACGGCTAAGAAAATTCCCAAATTCTTGGCATTACAGTGGCGTCCCTGGGTTTTCTTTTTGCACGTTTTTGGGGTTTTTCTGCGCTTTGTCTGCTGCTCGTCCGCTGCGGACCCCGGATCGGGGGAGGCGTAGCTCCTTTTGGCCGCAAGTTCCGTTAGCCTTGGAAATCTGGCCTCGTGACGGGGCTCCATGGCGGCGGGTCGGGGACTTTGGCAGAAGTTTGGACGGACCCCTGTGCTCTGGTGAGTGTGCATTTTTTCCTTTTTTGGTTGCTGGCCAGCGACGGTGCGGTGTGGGGGTTGTGTGTTTGGCTGCTTGGGTGTTTCCCTGCCTGGCTTTGCTTGTGCTGTTCTGGCTCTGTGCCCGTGTGCCTCTCTGCCGCTTGCCTGTTTTCTGTGTCCGTTGGGTCGCGAGCACATTAGTCTTCTGTCGCTTTTGGTGCTGGATCCGCTTGGGCGCCGGTGTTCCCTGACGTTACTGGCCGTGCGGCTGGGCTGCCTATGGTGTGTGCCGTGTGGGCTGCACCCGTGTGACAGAGGGGTGACCCTGCCTCCGACGCCGTTGTCGTCTGGTCCCAGGTGTGGTGTGCGAAGTTTGTTAGTGTGAATTAAAAGGGGGGACCTGGAGGTGTTATAGATCGATTGGACTGATTAGGGGTCACCTAGGAGGCAGTGCCGATTCGGTGACGACCGAATCCGGAGGGCAAAACGGGATCCCGGAGTCGGGGGAACGCGGGCTCGTGGACGAGTGTTAAACCGAAGTTTTTCATGGTGGGAAATGGAGCGGCTGGGGGGGCATGGCGCGGGCTGGTTCAGCGCAGAGAGTCAGGCTGATTCGAGGCAGAGAGGGAGAGAGGAGGCTGGTTCTGAAAGCGGCAGTGGCATATCTGTTTGATGATATGAGAGAGATATGGTATGGAGGGTCGTTGCAGACGAGAGTGCGAACGTGGCTTAGAAAGGAATAAAATTAAAGCACTACGGTTGAAACGAAACACGAAGCAGATCACTGCGGACAAATCACACAGGCTAAAAATCTTGAGATTCATGTTATTGTTGATGATGTAAGAGATTTACTTCGTTCTGATGATGTTGGACCTAAGACGGTTGAAGCTGTTGGCAGTTCAATACGGATTAACAATTCCGGCAACAGGGTCATTCCACCTCAATTCAACAGGACCTTCCCGCATGACCATCTCTGATTTGCTTGATATTTTTTTCTTATGAACTTTGAATATAATGTAGTAACTTTGTGCAATATTAGCCTGGTACTAGCAATAACTTCGGATTTATACATTTTTGAAAAAGTGCCCATACGGCCATTTTCGTGACATTCCTAAATTATTACCATTTTTGAGGGGCTGTATCTTTGAAACCGTACAAGCTAGAGAGCTGATTTTTTTTATGCTGTTAGTCCTGTATGTGCACTCTGTATGGGGTCAGTTTCAGGTGTCTATTCATTGCTGTTTGTTTTAAAATAAATTTCAAACATCCAAAATAAATTTCACTCGCTTGTGCGGTTCACATTTCAAGTCCCCATTTGGACCCCTTGTAATAGTAGCTGAGACTACTTTTTTTGTTGAACAATCTCCTTCTCCATAGAATAAAATACATAAGAATTTGCAGAAACAATTGTATTTTAGTACTCATATGACCCAGCAAAAAACGAACTTTGCATTTTATTGTCGATATTCAATTGGCAATTAACAAAATATGACAAGATGTACCAAAAAACTAAATATACTACCAGAAAGGTAATGACAATATCTGTTTATATACCAAGTTTCAAGTTGGTACTAAGTCTCTAAGTTACCTAGAAAAAATTCTTAAATCGAGCATTTTTGCCGTTTTTCGGAAATTTCAAGAATATGCTTGTTTTGTGTGGAGAACTTTAAATTTCACAAATGGCAAATATCTTGATATGGAATCTTGATATGGAATGAGGATCAGTGAAGAAAAACATTTAGCTGCAGAAAGTGATGGTTGATAATAATCGAGAGTGACAAGTTCAAAAGTCTCGGCAGCACTTCTTTTGTAGACCCAAGTACAAGCATAGGCTCACCTGCAAGTCTCCATGGAGTGCTGTAGAGACCATTCCAAATCAACTTTAAGGGTTGCAAATTGAATTGCAGAAAAAAAAAATTGGTTAATAATACAATAAGTGCAAAAACTAGGCATTTTTTTCTTGTGATGCAGACAGATGTTTGCTTCTGATGGGAGTCCATCAAATCCACACCTGTGAAGCAGCATTTCTCGGTCATGTTCAGATAAATACTGTACATTGATCAGTTAATGAATAAAGAATGAACCTCAAGCTGGCACATAATAACACCAAAATTATACTGACCGTTTCAGACTGGACAAAGTCCAGTTTATGGCAATCCTGTTCTGAACAAAGTTTTTTCCCAATTGTACAAGTGTCCAAGTTCTCTGCCACCTTCAAAGATTTCACATTCACTGCATTCGATTTTGAAGCTTGGTCTACAATGGTTATTGATCAACTGAACAGCTCACTGAATTTTCTGATGACGTAAGCATGATGTCATGCACTGAATGCCAAGGCACTTGTGTTACTATAAGTTCTATATTTACACATTTATTAATATGTTAAAACCTCAGCTGTGGCAATTCAGCATAGCACTACCAGTACTGGTAATTTTGCTACACAATTGATCATGTTTATCTAGTATAAATAACAAAGCACTTTTGCTTGAGTCATTCACCAAACTTTCACACAGCACGGACAGGGAGGAATAAAACATGCAGCAAACTATTTTGTTTGAAAGGTCTTGTCCATTTGAGATCAGCAAACATGTCCAGACAAGACAATACAATGCAGAAGTACAGCCTGTATATGGAAATGTACATTGAAAACTTTCTCTGGTGCTTTTCTACAAGTTCTCAATAATTCGAAAAACGGCAAAAATGCTCGATTTAAGAATTTTTTCTAGGTAACTTAGAGACTTAGTACCAACTTGAAACTTTGTATATAAACAGATATTGTCATCACCTTTCTGGTAGTATATTTAGTGTTTTGGTACATCTTGTCATATTTTGTCAATTGCCAATTGAATATCGACAATAAAATGCAAAATTCGTTTTTTGCTGGGTCTTTTGAGAACTAAAATACAATTGTTTCTGCAAATTCTTTATGCATTTTTATTCTATAGGAGAAGGAGATTGTTCAACAAAAAAAGTAAGTCTCAGCTACTATTACAAGTGGTCCAAATGGGGACTTGAAATGTGAACCGCACAAAGCGAGTGAAATTTATTTTGGATGTTTGAAATTTATTTTAAAACAAACAGCAATGAATAGACACCTGAAACTGACCCCATACAGAGTGCACATACAGGACTAACAGCATAAAAAAATCAGCTCTCTAGCTTGTACGGTTTCAAAGATATAGCCCCTCAAAAATGGTAATAATTTAGGAACGTCACGAAAATGGCCGTACGGGCACTTTTTCAAAAATGTATAAATCCGAAGTTATTGCTAGTACCAGGCTAATATTGCACAAAGTTACTACATTATATTCAAAGTTCATAAGAAAAAAATATCAAGCAAATCAAAGATGGTCAAGCGGGAATTTTTTTTCTAATCTGCTGATTTGAGGTGGAATGACCCAACAGGCTTTCTGGTGCTGCGCGTTCTGGATGGTCCATGTAGGCATTTGCGCATGTACGAGGTGCATTAACTCTTGGCTTGTGCGTGTGTACGGCATATACACATGATAACTGCACGTCTGCTTGGGAAGTTTTCAGGAGTTAACGGTTAACTGTCTCTGAGGCCGGAGCTGTGCGGGGGAGAGAGTGTCTTCGTGCACTGATAGCAGCTGTGCCTGAGCACGCTCACGTTGACGCCTCACACAGGCGAGTACGGCGTTGAACGGAGGTGAATTCCTGATCTTTGTCTGCATATATTTGTGTGCTTAATGCTGTCTCTCAGCCCCAACAGCGACTGTGGACGGCCGACACGAGATGAGGGCTCTCTGACGTCCATCTGCAATGTGGTGAGACATTGTGCAGCGGTGTTCGGCGCTCCGGCAGCGCGCTGGAAGGGTGGGAGGCACCGGAGGCACAGCAGAGTTACGTTATCTGGACTCTGCCCACTGAGGGGTGGTGCCAGGTGGCACGTAATGACTACACGTACTGGTACAGAGAACTACAAACACTGATAACACGTCATATCACTTTTTTTTCCTCTGTCCTTGGCTCTTGGCAGTGAGGACCTGCTTAAAGTTTTCTGTCGACACTGAGTGTCTGGACAGCGGTACTACACCTTTGTCAGCTAGTTATGTGAAACTTAATCACCCTAGCTTTCAATAAAATTTCTTAAATTACTTTGTCTATCTCTGATTCCCCAGTGACTTTTTTAGTTGATACAGGGGCAACAATCTCTATTATTCGGGAAGCGGACCTGCCGTCTGCACCAAAGTTAAGCGGCCGATATGTACATTCTGTCTCTGCCACAGGACATGTTGTGAAGGAGAGCTTCACGATTCCCCTAGTTTGTACCGATGCAGACAGTAAGAGTTTCAAACACTCATTTCTGTTTTCACCGCATTGTCCAATATCATTGTTAGGCCGTGATCTGATCTGCGCGCTGGGATTATCCCTCGTTTCGACGCCAGAAGGCCTCAAGGTAATCAAATTGGATCTGAATGAAATTCACTCGTTCCTGCATCTGTCTGCCAATACACCATTATATGTTTACCAGTGGAAATTTCCTGAGGGTGAAATCACTAGGCATCTGCTGCAGGCAGTGCAACGCGTGGTTTCACCTGCTGGGATGGAGCTGGCTTCACATTTGTCCCTCGGACCTGACGCCGCTTATGAACAGAAGTGGTACAGGGAGGGGAAGAGCAGAGAGAAGCTGACCACACAGCATTTATACTGGTCCACACACCGTAGTGGGTTGTCTGTGGCCCTGACACCAAGTCAGGAAGAGTTGTTCACTGCTTGTGATTGTTCTGATGTGCATTATAATCTGCCTGCAGGAGAATGCAGATGCTTTAGGCATCTCCGCCCACATGTGGCCCTCTCCAGGGGCCGTGCTGATACCTAGACCGACATGGGCGACTTCGTGGCTGACTGTACGAGGGCGAGTGACTGGCAGGCGACACCTGACCCTACTCTGTTTTACAGTGCAGACAGAGGTACATATCGTATGTCGTTCATTCTAGGCGTCCACGCGTCGCGCAGTGTTCACCTGGAAGACGATATGGACTTCTGCCTGCTGACCGACGCCGAGATGGGCCAGATACCGGCGCTTCGGGACGTCCCGACGACGTTGTGGGCAAAAGGTCCACACGATGTGGGTCTAATCAAAAATGTCGAATCGGCTGTGATCACACCAAAATCTGATTTCAGGCCATGTCAGCAACAGTATCTGTTAAAAGCGGAGGCGGTAGCGGGAATTACACCTGTGTTCGAGTCATTGCGCGCCGCAGGTGTGATTATCCCGTGCCCTGATTCTCCTGTTCGAACACCGATCTTTCCTATCAAAAAGAGTCGTGAAAAGGGCCAACCGACAGAATCGCGCTTCGTGCAGGACCTGCAGGCCATCAACAAGGCTGTGCAGGCCCGGGCACCACTAGTTCCAAAACCATACACTATAGTCTCACAGATTCCTAGTTCAGCTAAGTGGTTTTCTGTTGTGGATTTGGCTAATGCGTTCTTCAGTGTTCCTGTCCATCCGGACAGCCAGTTCTGGTTTGCCTTCAACTTTAAAGGCGAGGCTTGGACCTTCACACGGCTGTGCCAAGGGTACTGTGAGTCTCCAACGATTTACAACACGGCTCTGAGACGCAGCCTTGAACCTTTGACCCTGTCCCCTGGGACAGTCATGCTGCAGTACACAGATGATGTGTTGCTGGCTTGTCCCACACGGCAGCAGTGTGAGACCGACACAGTCGCCCTCCTTCAGCACCTGGCGAAGGAGGGCCACAAAGCCAGCCTGTCCAAGTTGCAGTACATGAAGCAGCAGGTAAAATTCTTGGGTCATTCTATTTCAGTTGATGGCAGATCGTTATCACCGAAGCGGGTGGAGGCGATGTTCCCAGGCCCATCACAAAGAAACGGGTGATGTCTTTTCTAGGCATGTGTTCTTACTGTCGGATGTTTATCGTAGGCTATGCAGAGCTCGAGGCTCCGTTGGCCTCCCTCATCCATGGACGAGGGCTGGCTGCACATGATAAGGTCAGTTGGACACCTGAGGCGGAAGAGGCCTTCAAAAAGCTGAAACAGGCCCTGCAGACTGCACCTGCCCTGGGCCTGCCGGACCCCCTGCGGCCTTTCACACAAACAGTGAGTGAGATGGGGGGGGTCATGACATCTGTTCTGTTGCAGGATCATGGAGGTGTGTTGAGGCCTGTGGCGTGTTTCTCTGGTAAGCTAGACCCAGTTGCAGCAGGACTCCCACGCTGTTTGCGTGCTGTGGCTGCAGCTGAGAAGGCCGTCTATGCCTCACGTGATCTGGTTGGTTATACTGACCTGACACTGTTGGTACCACACACAGTGTCTATGATCCTGCTGGAGCAGAAAACATCTCATTTGTCTGCTGCTAGGTGGCTTCGGTACCAAACGGTTCTCCTTGATTTGCCGAACATAACTGTGAAACGATGTAATGTCTTAAATCCAGCTACGCTTTTGACAGGTCCAGAGGACGGCGAGCCTCACGACTGTGTGGCTGTGATTACCGAGGTTTGCCCTCCGAGACCTAACCTTCAAGAGACAGCTCTGGTGAATCCGGACTTAATTCTGTACGTGGACGGCTCGGCGTTCAGGGATGAGCGTACAGGGAGGAACTAAATTAAGGAGGAATTAAATAAAGGCAAATAAATAAATAAATAAATAACAAGGTGGGATTTGCGGTAGTGTCAGACCATGAGATTCTGGCATCCGGCTCGCTTCCACATCAATGTTCGGCCCAAGCAGCTGAACTGGTGGCTTTGACTGAAGCATGCAGGTTGGCGAAGGGGAAGAGCGTCACGATTTATACAGACAGCAGGTATGGCTTTGGGGTCTGTCATGATTTCGGGGCGATTTGGAAATGCCGACGATTTCTGAAGTCGGATGGAAAGCCTGTCCTGAATGCAGATTAAGGTGGATGCTCTCTTGGAGGCCATCCTCCTGCCCACCTCCATTGCTGTGTGCAGATGTCCATCTCATGTTAACGGGCCTGATCTGATTTCTGCAGGCAACGTCCATGCAGACGCGGCTGCGAAGGTGGCTGCTCGTTCTCCTGTTAACTATTCTCTCATTTCTGCAGTGGCATTCCCAGAGGGAGACGACGTGTTCACATCCCTACGTGCGATGCAGTCATTCTCCCCGGCTGAGAAACGGTTGTGGCAGCGGGACGGCTGTGGTCTGGTTGATGGCGTGTGGCGTGCAGGTGACTCAAGGCCGTGTTTGCCTAAACATTTTTTCTCCCACTTTGCTAGGCTGACGCACGGGCTGACAGTAGCAAAGTAGGGATTGTAAAGTCAAAAAATGCACCTTCAGCCTAACGGCTCTGAAGCCATGACTTTTTCCCTCTAAACCTGCTGTCTTTTAGGTCACAGGATTGTTGTCCTTATCAAATTGCTGAGTTTGTGTTTAGACAGATCACAAGATTTTACAAGGTTATGGGTTGCTGTAATTTTCCATCTGATGCAGAATAATATGAGATGAACTGCCCGCCTTTAATCTTGGCATTCTTCTGAAGAATCCTGATGGCGTGAAGAGCTCTGTGATTTTGACTGCAGCCTTGGAGAATAAACCTCCGTTTGCACCTCCGTCGTTGTCAGTGCCTTGCTTAACAGCTGAACCGATTGCCTCACCAGTGCATAGAAATTAATAATCCTTACGGCTAAGAAGATTCCCAAATTCTTGGCATTACAGTGGACAGCAGCATCCCCACCAGATCAGTGAGGTGTTTCCTCAACAACAAACCCTGGATCACCAGAGACCTGAAAGAGCTCCTCAACAAGAAAAAAAAGAGCTTCCTCTTCACTCTGTCCACCTCAGACCTGCAGTACCTGCAGAGTCCAGACATCTGCAGAAATACTCAGGTGACTGCAGCTGTGGTGGACCTTTAAAACTAAACTGAAAACATTTCTGTTCAGTAAAGCCTACAGTTAGTCTAAACTATAGTGTGTAGGGGCTAATAGTTATAGCCACAGTTGTAGGAGCTAAGACTAGAATAGCTCGTCTTAACCACAGGTTCATCATAGTTATGCTGCTATAGGCCTACGCTGCAGGGGGACGCCAACATGATCTGCTGAGTGGTGTCTCCACTGCTCTTCTCCCTTTCCTTCCCTTTCCTCCTCCTCCAGCTCATTCATAGTTAATTAGCAGCACCTTGTTACTGTAATTGTGCTCCATTTTCTTTCCTGTAGTTTGTTGTGCTGTTTTCCCTCCGTTTTTCTCTTTTCTTTCTGTACGTTTGCAGGTCAGAGTTTCCCGAGTTTCATGCTGACTTGCAGTTCCCTCCTCTGTCCATCCCAGTGTTTACCTCCACCTGTGTGAGCAGATGTGTTCAGAGTGTTGGTTGCCGTGGTGACTGGTGATCTAGTCCTCTGACCATCTCACCTCAGTGCTGCTACCTGCATCTGTTTATGGAGTCATTTCATACAGTCATTTGTGTCTCTCCTCTCTCTGTCCTTCATCCTCTCTGTTCTCCATCCTCTCTCTGTCCTCCATCTTCTCTGTCCTCCATCCTCTCTCTGTTCTCCATCCTCTTTTTCCTGTCTCTCCTCTCTTTTTCTTTCTTTATCCAGCTGGTCTTCACCAGGAAGGTCCCCCATATGATCCAGGTCCTGCTCAAGGTTTCTTCCTCTTAAAGTGGAGTTTTTTCTTGCCACGGTTCAGCTTAAAGGTTTTTTTCTCCCTCTGTGGGAGTTTTTTTACCTGCCATTATCATTGATTGGATTTAATATTATTATTTTATTTAATGATATTTGCTCAGGGGTCATGATCTGGGTCTCTGTAAAGACCTGGAGACAATTGACATTGTAACAGACCCTATACAAATAAACTTGGATTGACCAGAGACTGAGTACAGAAAACTGGTGAACTACTTTGTAGCATGACGTGGGAACAATCATCTCACCTTAAATGTGGACAAGACAAAGGAGATGATTGTGGATGTTAGGGGGATTTTAGACTTATTCCTGATCCTCCTAAAATCCACAATCAAGTCCAACAGCATTTCCATCATGGAGAAGAAGTGGAGGTGGTGGAGGAGTATAAATATGTCAGTGTTCACCTGGACAACAGACTGGACTGGAGACACTGATGCTGTTGATAAGAAGGGACAGAGCTGACTTTACTTCTGGAGGAAGCTGAGGTCCTTCAGTGTTGCAGCCAGATGTTCAGATCTTCTATCAGTCTGTTGTGGAGAGTTCAGTCCATCTGCAGTCATCTGTAGGAGGAGCAGCATCAGAACCAGATACTCAAAGAAACTGAACAACTGATGAAGAAGGCTGGATCTGTTCTGGAGATGATGGAGAAAAGGAGGATACTTCAAAAAATGAAGACCATTGAAGAAAATCCTGGACATCCTCTACACCAGTGGTCCCCAACCCCCGGGCCGGGGACCAGTACCGGGCCGTGCAAGAAAAAAAAAAAGTTTTTTAAGTTTTATTTATTATATGAGTCTGAACAAGCTATTATTTTGAAAAATGACCAGATTCTCTCGGTCATGTCTCTGTAACGTGAATGCTAAAATTGAACCCAGCTAGCAAAATGAGTAAGAAACAGACGTCTTTGGAAAGTTTCCTTGTGAAGGGAAAATGCTCAGTGAAGAGAATGAAGAACCGGTGACTTCCAAGAAAAAGAAAGATTTAACAGACAATACCAGGAGTCCTACTGAAATATGGATTTATCACCACAGCTGATTCTACGTACCAAGCCTGCTCTGTGTGTTTTCTTTGTTTGTTATTTATTTAATGGGTACAGAGGTTGTTAACAGATATTTTGACGTTACACTCATGTTATTGGTGTAATGTAACAAGGAAGCTTAGAGCTGAGCTTCAGCAGCATCATCAAGGCTGGAACTAAAACAGCTTTTTATCTCCTCAAACTGATATGAAGAGTCAGAGATCTGATGTCCAGAGCAGATTTAGAGAAGCTCATCCAGCCTTCATCTCCAGCAGACTGACTACTGTAACGCTCTTCTGTCTGGTCTTCAGCTCATCCAGAACGCTGCTGCCAAAGTTCTGACCAGAACCAGGAGAAGACATGAAGATGCTGAACATGGCTGGTGGAGACATTTGAAACATTCAGAGCTTTTCCTAATGGACAGTGAGTAGTTACTAGTGGACTTTCTAACATCTGTCTTGGTGACGTCCTGAAATACTTTCTAATAACCTGTTTTAGGTATCAGACCAACTAGAGAACAGAGACCTGTTGACAAAGGAGGGGGTTTGGTTTTGACCTTGGTGGGAATATAAACAGCCCCCACCCCCATTTTACAGTGAAATTTACTCTCCATCCACCATAGAACATATTCAACTAGTCTATGTGAACATCAACAATGACATGACATTTGATCTATTACTTTCAGAACACAATAATATGTTCATTGATAATTTTGTGCAATTGTGAAGAGAAGAAATGACACACAAGGAGGCAATTTCATGAAGGATTTAAACATTTACTCCAGTCATAGCGTTTCTATAACATCAATGAACACTGAAACATCAAACAATACCACACCTGACAACAAAGAGCTTCTAGAATACAATATCCAGAGATGTTTCCTGCTAAATGTGGACTATGCAGAAACCCCTGGAGCAACTAGGAAAAACTCCTAAACCTGCAAAATGTAAGAAAGAGGCCCATAAATGTATTACAGTAAAGCATAATATGTAAAAGCACAGAGATCTGTAAAAGCAGAAGTCAAAATCTTCATCTCCAGAAGGAGCTGAACTTTTGAAATTACCCAGAGACAAAACTTGAAAAATCTCAATTCAGCAGAATTATCTAGAAGCTAACAAATAAGAACAAGCTAAATACAGCAAGGTGAGCTACATACTATCCTCAACTAAGTGAGAAGAAGTGCTCAAAGTAAGCCAAGTAAAAAAAAACTGCAAAATTAGAAGCATGTTAAACTAAGCTAAATTAATGTTATGCTCAAAACTTCTATGTCAGCTGCATGTTAACAGCAGCAAAATTAGCAAAATTACCATTTTCACAGAGTTAATTCTGCCTATAAGAGAAAGTAACAATGGGAACCATTTAGATACAAGTTGTTTTGACTTGTCAAGTAAAGGAAGGAAGTTAGTTTGAACAGGATTTGAAATTTTCTAGTGATGCAAATGCCAAGGTATTTAAATTGTTCATTCACTTTCCGAAGGGGAAAACCACCATAACCAAGTTTAATTGCCTCATTATATGTTCTTCTCTTTGATGCTGTTGTTGAGGCAGATTTTCAAAATCTGGTTACTGAAGAACAGCTTTCATCCTCCATGAATCTGTTGATGCTTTTGACATCGGATGATTTCAGACAACCTTCTCCACAGTCTACAGACAAAACTCATTTTCAACATGATGACGTTTGTGCATTTTTAATTGAAAACATAAAGTGATAATTGAACCACATTGATCACAGGTGTACTGTTTCTCTCTATTGTGACTTTTTTGGTGGATCTTCAGTTTATCTGATCCAGTAAAAGCCGCCCTACACTGCTCACATCTGTATCATTTATCTATAATGTGAGCAAGTTTGTGTTGTTTTAGACCACCTGATGTGGTAAAAGCTGATCCACACTGATCACATCTGAAAGGTTTATCTCTAGTGTGAATACGTTGGTGTTGTTTTAGAGTACCCAACTCGGTAAAAGCTGATCCACACTGATCACATCTGTATGGCTTAACTCCCATGTGAATACGTTGGTGTTTCTTTAGATAACCTGATGTGGTAAAAGCTGATCCACACTGATCACAGCTGAAAGCTTTATCTCCCGTGTGAATATGTTGGTGTTGCTTTAGATAACCTGATGTGGTAAAAGCTGATCCACACTGTTCACATCTGTATGGCTTAACTCCTGTGTAAATACGTTGGTGTTGTTTTAGACCACCTGATGTGGTAAAAGCTGATCCACACTGTTCACATCTGTATGGCTAAACTCCAGTGTGAGTACGTTGGTGTTGTTTTAGACCACCTGATGTGGTAAAAGCTGATCCACACTGATCACAGCTGAAAGGTTTCTCTCCAGTGTGAATACGTTGGTGTTTCTGTAGATGATCCAACCTGGTAAAAGCAGATCCACACTGATCACAGCTGAAAGGTTTCTCTCCAGTGTGAATTCTCATATGTTTAATCAGACTTGATGAAGAGGCGAGGACTTTTCCACATCGCTCACAGCGATGACTCTTGGTTCTTCCTTTGTATTGATGTTACTGTAACAACAGAGAAGAAGACTTCATTGTGTCGGCTGAGCTGTTGAAATTATTTCAGTTTTAATCAAATTCTCTCAGACATGGTTTTTAACTATGAGTGAAGAGCTTTCTTGTCTATGAGGAGTCATATGAACCATCTCCTGACAGCCAGGGCCCTTCAGATAACACGTCTCAGTTTGTCAGGTCAAAAGTGTGAACAGAGAAAGCTGCTGAAACAAAAACCCATTCAAAAACATTCATGAACTGTTTTTATCAAAGCCACTTCAGATTGACAGTGGGTTTCATTCATTCTCTACACACACAAACTTTCATCAGTCAGAGCTTGAAAATACAGTTTTGTCTCCAGAACATGACCCTTCAGTTTGACCATCTGCTCAGATTAGGGATGCACATGGTTAACCGTTTAACTGTTAACCGATAACAGTAACTCTAACCGATTAATACTAACGGTCAATTTTGTTTTTAAGCTACATAATTCAATCAACTCATGGTGGCATGTCGACAGGTGCAACACGCCACATGCCATCACGTGCTTTCCATCACAGCCCACTTTACAGCGAAGATGAAGAGAGCAAAAAGTTATGCGGTACAGCACTGAAATACTCCAGCAGTATGAGTACAATGCAGTACCACTGAAGAAACAAGCATCCAGCATCAGACAATGGAGGACCATCGCAGTGAACTTTGCCCTCCATGATGGCCGGGAGAAAGTGTGACGCGTGGCGGTCTGAGAAGATAATGGATAAAATCTGTTCAATGGTGGAAAAAGACATTTTGCCCATCAGCGTGGTCAGTGGTGAAGGGTTCCAGGAGCTAATGGGCTATATCGAGCCTAATTACCAAATTCCATCAAGACCGACCATGACCTGACGATTAGAGGCTCGTTTTCAGGAGAGGAAAAAGGAACTGAAAACGAGACTTGCAGGTACTAAGTTGGTGGCTATTACAACGGACTGCTGGACCGCGATCACAACAGAGAGCTACGGGACAATTACATGTCACTTTATCAATGAGAACTGGAAAGCTAATTCTGCCATCCTGTTAACACAGAGCATGCTGGGTAGACACACAGCTGATAACCTCACAGCTAAACTGGTTGATGCAGTGGAGACGTGGGGACTTGGTGGGAAAGTGTCCGCATGTGTCCACGACAACGCGTGCAACATCGTGGCAGCCAACTCTCCTGGGCGGGTCAGTTGGGTCGGAATGGTGGGACGTTTGTGTGTCGGAATGGTGGTATTTCGGGATGGTGATGTGTCGGAATGGCAGCATGTCGGAATGACGGATTGTCGGAATGGCAGCATGGAAGGGCATTTAAATCTTATCAGTTAACGACTATTAATCGTTAAAAGGCGTAGGTTAACGGTCAAAAAAAAAAATCTAAAATGTGCATCTCTAGCTCAGATCAAAATGTGATGTCACAATTAGTGTCAGACCGATTATCGGTTCACCGATATATCGGGGGCCGATAGGACGACTCCCGTTCTATCGGAGGTTCTGTCGTATCGGAGAAATGTCTCGCCGATAGAAAAAAAATGTGTGACAAATAATAAAGTGCTGGTGTAATGATTTATTTTGTCCAGCAGAGCGCGCTGAGCTCAGCTCACATTTCAGTCCCTCCCCCACTTTACTCTTCAACACATCACCTCACCTCATCGCCAAAACTCTGACTGGACCACCAGCATCGCAAGAGTTTTCCCCTCTAGCTACAAGCAACGTTAAGTTAGTTAATGAAATATGCTAAGTAACTGTTAACATGATTATTATAGGCCACATTTCATTGCCCCTTTCAACATGAAAGTGTCCCCGGCCAAGACCCCCGTGTGTAGGCTAATTATTAATTAGTAGCCTAACTACGAGGTAACTTTACCATTCGCCTCGTAGCATTAGCTGGTGTCTCGTAGCATTAGCTACATGAATTACGTTAGCAGAGTTAAGGGATCAGTTCATGTTTAAGTAGAAAAAACTAAAACAGCCCAACACATGACATGCCATCGGTATAATTGTGGATTCATTGTCCTGTGTTAATTTCCCGTGTTTGTGAACATGGTTTGCACAAAAGCACAGAAGGGTACAGTTTAATACAAATGCGTGGTTAAAAGGATTGATGAATCCAAGCAAGCACGAGTCGCTCGGCTGCACCGTACAATGCATTTCCAGTCAAACATTATAAAAGATATCGAGACAGGTAACGTCTAGATAAGTAATAGGAGGAGACATACAAAGCACAGGAGAGAAGAAGACAAGGAGGAGACCACACTTGTATTTCTATGGATATTAAGAAAAACTTTATCGCACAAATTATTATGAAGTAACGTGATGATGAGGAAGATTACGGATTTGGGAATAATAACACCTGTGGATTATAACGTTTTAAATCTGAGATTTGAGCCTGACTGAAGGCTGTGAAAACCGTGGGGTAAGGTAGGAAATATTTCTGTGGATATTTCAGCTGTGACTCTGACTGAGCAGTCAGACGGTGTCTGCTGCTGTGGACTGATGGGAGCTTTAGGTCCGCGTGATAATAGTGGTTGTGCTTCGTTTTGAATTTCTGACAGTTATAAGACTGCTATATTGTTTAAGAAAGCTCACATGAGATCATTATTGTGCTGCAGTTGAAATATGTCTTTTGAATAAAGACATTGTTGTAATAAAGCAGCTGTCTGTACTACTATGACTGTACCCTTGCATAATCGTATCGGGGCAAAATCTTTGCACAATCCAAGGCCTGTTTTCATTCCATCTCAAAAATTCACTATATCGGTTGCATATCGGTTATCGGTGATTGCCCCTCCTCTAAAATCGGTTATCGTTATCGGGCCAAAAAATCCCTATCGGTCGGACACTAGTCACAATAACAGATATCGGTGTTTCCCACAGGTAAAGGATGCATTTGTGGTGGTGTGGACGGGGTGGGGTGGTGGTGCTATAGTGATATTGTCATAGCAACACCCACACATATGAACTATTTATGATTGTTTATTCAAGAACACTAATATTAAAGAACGACTAAAAATCACTTATATCTCCAAAACAAAAATGAACATAAACATTGTCTCTTTTACTGCTATTTTACAGTAACTTAAATGCTTGCAATTTAATCAGAAAAAATCTATATATATGTCACATATGCTTGATTAACATTTATTTATTAGCATTACTTGGTATAACAACCACTAAATCTGAATTTATACCTTCAAAATTCTCATGCTTTGGATAAACATATTATTCAATACCTAGACTACAGAAAAGAAGAATAAAACAGATTTGGTTTTACTAAATCTCGTTCATTTTTTGCCCTTTAGGTCTATTCTTTGTCAGAATTAATCTTCCGCCATGATTTCCTCCGCAAACTTCTCGATTTATAGGCCCAACGCAAGTTCTACTTTTGCGACTTAGAAATTTATGAGTGGCGTCACAATGCATACCGCCACCCAATGGGCCGGAGTTGAAACGACACACGACATTCAAAAAGTGAACAGTCTGGAGGCGAGGGCGAGCCAAAAGCCAAGAAAATTATTTGTGGCAGCCAAAATTTGTTTGTGGTAGGCCGCTACAAATAAATGAACGTGTGGGAAACACTGAGATATTATTGCAATAACAGGAGTTCAGCTGATTCACAGTTCAACTGCCTGGAAATAGGAAGTACACTATGATGTAGATGTGAGGCAGTTGTCTAAAGAGGTCAGCAGGTGGCGTCATTGCTCTGTATATGCTCTGGTTTTAGCTCAGTTCTCTAATTTGTCCCTCACCAGACAGTATTTTGAGTTTTTTTTTATTCTACTTCACACCGGCGCAGTTTTGTTCAGTGTTCATTTATGGTTTGTAAGGTCAGCACTAGGGCTGGGCGATCATGTCGATTCTGCGATATAAATTGATATTTTATTTCCCAGAGAGTATCAATTTTTCAGTCACGGGTATCGATATTCTAAGCTCCCTTCAAAACCCCCGTGTCTCGCACGGGTGCTGTTCCTGCAAAGTGGAGGAAGAGCCATTAAGTCATCCAGCCGCTAGTGTCGCTGTAGAGCATTTCTAACAAGTTATCCAGAAGCAGCTTCGTTCTCTTCTGGCTACAGCTGAGCCAGTCAGGAGGATGGTGGCGAGTATAAATCCAGTGCTTGCGTGCTTAAAAGCAGATGTGTGGGAGCAGTTCGGGTTTAAAAAATTGGAAAGAGAAGATTCAGACAAAAGTATGGCAGTTTTCAAGCTGTGTCACACAAACGTGAAGTACTCTAGAAATACCACCAACCTGCGAGGCGGGCTCACCTGAAACGTAACCACTCCGACAAGCTAATGCTAACTGAGGGCGACCCAAACTTTATTTGTCAGGATTTGAGACCAAATTCAGTGGTGGAAAACGCCGGCTTTAAGGGCTGTGTTTACTCTCACGGCAATGTGTCCCAGTTATCTTGTCGCCGCTATGCTGCAGTTACTTTTGATTTATGCTCAATTTTGAAGTGCATCTGTGCTATGTTATTCAACACCACAACGGAGAGGGACAATCACGAACTAGCTAAACTTACTAAACGTATCTCTTGTGCTTTTCCACGTCCTCACTGTCTCGGCCGTATCCAGACCCACATTCATCGCAATCTCCATCCATGAATTACTAGAATATGTGCTGTCTTTGTAGTGTGGAGAATGAAAATCGTACAGATGTGGGTATTTCCTCATTTCTTCGATGACGTGGATGTAGAATTGACCAATCAGAGGCCTCCTTTCTCTCCTCTCTGTCTGCAGTCACCTACCTTTCAGTTCAGTTAATTCAAACAAATTGGAACACTCACAAGATGTCACCAAAATCACTTTGTCCCGTTAAAATCTTTCAGAAAATGATGTAAATGTATTGTTAGAAAAATATCGAAATAATATCGTATCGTGAGCCAAATGTATCGTATCGTGAGATTAGTGTATCGCTACAGCCCTAGTCAGCACCATAGATTGCTGTCTACATCATTGTCAAATATCTTGACCATAAACATTTATTACGGTGTTTATTCTGAATAATGCGTTTAATGTTTACCATTGGGTGAAGTTTAGGAAGTTTGAGACTTTGTTTTATACGAGTATGTTTGCTGGAATTTTGGCTAGCCTTCTCTTTACTATTTTATTGTTTGTACTTCACAGACTTTGCTATTTAGTTGCCTTCACGTTTTCTTTTATTCTCTTTATACCAATTCTGGGACCTTGCTGCACTTGATTTTTAAAATTTTAATTGTATTTAAAATTACGTTCATAGGAGTTATCTTGACTGAGTGTTTGTGTTTTGTAAGGTGGAGCTGCTAGCATCCACACTGAATAAATGCCGTGGTCTGAACAACAACCTTGACCATCGTGTGTCTGACTCTTGCCTCACTTTGCATCCCAACAACAACCCTTAACACAACACAGAGTGTAGAGAGGTGCAGTCCTACACGGGCTGGGTTACATGAACATTAACCCTGCTGGGTACAGTCAACATGAAATCAACTGTTTATGTACAAAATTTACTTCACGTCCACCAAAGACTAATCACTTTCATAAATAAATGGACATAAATGTCCAAAGCTTTCAACGCAGTCAACCATGATGTTTTAAAACTTCTGAAGACTTCTGAACTCAGGTCTCTCAGAAGAAGCAGTTTCTTGGTTTGCAAACTATCTTACTAATCGGTATCAGTGCATTAGGTATGATGGTCTATGCTAAGATATTGTATCAATCCACAAAGGTGTGCCACAAGGCTCTGTGTTAGGTTCACTCTTGTTCACTATTTATGTGAATAATCTGGGTCAAAATGTGTCAAATGCTACTTTCCATTTCTATGCTGATGACACTGTTTTATACTGCTGTGCAGCATATCTTGTACTGGCTGTTAAGCACTTGCAAAATGCTTTTGTGGTTGTTCAGGATAAACTGCATGAGCTGAAAGTTGTTTTAAATGCAGATAAGACGAAGCTTATGTTGTTTACCACCTCAAAATCTAGGTTACAAAATGTACCTGTGGTGGTCACTGTTAATGGAAAGGAGATGGAAGTTTTTAACTCGTACAAGTACCTGGGTATCTTGATCGATTACTCTCTTAATTTTAAACCTCATGTTCTCAACCTGGTGAAAAAACTGAGGCTAAAACTGGGTTTTTATTTTCATAATAAGTTGTGTTTTTGTTTTCATGTAAAAAAGCATCTAGTTGCTGCAACTTTTTTACCTGTGTTAGATTATTGTGATCTCTTGTACATGCATGCCTCTGCTCAATGTCTCCATATGGTTGATACAGCCTACCATGCGTCCCTAAGGTTCATTACCAATTCTAAAGCACTGACTCATCACTGTGAGTTGTACTCTTGGGTAGTATGGCCCCCCCGGCGACCCGTAGACTCCTACATTGGTACACCTTTATATATAAGGTAATTCTTGGTCTCCTTCCAAATTACCTGTGAGTTTTCATCACGCAAAAAAACACTGGGCAGTATTCACTGTGTTCTCAGGACTTTTTTGTGCTCTCTGTCCCAAATGCTCGGACTGAAATTGGGAAAAGAGCTTTTGGGTATTCCGCACCCTCAGCTTGTAATTTGTTGCAGAACGATTTAAAACTGAAGGAGCTCATGTCACTAAATGTTTTTAAATCTAAACTGAAGGACGTGGAAGCATTTTCTATGTGATGTCGCTGTTTTTAGCTTGATGTTTGTTTAAATTACTCCCAGAAACTCTCATCTTGATTTATAGATAGTTTTACTTAATGCAAATTTTACTGCTTGTAAAGCGTACTTTGTTTCCTTGTATGTCTTGTCTGCAACTTTGTGTTTTGCTGCTGCTGCCCGTCTTGGCCAGGTCTCCCTTGAAAAAGAGATTCTTAATCTCAACGGGACTAACCTGGTTAAATAAAGGTTAAATAAAAAAAAAAAATAATAAAATAAAGGACATCCATTTAACCCTGCTGTGAAGTGTCTGAAAAGGAGCTGATGTGATGATTTCATCTCATCTAATCAAGCGCTGAACTAAACATTAAACAGCACAGCAATAGCTTTGATGACTTATTCAAATGTGTTGAATGAGAGTATTTTGATGCTGGTGTGTTTCTGTCAGATACATGTCTCCTAGTGAGAAGGAAATTACTGACACACTCATTAAAACCTGTTGCTGTCAGGTTTAAAAGCAGCATAATTGGTTCAACTAACAGATCTGTTCTTTTTGTCAACCAAGTCATTGGGAATTTCTTTGGAAGCTTAAAACTTTTTTTCCAGACGGCATTGAGTAGACGCAAACAACTGGTGCTCCTGCTAACTCTTAATATTCTTTCCTCTTGACTCCTTTCAGCCACAAACATACATACTACACTTTGTATCTTTGTCCTTTTTAAAAATTTGCCTCTGTCTTGAAATGGCCTCAAAGACTGGCAAAACCAGGAAAATAGAAGACTTGGCCGGATCGACGATGGAAAGTATCTCCTGGCTACTAACTCAGCACCAGGCGGAGCTGGTCCCTGATTTAATAGAGATGTTCAGGTACCAGTTTTTCCCTCCCAATACTGATTCTTGAGCTGTGGGTATCAGCCGATACCGACTATCGATCCGAATATCATATATTAATAGAAATTGCTTGACTGTAATATAGTTATTGTTGAAATATGAAGAAATACATCAAATCCAAGCCATTTGTCTTATTCTGTGATATATTAGATAAGTTGAGCCAACACACAACGTGCTGCTAAAATAACTTTTTATTCATCATATCGGGACAGCCATCTTCATTCTCAGCAGCAGTGGACCAACTCTGAATACACACACATCACCTGTGCCAATCACGCTCATGTGCACTTCAGGGACTGGTTGGAATTTGCAATTCCGAATAATATTACATCCCCCTTCTTTTAAGAAAATAATGAAACACAACATTTCGGGATAGCTTTTCTGTGCCCTAACCTTCACTGAAACATATTAATCTTGAGATAGACACTGATGATGTCCATGAGGAGGAATCAAAAGAAACAGATCTCCATTATCACTTAACTTACTCAATGTCAGGTTGGATACATATCTGAAGTAGAACACCATACAAACTAATGCATCTGACACCATAGAGCACATTTTATAAGTCCAAAACAACTCTGGGTTTGACCTCATGCCCAGACCTTGTCTGATACCACACAGCCTGTGGGGCTGCCTCTCCTGTTGACTGTGAGGTGGGTTCCGTGGCAGTGTTCAGTGTATGTTGTGTGTCAGGGTTTGTGGCTTCAGTCTGAGTGTTCATGGTCTCTGTTTTGTCAGAGGTGTCATCTGTTTCGCCTGTACTCGTCCTCCATCTGATGCACGAATGTGGTAAGATCTTTCAGTGTCCGCTGAACGAATGACAACTGCTGGTCTCCAGTAGCCGTTCTCCTGGAAACAAATGTATTGTCCTTCGTGCAGAGGTGAATCTGCTTAGCTGATCTGTCGTAGTATTTTTTTCTGCTGTTGTTGTTTGTGGGTCATGATGTGAACGTCTTTGTGTCTGATGATCTTAGGTTGCTCTATGTTCACGCGTTATCATTGTCAGCTGGAGTTTTGACATAATTTCCATTTACTACTGGAGATGAACAACTATAGATAATGTTTATTGAATATTTTGAGCAGGAACATCAAAGGTTTGAATCACCAGTTAAAAGGAAAAGGGTGTTTGCACTGGGGATGGGCATAATTAATTGATGAATCGATGATTGATCATTAAGAATTTTGTCGAAGACATTCATTTTCGTCGATGAACTGAATGTTTTTTTTTTTTTTTTAAATCCGAATGTAGGTTATCAGTGCACGTCCTCAAACAATGCAATGCATTTCGCTGTGCCACCGATAGAAATTTGGCAACAGGCGGCAACATTTCACCATCACCCTACCCTGGCTGGCCTCAGTTGTTACATGCGAGCTTCTATCATCGCCTAGTCATGAAGCGGTCGTGGTGAAGTGTGGCGTGGGACCATTTTCGCTTAGAAAATGACCAAGTGTACTGCAATCACTGCAATGCAAATTACAAATACAATTAATCGACAACGACAATGATGTATCACTTGAACAACGCGCATCCAAGCCTTGTAAAGGATGGTGGAGGCGGTTCATCTCTATCTCAGCCTAGCCTAGCCTAGCCTAGCCTCAACTCGGTGTTAGCACGGACCAGAAGGAGCTGCAGTGCACATCGAGCACACAACAAGCGCATCTTTTTAAGAATCTTTTTAAGAAACAAAAAGCCTGTAATACTGGCGCCTTGATATAAATCGTCCTTGTTATGTAGTCTCCTCGATATCTCTTCTTTTATTATCATTGTTTTTTTTAAAGAAAAGAAACAGGAAATGTCACGTTATTCTCGACCACGTACATCCGGGCCACTGAACACATCTGGGCATGCGCAGGCCATAGCAACCAGGCCAAAGGGGAAAACAAACGTCAGGCCGACATCAAGAATAATTGTGATAGTTTTCAATATAAAAATGTTAATAATTAATCGATTATTAATCATTAATTCTCCCGACAATGGACGAATATATCTTCACCGAATGCCCATCCCTAGTTTGCACATATAAACAGATTAAAGCAGCAGTTGTTTTTCTACCAGAGACACACATTCATAGTTCAGATAATTCTCTCCTCATGTCCCGGTAGGCGGGGGGGCAGCATTTTCACTCCACTTTCCAGGCTAGGGGGGTCTCCATTCTTATCAACCAAAACAGTCCCTTTGAACACCATCATGTCATTTCAGATGTAAACAGTAGATATGTAATTGTTGCTGGGACATTATTTAATGTGTCAAGTGTCCTCCAGGTAAGTTCGTATAGGACCAACCCAAGTAGAAACAATGCCCAGGGAATGGTATAAGCCAGTAAATATCCCCGCGATGATTGAGCAGAAGCTGCAGGAGAGTAATCTCTCCGAAAAAGGGAAGGAGGAACTGAGGGGGATAATTCAAAAGGCAGAGGTGGCACGGTTCAAGAATGATTGTGGAGATCTAGGAACAAAGTATGTGCACGTTATCGAAGGAGGAGTGCACCCACCAGTTTGACAATACCCGTTAAACCCAGAAGTGGTCCAGGAAATGGATGTGAAAGTGAAAGAACTGACAGCTCTGGACATCATCCGAGAAGAGACAAATCCTGTCACTAATAGCCCAATACAGGCTGTTAAGAAGCCCGAGTCTGCAGAGGGAGGCTGGAGGCCAGTGATTAACTTCAAGGCCTTCAACAGACGCACATTCGCAAATCGAGCTAGCCTCATCAACCCACAAGGGTCACTGAAGACCCTACAGGTAAAGAAGTTCAAGTCCTGTATCGACTTAGCGAATGGATTCTTCTCAGTCGCAAGGTAAGACTGCTTTCACACACAAGGGGAAGTCCTACGTGTGGCGGAGGCTGCCGCAAGAGTATAAGAATTCGCCCAACTTGTTCCAATCTGCAGTGATGGAGGTCCTGGGAGACCTAGGGGCCACCGTTTATATTGACGACGTGTTCATCGCGGACGATACTGAAAAAGAGCATCTTGACCGATTGAGACGAGTGATAGACGGACTAACAGCAGCAGGACTGAAGCTGAACCTGAAGAAATGTCCGTTTGGCCAGCTACGAGTGAACTATCTTGGGTTCGAGGTAGCAACAGACCTGGGGTTGTCAGAGGGATATTGGGAAAAGTTCAACCTGATAGAGCCACCGACGTCAGGACACGAGCTACAGAAAATCCTGGGACTCCTGGGAAATCCTGGGAGGAGCAGAGCGCAGGCAGCTGGGTTTGGATGGCCACTGACCAAGACCACCTGGAAGAGCTGAAGAGGGCCATTCATGCAGCTGAAAGACTGGAACCCAGAAGCCTCACGGCGAGGCTATTGGTGGACGTGAGTTGAGGATGAAGACGCGGTACTGAGGGTGCAGAACGAAGGAGGGGGTATGGTGACTTTATGGAGTTACACCCTGTCCTGTCATTGGTGGAGAAGAAATACCCCCAAGAGGAAAAGAATTGGCAGTCTTGGCGAAATATTGGAGTGGAATAAAAGATCTCACCCAAGGTCAAAGAATTAAGGTCACCACGCAGAGCCAGGTGCATAAGTTCCTAAGGAAAGGCACCGATTCAAACCAACATAGTTCAGCAATACTCGACAGTAATAGGATGTTACTGAAGAGGAGAGGGATCCAGGGGGTGGAGCAACTCAAGCCGATTCCAAGCTAGAGGGAACTAGGAACCAAAGATGGCTAGTGGCAGAGGACCCCCGCCATGCCATGTCAGACTAGTCACTGATGAAGGGGTGGTGATAAGAAGTACAACCTCAGCTCTCTGAGTTGGGAGAGGGCTGACGAAACTGCATTATGCGAAGAAAGCATTCTTATCGGAGGAGAAAGAAGACCTTGGACTGTAGTGAAGTTAACAACGGCTGCGTGGTGTGTGGAAACCGTCCCCCCCTAAAAGTCCAACGGGCAGGACCGTGCAGCAGGACCAGGAAGAATCCAGACCAAGACTGAAGCAGATGAATCGTTGCTCAAGGAGGAAGGAGAAAGAGCAACAGCGACTACATGGTAAACAACCTCAGACCGGAAAAAGGAATAAGTTTATATGCCAAGCGATGAAGAGCGACTCTGACCAGCTGGCAGCAGGCGGTAGAGAAAGGCAGAAAAGTATGGGAAGTAGCCCTATATGCAATAGATGTATGGGCACACATAGTTATGGAGGAGGACCTCCAGGAGGTAAAGCGGACCTTAGAAGACCTGCTGGTGGATGAAAGAGCGGGACTGATATTGAAGGTGTTAAAGTTGGACAAGAGAGAAATGAAGATCGCCCAGTGCAACTGGGTGCAGCCTTTGCAGAAAGACCCTGGAGGGTCCCAGGACTGAATGGTCTGGCTCAGAGGTCGCTCTGGGACTGTGGCTCTATAAGAAATTGAGCCAATTTTAATCTGCTTGCTTACCTGCTCTGCCAAACTCTGTACAGGGGGAATCACTGCTGAATGCTGTGTCATCTGCACCTCCCATGCCTGCCGGATTCCCCGACTCCCCAACGCTCCCCACCTCGTGGGGAAAGGAAAAGGTCAAAGGGGAAGGGGGGTATCGCAGACAGTGAGGATGCGAAACAAGATGTGATTTCTGAAAATGCAGAGGGTGGGAGATGCAGGAGAAATGATTATTGTTGTGTGATTTGCCTGTGATTTCTGGTAAATTGAGTGTGTGATTTTTAATCAGTAATCAGATTTTTAATCAGTAATCAGATATTTAATCAGTAATCAGATTTTTAATCAGTAACTAGAAAACTATAAGTGTAATTGTTGTTGTAATGTGTAAGAAGCCAACAATGTTACTCCAAGCAGAGAGAGGGGGATGGCAGCCCTGTATGCAACGGAGGTGTGGGTGAACAGACGTGATGAAGGAGACCTGCAGGAAGAAGAGTGGGCCTTGGAGAGCCCGCGAGTGGTAGGAGGGGGAGTCATCTCTCCTGAAAGGCCCATCAACAGGTGTTGCAGAGGGCATCACAGAGTAACAAGGATGTGCAGGCTCTGACAGCCAGCGTGAAAGATGGAGGATCATGGCTGGGGGGGTCATTGTCACCATGTCAGTGCCCACGACAGGGGGTGAAGAGCTGGATAATTCCAAGGAGGGGGTGTCAAGTGACCTGGAGGAAGTTGGAATCATCTCAGCTCTGTTGAAGAGATTTTTTCTAAGGCTGAGCTATGAAGAATAAAAAATGTCGCATCTGGGTGATTGCAGAATGCAAATTATAATCTGATTATGTTCATAGTGTAGTGGAGTAACAGAAATGTGGTGATTATTGTGATTTGTGATCTCTAATCCCATAACCGTAGGACCAATGTTAAATTTCAGTAATGCAGAAAATCAGTAAGAAGTGGTTGGAGTTTGATCTGAGCATGCAAAGTGTTGTTTATGCTAAGCCGAGAACAGCAGAGCACTGTGTACCGCCATGGAATGTAAAACAAATGCCGTGTTTATCAAAACAAAATGGTAGAGGTGGATGAGAGTTAAATAAGTTGAATGAGTTATTATTTTGGTTTTATAAGGTAAAATCCCAATGGAAATATTAATTTTCTCTCATGACTGGGAGAAATGGGGAATAGATTTGGATGAAGCATCAATTAGGGTTTGATAATTAGGTTACTTTTCAGTTGAGAGTGAGGTGACTAGTTATTCAAAACAATTCTGCCAGCTCAGAGCTACCGAAGACAAAACAAGAGCAGAAAAGAGGCTGTCATTGTAAACATAAGTTTCATTTGCAATACACAATACTGGAGGCAGGTGTCTGGGTCAAGAGCAACCTTGTGCGAGCTGCAGTAGACTCAAGCTGCAGTAAGGAGCTGCAGGATCACGCAAAGAATCACATTATGCTGGGATTAATCAATCAATCAGTTAATGAAGCTTTGGGACATACATTGGTACATAGATCGTTAGATAAGGGTTACCTTTAGCTGATTAACTTTAGCTTAACGAGCTATTTCACCAAATAAACAAGGTAACCTTGATATCTGGGAGGAGCTGTATGGTTAAATTGTGTATGTCATGATAATTATGTAACGCCTCTGCTGAGATGCCTGTACCTATCAGAATGACTATGTGACACTGTCTGTGAATTATGCATGAACGACAGTATGCGAAACCAATCATGTATTGATGTATAGCCAAAACAAGGAGGGTTATGTAAAATTTTGAATAATTATGTACGCCTCTGTATATGTGGATAACCAATCATGAATTGTTATGTGAGTTTTGGGAAATTATGTACGCCTATGCAAATATGAGTCAACCAATCAAAAGTTGTAGAAGACCAAAACAGGGACATTTTGCAGGCTGATGCAGTCTGAATGAGAGAGAGAGAGAGAGAGAGAGAAGCATAAAAATTGAGGAGCAGAAGAATTCAGGGTTGTTCCTGGGGCGTCTTTAAAGAAGCAGGATCGGCTTGGGACCAAGGACAGCTGACCACCATCCGAAGGAATAACCTGGGGGAAGACAGAAGACGCTCAGAACGGGATCAAGCAAGCTTCCAAACTTCTGGAGAATAGTAAGAGCCTTTTTGGGTTAGCCTAGCTCACTGCTAGTAAGGAGGAGGGGTGCCGGATACCAGAGTTGCCGGGGCCTGACCGTGCGCTCTCTCTCTACCCTGCATCAGCAGCCTTGACAACGCAAAGTGTTGTCAACCAGATGAATCGATTTGTAAGCCACAGCTTAACTGTTCTTTTCCAAGTATAATTAGAGATTGTTTAACCAATGAATGCTGCTGCTTAACCCTGCTAATCTGCTTTAATAAATATAAAATTATCATAAAACATCGTGGTGGAAAATAAATCTGTCCCTACAATTGTGAAGATTTGGGTATGCCTCTGCACTAACAACACAGGTTCTTACAGGTTACTCTAGCACATTATTATCACAGATCCTTGCGGCTTGCTGTCCAAGCCACTAAAATTTAACCTAGACGGTAACAAGAGCCCAGATCATAAGGGGAGAGCTGCAGTTAACAAATGTGACCAATAGCTGGACTTTGGGTCGCCAGGCTATTCCTCTTCGGCCAGTTACTGGAGGGAGAAGGGTTTGGCATTTGGATGAATAGTATGCAGTGAGGCTAGGCGAATAAGTTGAAGGAAATCTAGTGAGGTGAACCCCCCTAGACCGCAACAGACCCGAAGAGATGGAGAGCTGGTCCCGGTGACAGACTCTGCTAGTCAGAGGCTGAACCGCACCTGGGGGATCTGACAATGCAAAGGTAGTGCTGGCCAACATTTAGAGCCAATTCCAATTCCTCTCTTAACCCTCAATCTCAACCCTCGCCCTTAACCCTCAATTTTTGGCCCTCA
Source organism: Hirundichthys speculiger (assembly GCA_018398805.1). Lineage (NCBI taxonomy): Eukaryota > Metazoa > Chordata > Actinopteri > Beloniformes > Exocoetidae > Hirundichthys > Hirundichthys speculiger. Next base: position 65,032 of record JAGFBZ010002220.1, on the reverse strand, counting down.
ATCTTAACCCTCGAAAGTAAGTGTCAGGGCTGTCTTGTGACTTAGAAATGGGACACCCCTCGAGTGCAGTTACGTCTTCAGACTGAAATGTATCAGAGCCCGTGTTGTCTCTGTATCCCCTGAAATGACACAGGGATAACATTGAAAAGAGCGCTGTATATTCTCTAAATAATATTAGCAAATAGAGGATACATTATTCAGTCCTCCGTCGCTACACAACAAGGTATACAAATAACGTGAAGCCGACCCGGACCGCGGACGGGACCGGGACCCCTGGCCCCCGGTCCCAGGACGGCGGACCGGGACCACCGACGAGTGCAACGTAAAGCCGACCGGGACCGCCGACGGGACCGCCGGTCCGGCAGCAAACACCGTAAAGTAAAAAAATAAATGTTACGCAACAACGATGTTAATCCATGACAAAAATCTCAAACAAACACAATAAAATGGTTTCGTAACATTTATATCTTTAAGATATACGAAGATACTTACGTTTGTAGCTAGCTCTTTTTTGTCACCATCATTTTCGAAGATGTCTTGGCTAAATTATCCAGTGCCTTCTGGATAGCCCTTACTTCCAAGGGTGGTGTCGGAAAATCTCAATTTTGAGGGCGATACAGCCCTCAAACTCGTCCCTCAACTTGACTTGCTAAGAATCGGGACAGCACTTGCACTTAGCGGGAGCGCGCATTTTTGAGACTGAGGGTTGAAATTGAGGTGTTAAGGGAGGAATTGGAATTCACCCTTAGAGCCCTAATTCAGATGATGTTGGGTTTTTCGACACTTTCTCTCTTCGCTGCCTGATTTCAGTTCATACTCTCTGATCCTCGGTGGAGACTTTAACTGCTGGTTGGATCCTTCACTCCATCGCTCCTCTTCTGTCCCTGGCATAATGAGTAAATCAGCTGTCCTTATTCCATCCTTTCTGTCTGATGACGGTGTCTCTGACGGTGTCCACCTCTACCCAAACAGCAGAGAGTCCTGTTTTTTTTCTCATGTGCACCACACCTTTTCCAGGATTGACTATTTTCTTATTGATAATCTAATTCTCCCATCAGCCCACTCCTGTTTGTATGAGAGTATCGTCATATCAGATCATGCACCTGTTAGATTATCCATGAATCTTCCTGGACTTCCTACCATCAAACACATTGGTGATTAAATCCAACCTTGTTGTCAGATCATGTTTTTGGAGAATATATGAAAGAGCTTTTTTTTTTTAGTTCAGATGAAACCTCTAGTTTGATTATTTAGTATGCTTTAAAAGCTTATCTCAGGAGCAGATCATCTCCTACACTGCAAGCATGAAAAAGAAGGCCCGTAAAGAATGACTAGAACTAGATAATCGTATCAAAGACCTGGATCAGCTTTATGATCAACCTGGTGATCCTAACTTATATAAGAAGCTTCTAGAACTACAAACTAAATTCAACCTCCTTTCAACGTTCTCAACTGAATACCATCTGTTAAAGAGTAAAAGCTCATTCTATATTCATGGTGATAAATCTGGGAAGATGGGAGCTAATTATTTTAAGGGAATTTAAAGCAGAACAGCACAAAACACAAATTCAAATGGAAAATGACAACATCAGGACAGATCATATTAAGATCAATGACACGTTCAGAAGAACTTGAATTTCGATTCCTTTTTTCAGTTCTTAAATGTCCATGCTATTTTTTATTTTTTGCACTAGTTTGTTGTTACTCTGATAGGCGTTCTCAACTCAGCACTAGTGTCGACATCACGTCCGTCACCGACGGAACTTCACTCAACACAACATGGATCCCAAGAGACACCGCTCTCTCGAAAATAAACGAGTGTACTGTATTTAATTGACCTTTCGGTAAGCACCGAAAGGTCAATTCAGCAACTTCCTAGTTACTGTTGCTAGGTCGGACAAACTTTCTGCTCCTGCGTTAAGGACTGTGTTAATTCGCTATTTTTCTGACGTGTATCATCAGTGTTAATATTATACTATAATAACGCTGCTCCTGGGGACCTGCAAAAGTGACTCGAGGTGTCCAGAACGTTTGGACTGGGCATTTTTATTCCCTTTCCCAAGCCAAACCAACAACGTGACACCTCATTTACGTTGGCTGCGAGGGGTAAAATGACAGTGGAGCAAACACACGAGTGCCACAGAAAAGTAACAGCCCATGTGGTGAATAGGCTCCTTCCCTTCTCAGTTTTATTTATGAAAAAATTCTACTGTTAGATAAGTCGCGATCTGTTGACCTACACTAGGGGTGCACGATAACTATAACAGGACTATAACAGGACTATAACTATAACTATAACAGGAAATTATGACGTCATTCCGTCATAATTCCGTCATTCCCAAGTCTGATATCACGACAAATAGGCCTGATAACATATATTTCTGTCAACACGGCAGTGCCTCGCTCCCTCTGAGTCTTAAATGACCGACAGTGAATGTTATGTTCAAGTAACGTCGGCATAATCAGAAAAACGATTTCTCAATCAGGAAAATCAAGAATACCCCCTCATGCCAGAAAACAATTTGTTAAATCGGTCATAATTTTAGTAGTTGCAAACTTGAATCGATATTCGCAGTATTTTCCCCTCATGTTACACATAAAAAAGAAAAAAAAATAGAAAAGGCTGAAAGAACGACTAGCAAACAAGGAAACATTGGAATTTACGTGACACCTTGAATGCAGCATGCATTGTGCTGATCACAACAAAAATGGCGGCGATGGCATGAAACTTCGTTAAAGTTTCAGAAGAAGATAGTTTGGTGGTTATTTGTGACGAATGCTCCAAGCAAATTCTATGAGGAGGGAAGCACAAGCTTTAATACGTCAAACCTGATCAGCCACCTACAACATAACAATCGCCTCCATGGAGTTTTGAAATTGCGCTAATGCGAGCTAATGCTAACGTGCGCAAACCAGCAGCAGTCTCCCCTCTCCTCTCCCTCATCTCTCATCTAAAGCTTCCATGACATTAAAAAAAAAACAAAAAAATCACTGAACCTCATTTACTTTAATTAAAGGTATTAATTTAAATGGAACCACAAGTCAAAATCCTTTAACTGTAAATCCTTTTTAGTTTGTAATTTTGATGCATGTATTTCCATCAGTTCAAGGAGCCTTTTTTTTTAAATATCAGTCAGTAATACACCTATTTAAGTTGAGATATCAAATAGGTTTGTTTGATAGCTTTACGAAAATGTTTGAGAGGTTTGCCAGTAGTTTTTCAATGGAAAAAATAAATATCTGTTCATTTAAAGTGTCCAAAGTATTTTTGATTTTGTTCATAGTATTGATGTAATGATCTTAGGTATATGTGTGTGTTATCGGTTATCGGTATCGGTTTTAAAAACAGTTATCGTGCATCCCTAACCTACACATCAAAGAATCGGAATCGGAATTAGAATCATTAATATCCAAACGATGCCCAACCCTATGCAGCTATCTCCTCCTTACAGTCAGGAACATCCCCAGGACCTGATGGGTTTCCTGCACAATCTTTGAAGTCATTTTCTCCTTTGCTTCTGTAGTGTCTATTTGTTCATGCTTTACTATTCCTTGTGTCATTTTCTAGACCTATTTGTGTTATTTTCTATGCCTATTGTCCTCCCACTGTATTTCTAATCAGGAATTAAGTCTCTGGCTGCCAGACAGCTGCAGAGCAGAGAGCCTCAGACTGCCAGTGTTTTAAAGCATTTTGACTGATTTTCCATATTCTGACTATGTGAACACTGACACCGTCATAATAAAGACTAGATTCTCTTCTTTCTTCAGGAAAGGAAAGTTTGTTTCTACCTTTTTCTATTCTTTAGCAATCAGCAGTAGAACATGCGGTGACATCTTCTCAATCTCAATCTATCCCAGTCGACTCATCGCCTTTATAGAGCAGGGTTTCCTGCAGGAAAAAACTTTGGCAGGGGGGGCTGGGGGGGGGTTTCAAGCCGAGAACGGTAGCCGAGAACCAAAAAAAAGGATAAATTACTTAATTAATTAGATTGTTCAATTATCATTTTTGCCCTCAAAATATGAAAGAAGTTGCTTAACAACAAACCCAGAAACATGATGATGGAAAACACTATAAAGTGTAGGCTACCTCAGTTTCTTAACTAAAAGACTATAGGCCTGATTTACTAAAGGTTTGCGTGCGTAAAAACGTGTGCAAACTTGACACCACCCGCAAACCAATGTGCAAGCTGATCTACTAACAGCGTGCAAAGAGGACTGCGCCTCTCAAATGAGCAAAATAGCACATTCATTCATTCATGTTCATTTAGTACTTTTGCCCTGATGAATAATCAATATGGGGCGTACCCGCCAGAAAGCGCTAAATACTGGGAGGGGAAAATGCAAATAGGTTCATTTACCACACGCAATGAGATTTACCAACCCTGAAAGTAATTGCGGGGATTGTGAATGCGTCTGTATTTAATACGTTCGAAAGGAAGGTGCTAATCTGCCCAGCATTACGCACCGATGGCTGCTGTTATTGTGGCAAGGAGGCGACATCGCCAAAATCAAAGAATACGCAGAGAGAGAGTCTTTCGGACTCGTGTAAATTTGTTTGGAATGAATGAAAACCAGATAGTTGAAACTTAAGGGCTGATTTGGAGCCGGTCACAAGCACATGCAAAAGGAGAAATATTTTATTTGAATGTTAAATCGAGTATTATTCAGCAAAAGGTTGCCACAGGAGGCACATTCATTTTTTATTTGTGATAATAAATAAATCACGTGTTTTCATGGAGAAAAAAGTGTTTCTTATTGTGCGCCTACCTTGTTCTGCAGTTGGCTCTAGCGTGTCATACCCCGTATGCCAGTTATCTGCTCCTCGCAGAAGGTGAGCTGCACCTGCTGCGCAATGCTGGTTAGAGGCATCTCCTCCGCAGGCATCTCTTCCGCAGGCCCTCCACCTGTCTTGTTTGCCGAAGTTTTATTAAAGGCCACTTTTTCTTTAGTTCTTCGCCTTATATCTTGCCACCTTCTTTTAACCTCATCTGCCGTTCTTTTTGTCTTACCAACTGCATTTATTCTATCGCAGATTTTCTCCCATATTGCGTTTCTTTTGGTGATGTTTAAATTTCTTTGCTGTAGTTCATGAATGTGTTTATTTGCCTCTTCCACTAATATCTCTAACTCCAACTCGTCAAATTTCATTTTGCGCTTGCGTCTATCCTGCTTTCCATCCAGACTCTCCATGGCGCAAACCGTAAGACACGCAACACCTCATTTAAATACTGCGGTTTGCACCCGTTATCAATTGCGCGAGCATTCTTAGTTGATCACTCGCAAAACACACAACAACAGCACGCGCAAACCTTTTCAGTGCACACGCAATTTAGTACTCTTTATTTAGGATCTTAGTAAATCAGGCCCTATGTCTCATTTACTCTACTACTGATCAATTGCATACCAGTAAATTACATAGTAGGCATTACCTTTTTGACTGGGCGGACTGGTCATCAATCACCTCAGAGTGACAGCTGTCAAGTGAAGCTACGTGAGCTACGTGAGTCCAGATGACAGGCAGTGTGCCCACTGGTCTTTATTTATTTAGTTAGTTAGTTTAAATACCTAATGTTCTTTTTTTTCTTTTATAGACAAAGTTAAACATAATGTTGATTAGTGTGTGCGTGTGTCACTTTAATGAATTGTTGAACCAAAAAAAAAAAAAAAAAAAACGGCAGTGAGAGGTCGCACTGTCTGGTCAAAACAAAAGCACCGGGTCTATTACGAATAAAGTTTACCAGAATGTCTACTGACTATAAATATTTACGGACCGACATAAAAGCGAGCGGAGGAAAACTTGTATTGAAGTGAGACGAGACGTGAGCTGTCAAACGTGAGTGATCGACAGAGAGGTTATCACTGTGTGTGTGAGAAAGAGAGAGAGAGAGGTGGCGCAGAATGCACTGCAGGTAAACAGCGCAGCACTAGAGAATCAACATTAATTCATTATAACACAAACCTTTGTGCGCTGATCAGTTCTCAAGCGCTGCCGTGTCGCTTGCATGCATTGCATTTTTTTTTTTTTTTGTCCGACATTTTTTTTTTCCCGACATTGTAGCCCGGGCGCTCGAGATTTCAGGCCGGGCGGGGCGCCTGGCCAAATAAGGTCTGCAGGAAACCCTGTAGAGAGTGGTGGTGCTGCCATCTAGAGGATGCGAACACTAACTGTGATGATAGAACTCTGATATTTATTAAGAAGCTCCGCCAGAGTGTTGCCTACCAACCCCAGTTAAACATATTTGACCTGAATGGTGTCAATGGACATCAATGGCAGTGAACGTTCGGATTCAAAATGACGTCTATAGACGTCACTGGGAATGAGGGGAGTGTGGACGATGTTTATTGGCAGTTTGAACTTGATTGCACAAAGCACGCCAGAAATATGATCATCAGTTATGATTTCACATTTTTAAAAATATGAAGGGGATGACTGCTGAATAGACCACAGGGCTCGACAATAGCATTTGCCCGATGGCCCGAGCGTTTTTTTCACCTGTCTCGGGCCAGTACGTGCCAGTAAACTTTATTAAACACTGGCCCGTCCTGGCCACCACATTTTGAGGCAATTTCAGATTTTTCTTATGTATATATTCGTCATAATCGCCAAGAAATGACTTGTATTTTATCGGAACATGAAGATGGTCCGCCATGTGAAGAACGTAATTTCGCTGCAGGAGTGTGTCGCGTCTTCGTGCATTTCCGGAACTGTTCGGGAATGTTAGGCAGCAGCATCTTTAAATGCGCGCGAAAAGATACAAGACGGAGAAGAATCGAAACAACGAAAGTACACAACGGTATTGCTATAGACCTTTTCGGGCCAGCCCCCCGGAAGTACCCCGTCCGCTATTGCTGGAGTGTGCTACAGAGCGATTCTTTCACCGGCTCGCAGATTAACCAGTGTTTTTCTCTTTCCACAAATATATATTTTTATAATGTCGAGTCGGTCGAGTGGGAATACATGATCCGTCATAAACTGTGCCAACAATGGCGTGAAAATTCAACAATGGAAGAAGAAAGTATGTGAAATACACAAGCCTTTACTGCACGAAAACTGCCTTGTTTGCAGAACAAGAAGTTAGGAAGACGTGGGTGAAAAATATCAACAGAAAGGACTTAGTTCCAAATGAATACAGCCGGGTGAGTTTTCATTAACATTTAATCTCGTACTATTCATAGTCTCGCTGAGAGTCCCGGACGATTCTGGCCGAAAGAACAGCAGTATGAGGCTACTGTAGCCCTCGGCACTAGCACAAGCCTATAAATCAATGAATGAATGAATAAATGAATGAATTAGGAGAATGATAAAATAAATTAAATATAACGTTAACACATAGCCTAATTTACCGCTAGCGTTAACGTTACAGTAGCATAATCTTTATGGTTTGTTGATGTTAGTTATAGCCAGCGTTGCAGCGTTCCACAGTTTTTAGTGTTTGATTATGGGAATAGATCATGCTATTTCCATAACCAATCATTAAAAACAGCGATAAAATACCTTCATCTGTAACTGAAGGCCACTGCTTAACATCATCAATCCAAGACATGTCTGCGTTATCCGTAAATAATGCTCCACGCTGCTGTGTTTGGGTTAGTTGGTGGAACACCGCACACGCCAGTTATGGCGGGGCCACTAGGGGGTGCATGTCCACAATTTTCAAGTCGAAAAGGTATATACAGATGCAGAGTTGGAAGAAGAGTTGCTGCAGTTGGAGGAAGAACTGACTACAGACTGCTTTAGCACCTCCTATGGGTCTGAGGAGATAATGGTTTCTTTAGGCTGTGACAGGGTGGAGGACGAAACTGATGGCTGTGACAGGGTGGAGAAGGAAACTGATGGCTGTGACAGGGTGGAGAAGGAAACTGCTGGCTATGAAGTGGTGGCACAGGAAACACAAATTACAAAACTATAAACAGTTAAACATGAAATAAATACTGAACAAAATGTACCTAGTCAAATATATCAGGAAGATGCCATGTGATAAATACCAATTTGAAAAAGTCTCATAAAGCATCTGTGATGAGAATTTATTTAGTCAATGCCAAATATAGCATAAAATCAAAATAATTACTTCAAAGGAAGGACTTGTGATGTCAGAGACTGTCAAACACTTAATATGTGTAAGTTTTTCATACATGATGGTTATTGCTTGATAGTAAGTATCAAGACATGAGTAAGTATTCTGTGCTTTTCAGATATCATCTAATATCACATTGTGAAAACAGTGAATAAAATTTCTACTTTGATATGTAAAATGCAGTTTGATTATTTTAGTGCCAAAAACAACTTACCACATACTCACCTGCTGCCTCCCTCACACTTTTATCCCAGACTTGGGACTGGGCTTGTGTGTTGTATGTTAGGTGTGTAATCATTTCATTAATTAAAGATTATATAAAAGTATATTATAAGATTGGAGGAGTGCATAATATATTAAACCATTACCAAAGCATGAATGATTAATTTTGATAAATCTAACAGGTTATGAACCAAAAAGCTCCATGCTACAAAGAAGGTATTTTAGAAGTTTATACTAAAAGCAACAAAGCATCACACCATATTAACAACACAGAAGGTGTTTTACGACAGTAATACTATGTGCATCTACAATGCAGGCAGGAAAATCTATGGGGTTATTCTTCAAGATTATATGTGCATGCTACCTGCAAACAGAAAAAAAGTTATTCAACAAAAATGTTGTGTCAGATAACATAATATTGCTAAAATATGTGAGACTTTTTATTTCTTCATTTCAGTGTCAGAATGCACCAGAATGCACCAAATTACATCATTTTTTCAAAATTCCTTTTGGCGGCCACTGTTCCGCGCGCCTGCGAATAGCTGGGCCACTGATTTATGAATCAGGGCCAGTACATTCCAAATTTTACTGGCCCTGTGGGCCAGTGCTCTAAAATGCTTATTGTCAAGCCCTGGACCATATAGTCCAGTGTATGAAATGTTTGTTTTTAGTGAAATGCATCTGATCCTTCAACCTCACCTCCTTAGGACAAACCAGTGATTTTCAAGGAACTTTTAGTTGTGTGGGACAAAATCATCCACTCCCTTTTTCGCGGCGATTAACACTGGAACCGCTGGACACAGAACTGTACCATAGAAAGTTTTAAGTATATTCTGTCCGCTTCTCAGGCTAATATGATGAAACACAAAGAAAATATCGGACATACTATGACCAAAATCATATTCCTTTAACCAGATAGCGGCGCTATGGAGTTAATCAAAGATTGTCATATAGACTTGTTTGGAGTGGAAGAAGGGCTGGGCGATATGGCTGCCAATCTATATTGTGGTATAATCTAAAGCATGAGCAGTAAGTATGTATTAGGGCTGGGCAACGATTAAAGTTTTTAATCACGATTAATAGCATGATTTCCCTGATTAATCACGATTAATCGCATTGTATATGGCAAAATCAAATAATGAATTTAAAAGTAGTGAAAAGGTCACTTTTATTTAAATGTTCTGCTGCCATGTAAACTAAAGTGCCATAACATTTGTTGTTCAAACACTTTTAACATCAGCACTTGTCAGTAACACATATTTAGTGTAAATCTCATCTTAAAAAATGTAAAATAAAATAAAGCTTATTGCCACTGCCAGGGCATTAATGTACGGAGCCCTGGAGGGGACATGAAGGAAAAAAAAAAAAAAATGGAAAAAAAAAAATTTTTTTGAGCAAATGTAGGAATTTTTTTTTTTTTTCTCCAGTTTGAAAGTCGAGATCTCGAGTTTTAAACTCGAGATCTGGAGTTTCAAACTCCAGATCTCGAGTTTGATTTGCAATGCAGTTGAGTTGTGAAATGCGTGCGCTCGGCTGCTCGGAGGAACGGCTGCTGGAGAGAGAAGGAGAGTCCACCGCCCCGGGGGGCTGCGTAAACGGAGCTGGCAGAGTCCAGACTAGTGAGGTGGTTTGGACTGCGGCAGGGAGGGTGTGTGAGACCCTCTCTGCCGCAGGAGCCTCGAGGAGGACCGGCAGACGCCCCCCGAACTCCCCACCTGACTTCCCCGCACCCCTCCGCTCCAACCCCCGCCTCTGCAACAGAGACGGAGATGGAGAGATGGAGAGATGCAGAGAGCCGGAGGAAAGGAAAGAAGGGAGAGAGCCAGTCCTGCCTCCTCAGCGAGAGAGGCAGCTGGGGCAGAATTAAAAAGTGCATGTCAGTGTTCAATATGCCTGGTTGGTTAGGAATCTTGGTTAGGAAACCTGCGGAAGGATCATTAACGGTTGAGACGGTTCAGGTCCACCCTCCCGCGGACTGCCGTCACGCCAGCCCTCTCTTCTCAAACGACTGTCACGCCAGCCGTCTTTGAAATATTTGTGCCGTTTTGCTGTTGAAATTACGGTAATCGCTATGAATAGCGTAAAAATCCACTACACACAGACTCATTCCACTCCAGCCCAATAGTAGTGTGTATAGCTTATGTTTAACAATTTAATTTTTTTTTTAGAATATTTTTGAGAGCTATATATACATTTTATATTATTTTTTTGCCTTTTTTTGTTTTTAACAAGTACTTCTCCAAGCCCTGTTAAAATTATTATTTGTCCAACCTGTGCTGCTGTAATGACTGGATTTCCCCGGTGACGGATTCATAAAGTAATATTCTATTCTATCCCATCTGGGAATGTGGAATTTCAAAATAAAGTGACATCAGATTGGGCTGAAACTTGCTGAGTGTCATTCCCAGATGGGATACTATTAGTGAGAAGTGGAATGAGTCTGTGGGAACTAGGACTTTTTATTTTACAAGTATTTCAAAGTAGTGGTAATATACTGCATTTATACATGATTTTAATGTCACTTTATTTTGAAATTCCAAATCAGATTGGGCTGAAACTTGTTGAGTGACATTCCCAGATGGGATACTATTAGAGAGAAGTGGAATGAGTCTGTGGAAACTAGGACTTTTTATTTTCTTTTTATATTCTGTCCGCTTCTCAGGCTAATATGATGAAACACAAAGAAAATATCGGTAATATACTGCATTTATACATGATTTTAATGTCACTTTATTTTGAAATTCCAAATCAGATTGGGCTGAAACTTGTTGAGTGACATTCCCAGATGGGATACTATTAGAGAGAAGTGGAATGAGTCTGTGGAAACTAGGACTCTTTTATTTTCTTTTTATATTCTGTCCGCTTCTCAGGCTAATATGATGAAACACAAAGAAAATATCGGACATACTATGACCAAAATCATATTCCTTTAACCAGATAGCGGCGCTATGGAGTTAATCAAAGATTGTCATATAGACTGTTTTGGAGGGAGTGGAAGAAGGGCTGGGCGATATGGCTGCCAATCTATATTGTGGTATAATCTAAAGCATGAGCAGTAAGTATGTATTAGGGCTGGGCAACGATTAAAGTTTTTAATCACGATTAATAGCATGATTTCCCTGATTAATCACGATTAATCGCATTGTATATGGCAAAATCAAATAATGAATTTAAAAGTAGTGAAAAGGTCACTTTTATTTAAATGTTCTGCTGCCATGTAAACTAAAGTGCCATAACATTTGTTGTTCAAACACTTTTAACATCAGCACTTGTCAGTAACACATATTTAGTGTAAATCTCATCTTAAAAAATGTAAAATAAAATAAAGCTTATTGCCACTGCCAGGGCATTAATGTACGGAGCCCTGGAGGGGACATGAAGGAAAAAAAAAAAAAATGGAAAAAAAAAATTTTTTTTGAGCAAATGTAGAAATTTTTTTTTTTTTTCTCCAGTTTGAAAGTCGAGATCTCGAGTTTTAAACTCGAGATCTGGAGTTTCAAACTCCAGATCTCGAGTTTGATTTGCAATGCAGTTGAGTTGTGAAATGCGTGCGCTCGGCTGCTCGGAGGAACGGCTGCTGGAGAGAGAAGGAGAGTCCACCGCCCCGGGGGGCTGCGTAAACGGAGCTGGCAGAGTCCAGACTAGTGAGGTGGTTTGGACTGCGGCAGGGAGGGTGTGTGAGACCCTCTCTGCCGCAGGAGCCTCGAGGAGGACCGGCAGACGCCCCCCGAACTCCCCACCTGACTTCCCCGCACCCCTCCGCTCCAACCCCCGCCTCTGCAACAGAGACGGAGATGGAGAGATGGAGAGATGCAGAGAGCCGGAGGAAAGGAAAGAAGGGAGAGAGCCAGTCCTGCCTCCTCAGCGAGAGAGGCAGCTGGGGCAGAATTAAAAAGTGCATGTCAGTGTTCAATATGCCTGGTTGGTTAGGAATCTTGGTTAGGAAACCTGCGGAAGGATCATTAACGGTTGAGACGGTTCAGGTCCACCCTCCCGCGGACTGCCGTCACGCCAGCCCTCTCTTCTCAAACGACTGTCACGCCAGCCGTCTTTGAAATATTTGTGCCGTTTTGCTGTTGAAATTACGGTAATCGCTATGAATAGCGTAAAAATCCACTACACACAGACTCATTCCACTCCAGCCCAATAGTAGTGTGTATATAGCTTATGTTTAACAATTTAATTTTTTTTTAGAATATTTTTTGAGAGCTATATATACATTTTATATTATTTTTTTGCCTTTTTTTGTTTTTAACAAGTACTTCTCCAAGCCCTGTTAAAATTATTATTTGTCCAACCTGTGCTGCTGTAATGACTGGATTTCCCCGGTGACGGATTCATAAAGTAATATTCTATTCTATCCCATCTGGGAATGTGGAATTTCAAAATAAAGTGACATCAGATTGGGCTGAAACTTGCTGAGTGTCATTCCCAGATGGGATACTATTAGTGAGAAGTGGAATGAGTCTGTGGGAACTAGGACTTTTTATTTTACAAGTATTTCAAAGTAGTGGTAATATACTGCATTTATACATGATTTTAATGTCACTTTATTTTGAAATTCCAAATCAGATTGGGCTGAAACTTGTTGAGTGACATTCCCAGATGGGATACTATTAGAGAGAAGTGGAATGAGTCTGTGGAAACTAGGACTTTTTATTTTATGACCTTGTCAAAGTAGTGGCAGTATAATGCATTTATACCTGATTTTGATGTCACTTTATTTTGAAATTCCACATCAGATTGGGCTAAAACTTGCTGAGTGTCATTTCCAGATGGGATACTATTAGTGAGAAGTGGAATGAGTCTGTGGAAACTAGGACTTTTTATTTTATGACCTTATGAGTCTGTGTATAGTGGATTTTTACGCTATTCATAGCGATTACCGTAATTTCAACAGCAAAACGGCACAAATATTTCAAAGACGGCTGGCGTGACAGTCGTTTGAGAAGAGAGGGCTAGCGTGACGGCAGTTCCCGCGGGGTGCCTGCAGCCGTACGCTGCCCCAGCGGCCTCTGATGGAGAGATCTCTCCATCTCCGTCTCTGCTGCAGAAGCCAGATCAAACTCGAGATCTCGAGTTTGAAAGTCGAGATCTCGAGTTTGAAAGTCGAGATCTCGACTTTGATCTGGCTTCTGCAGCAGAGACGGAGATGGAGAGATGGAGAGATGCAGAGAGCCGGAGGCGAGAAGGAGGGAGAGAGGCCGCTGGGGCAGCGTATGGCTGCAGGCACCCCGCGGGAGGGTGGACCTGAACCGTCTCAACCGTTAATGATCCTTCCGCAGGTTTCCTAACCAAGATTCCTAACCAAGCAGGCATATTGAACACTGACATGCACTTTGTAATTCTGCCCCAGCTGCCTCTCTTGCTGAGGGGGCAGGACTGGCTCTCTCCCTTCTTTCCTTTCCTCCGGCTCTCTGCATCTCTCCATCTCTCCATCTCCGTCTCTGTTGCAGAGGCGGGGGTTGGAGCGGAGGGGTGCGGGGAAGTCAGGTGGGGAGTTCGGGGGGCGTCTGCCGGTCCTCCTCGAGGCTCCTGCGGCAGAGAGGGTCTCACACACCCTCCCTGCCGCAGTCCAAACCACCTCACTAGTCTGGACTCTGCCAGCTCCGTCTACGCAGCCCCCCGGGGCGGTGGACTCTCCTTCTCTCTCCAGCAGCCGTTCCTCCGAGCAGCCGAGCGCACGCATTTCACAACTCAACTGCATTGCAAATCAAACTCGAGATCTCGAGTTTGAAACTCGAGATCTTGACTTTCAAACTCGAGATCTCGAGTTTGAAACTCGAGAAAAAAAAAAAATTCCTACATTTTCTCAAAAAAAACATTTTTTTTCCTATTTTTTTCTTTTTCCTTCATGTCCCCTCCAGGGCTCCGTATTAATGTCATCCTGTTTTTATAAAAATTTTTTTTTTAAAAAGTCTATAAACAAAATCCAACAAAATGATTGTGGCTCAGCACAATCAGAACATTAAAACAGGTCATTTCTGAGGTAACAGCAGAAACTTTTAATGGGGAATTCAACTTGTCAGTTGTTATAAATAACCTTGTTTCTGTTGAATCCTCCGTCTGGGAGAACTTTTAAATGAAAATGTCCATGTTTAAGTTCAGTAACTTTACCAATCCGTGTATCATTCATTCTTTCCATTTTCAATTGTCAATCCAAAATAAAAATAAAAAGTGACAATTCATTATGTTTTTTTTTTTTTTATCTAACACAAAAAAATGCCTGTTTTTTTATATTTCAATTTTAGACTTAGATCAAAAATACAAAATGAAAAAACTGGCCACAGGACTGAATTTGTTTTATAATTGAGGACTGGACTTTCTGCAGTAACCAGCTAGAGAACAGCAGGACAGTGAACACATGGAGCAGATCTGATGGAACATGGAGGAATGACAGGATCGTCTTGAACAGGGCCGGCTCTACCCAATTTGGTGCCCTAGGCGAGATTACACCCCGGTGTTTGAGGTCAAAGGGGTCCGACATTGCACACGCGAATAGAGGACAGAAAAAAGCCAAAAAAGTAAGGAATAAGTAAGCCAGGAATAGACCATGACAGTGATTAGAATTGCAATAGCTGCTTGTTTTATTGCCATCCATTCCCACCCTTTCCCTACTTTCTCCCATTCCCACCCTACTGCTGACCGCCATCTCCTCAGCATCCAGCGCCAGCTCATCATTATGCTGCTCTTCATCAATATATCCTTAATAATAATAACAATAATAGTAAAGCCTATTGATTTTATTTTTAAATGACCAAGAAAATTAATGATTTGTAATGCATGTAACTTTGTACTCATGTAATCTTTAATGTTCTGTCTGTGCCCTGAACACACCCAAAAAACAAACACTATATGCAAAGTCTCAAGTAGGGGTGTCACAATACCAGAATTTCCGTAGTCAATACCAATACTAGTAAATTTCCACAATTCTCAATACTCTATTCGATACCACAACTGAAAAAAAAGCATGTGCTTCTAAAATCACTGGGCTTCTTTATTAAATAATAATAATAATAGGCCTAATAATGATAATAATAATAATAATAGGCCTAATAATAATAATAACGACAACAACAATAGGCTAATTATAACAACTGACACATCAAACTTGTTTTTAGGCTAAGCTGCACTTAAACAACTTCTCAGGCAGAAACATGAGGTAAAATGGTAAATATGCCTCCACACAAACAGGAAGTCATGTAGTCATTATTATTCTCCTTGTAGTTCAATGACAGAACTGTTGTTCTCATTCACTCACTTTCAGGCTGTTTCCACTGACTGCTGTAAACTTATTGTTTCATTCTCCAGCTCCGTTTTATATATTCACACATGTTTGTTTTGTCTCTGCTCCAAACCATGGGTGTATTATGGTCTAAATGCGCACCACCGTCAGAGCGTCTTGTTGCCATGACAACTGACCGGAGAGACACACATGGCGCGTCATGTTTCTGGGCTTCAACTGTGGCTGTGGCCACCAGGTTGGGTCACGTTCAGATTACTGGTAGTGTCGATTCTTGTGACAACTCTAGTCTCCAGTCTGAGATCATGATAGCGCCGTGTTACAGCAGGCAGGTGCTTGTTTACCTGCTGTGGCCGTGCTGCTGCTCGGACCCGTGTCATCCCTGGCCTGGCTGCTCAACCACAAGAAAACACATCTGGCAATTTTGTGCATTTGGCCACATCCTCGATTTTTTTTTTCTCTTTTGCCCTACGTTTATCTGCTCCACACATCTGTTTTTCTGGTGGCTTCTTTCTTTTCAGCATCTCCTCTACCTTGCTTTTTTCTTTTTTTGCCAGAAAAATAACGGTCGCCGTCTGAGTGGCTGAGCCAATCACATTCAATAGACGAATGGATCAGTTCAAACGTCACATGCTCACACATAATTTAGGAACATGTCACTGTTTATTTATTTGTAATGTTAATATGTACTTTTTTTCTAAACAAAAAACACTAAGTGAGGGCGCCAGTGGGCATAGAAAATTATTATTTTATTATTATTTTCCCTCAAGGCCAAGGGGAACTGGCGGCGTGGCGGCGCCCCTCCAGGAGATGGCGCCCTAGGCGGCCGCCTATATCGCCTATGCCAAGAGCCGGCCCTGGTCTTGAACAAAGGGGTTTAACAGTTTTGTTGCAGTCCAGAATTTTTCTCTCAGAAAGGTAGTAATATAAATCTGAGTTGATACCTGAACTGTAAAGTACACAGATTTTACCGCTCTCCATGTCCGTTTTAGCTTTTCCACATGTTTACCTGCCAACTGTCTTCCGGTTCTGCAGCAGCCAGTAACAGACTTTTCAAAACAAAAGCATGTGAGCAACATAATAGATGGGCATAAAAGGTGATGTATGGATCAGAAAATCAGTTGTTCTGCAGAATAACTCGAGCTTTTGGACTCTTGTGCTGAAGAACGAAGTGGTAAAATAAGCCCAAAGGTGGTCCTAAAAACTTTAACTCATCATGTTATACCATCGTGTCTCTATCAAATCTAGATGCTCAACATTAGGGGTGTGAAAAAAAAATTGATTTGGTAATATATCGCAATTTTCAGCCGCCCAATATAATATCGATTTTTCAGCTCCTAATATCGATTTTTTATTGGTTACTAATGGTTACTTAAATGTGCAAAAACACTAATAATAAACAATAAATATGTTGTTTTGAAGTAAATAGTTTTGACTCAATTTGTCCTCTGAGTGATCAATATCATCTGATGAACATATACAGCAACTTGATTTTTCATCTCTACTTTTAATTTTGATATTAACTGGGTAGAATATTGTAATGTATTGCCATATTGTTATAATATTGTATCGTGACCCAAGTATCATGATACATATCGTATTGCGAGGTCCTTGCCAATACTCACCCCTACTCACTCTGCACTCATGTGCAGAGACTAGGGATGCACATTTTGGATTTTTTTTTTATGATCGTTAACCGATGCCCTTTAACGATTAATAACCGTTAACCGATAAGTCCGGGAGGGTTGGCTGCCACGATGTTGCGCGCGTTGTCGTGGACGCATGCAGACACTTCCCCGTGTATACTCTGGCGGCAATGTGTCACCGTCAGCTTGTCGTAGACATGCCGCCGTCACTTTTGATTTATACTAGCGCGGTCTCTGCCATGTTATTCCATGCCACAACGCAAGAGCAACAATCATGAACTAGCTAAACTTACTAAACTTATCTTTTGCTTTTTTTTCACTTCCTCACCGTCTTGGCCATATCCAGACCACATTCATCGCAACCTCCTTCATGAATTACTAGAATATGTGCTGTCTTTGTAGTGTGGAGAACCAGAATCGTACAGATGTGGGTACTTCCTAATTTTTTCGATGACGCCTTCTTTTCTAAGCGGATGTAGAATTGACCAATTAGAGGCCTGTTGCACCTGTCGACACGCCCCCATGAGTTGATTGACTTACGTAGCTTAAAAACAAAATTGACCGTTAGTATTAATCGGTTAGAGTTACTGTTATCGGTTAACAGTTAAACGGTTAACCATGTGCATCCCTAGCAGAGACGTGTTATCCTGCTGTTAATGTACATTAGCCGACAGGCACCTGTTGAGCTGCTGCTGTAGCGCCGTAATGTCGCCTACATACATCACCTCTGCTTATGTTCACCCCTTTACACAGATGAGTAGAGAAAAATATTTTCTGAAGAAGAAAAGACCTCGTCTTGAAGAGGAGGTAGGCTCCATATCTGTATATAGTGTTTTCAATTTAAGCGTTGTATATGTGTGTGTATAGTGCTCACAATTACAACAGTTCCATTCAAAGTGTCAGTTTTCTCTCTGCGCCAAACATCAAACACCTATTTGGAACATCCCACAGGTAATCAAGCTAATTGGGAACAGGTGGGTGCCATGATTGGCTATAAAAGCAGCTTCCCCAAAAATGCAGTCATTCACAAGCAAGGATGGGGCGGGATTCACCACTTTGTCAACAATTGTGTGAGCAAATAGTCGAACAGTTTAAGAACAACATTTCTCAAAGTGCAATTGCAAGGACTTTAGGGATTTCAACATCTATGGTCCATAATATCATCAAAAGTAGGGGTGCATGATAACTATCAGGCCGATAACTATCGGGCTGATAACAGGAAATTATGATGTCATCCCGATATCATGATGAATAGCCCCGATAACATATATATTTTTGTCAACACAGCAGTGCCTCGCTCCCTCTGAGCCTTGAATGACCAGCAGTGAATGTTATGTTCAAGTAACGTCGGCATAATCAGAAAAACGATTACTCAATAAGGAAAATCAAGTATACTCCCTCATGCCAGAAAACAACTCGTTAACTCGGTCATAATTTTGGTAGTTGCAGACTTGAATTGATATTCGCAGTATTTCCCCTCATGTTACATAGAAAGAAAAAATAGAAAAGGCTGAAAGAACGACTAGCAAACGAGGAAATGTCGGAATTTACGTTACACCTGGAATGCAGCATGCATTGTTCTGATCACAACAAACATGGCGGCGCGGAACTTCGTTAAAGTTTCACAAGAAGATAGTTTGGTGGTTATTTGTGATGAATCCTCCGAGTGAATTCTACGAGGAGGAAAGCACAAGCTTTAATACGTAAAACCTGATCAGCCACCTACAACATAACAATCGCTTCCATGGAATTTTGAAATCGCACTAACGGAAGCTAATGCTAACGTGCCCAAGCCAGCAGCAGTCTCTCCTCTCCCTCATCTCTCTCATCTAAAGCTTCCATGAGATTAAAAAATAAAAACTACTGAACCTCATTTACTTTAATTAAAGGTATTAATTTAAATGGAACGACAAGCCAAAATCCTTTAAATGTAAATCCTTTTCAGTTTGTAATTTTGATGCATGTATTTCCACTTTATTTTTTATATCAGTCAGTAATGAACCTTATTTAAGTTAATGTGAGATATCAAATAGGTTTGTTTGATAGCTTTAAGAAAATGTTTGAGAGGCTTGACAATAGTTTTTCATTGGAAAAAATAAATATCTGTTCATTTAAAAAGTCAAAACTATTTTTGATTTTGTTTATAGTATTGATGTAATGATCTTAGGTATATGTGTGTGTTATCAGTTATTGGTATCGGTATCGGCCTTTAGGAGCTGAAAGTTATCGGTTATCGGTATCGGTTTTAAAAAACAGTTATCGTGCATCCCTACCAACGACGCACCATAATAAGAAAAACAGGTGACACAATCAGAGAGTGAGTGTAAGGAGACAACAGAAGTGCCAGGGATCTGGATCCTTGGATCCAACAGCAGGAGAAACAGGAACAACAAGCAGAAAAGCTGCCACTTTTCCAGCAGTTCAAAACTAGATGAGAAAGGTCACGTGACTCTGTTCTCTGAGCTCCAGTTCAAATAAACAGTTCAGAACATCAGCAGCAGACACAAAACCTGAACACGCACCTTTAGACCAGCAGAGGAGGAGCCCGCTTCGGTCCAGTTGGTGGACTGCAGAGACTCCGAGTCCGAGTCCTGGTCCTGGTCCTGGTCCTGGTCCGGGTCCCGCTCCTGCTCCATAGTTGAGATAGTTTTCTCTTCAATCCACGAGCTTGTTCTTGTTTCGACAGTAATAGAAGCTACAAGGATCCGGGAGATCCACGGAGCTCCCTGTGCTCGCTGAATGTGACGTCATGCTGTGCAACCAATCACAGACGAGGATCATACTACAAAGCAGCAGCGTTGCCAGACTCAAAATGATCGTATTTTGAGGGAAATTATCTGCATATGTTATAACCAAAATAACAAGGCTGAGTAGGAAGAGAGGTTTTTTGATTTACTGTACTTCAATAAATACAATAATATTCATATAAATTATATTCTTGTCAGAAACTATAAGTTCTAATTTTAAAAAAGAAATGTAAATAGTTTACAAACTGATCTTTTTTTAAAATAACCTTTTTTTTTCATCTGCACTGTAAAAAGAAATACCTTCATCCAATTAATAAAAAGTAAGGCAAGTGCAGTGTAAATCTAAACATTGGCTTTAATAAAAGGTATTGAGTGTACTTAACTCAGGTTTTATTAACATGTTGCTAACAGTCATTTTGAATAAGTTACTTGTACTTTGCAGTTAAAAAACCTTCCAAACTCAGTATGCTCAAGTTGAATTGATTTAGAAAAAACAAGTCCTGGCAACTTGCACCTTTTCAAGAGTAAATGTACTTAGTTACATGTAACTATGTGCATTTACTCTTATACTTAAACACCTTACATATTAGAGGTGTTGGCACTTAAAGTAATTTTTCTTGTTAAGTTACTTCCTATTTCTACTGCCTTACACTTACACAGGAAAATGCTCCTCTATTTTTATTTTAAATTTTTTACTTCATTTCTTTTCTTGCTTTTACATAACATTATTGGTACAACTTTATTGTTAACAACAAACAAATATCATATAATCTGTAGTTTTATAAAGAATTCAAAACTGTGGCTCTAAACTGAAGTCTGTCAGTCAGCGACCAGGGCTGGCAGTGCCACCAAGTGCTACAGCCAGCCGCCCCCCCCCCCCCCCCCCCCCCCAACGGTTCAACGGTTGCACATGCGCACTGCACAGATCATCAACCACCTGCCTCTTGGCGACCAAATAGTGGACGTTCCCATGTCGTTGGACTTGGACCATGGATGTATTGGACGGCCACGGCCATTATTTCAGTTTTCGGATTTATCATTCTGCTGCTGCTTGGAACATTGATTTGGTGAGTCCATGCTTGACTAAAGGGGGAACTATGCAAGTGCGTTTGCTTTTCTGCTGTTTTGCTAACCGTTCTCCCGGCCAATGCATTTGTTTTTCGATGAAACCGGCCAGAAAACAATCGATAGATCTCTCAGGCTACAACTACATATTCTAATCATTTTCTTATTTTCTTTCATTTCAGATTTATCAATCAGGACCCTTCAAAACCAAATTAAATGTTCAAATGCAGTAGACATGTAAGTGGTGCACATTTTGTGCAGAAAAGAGTCCATTTACTTAAACATTACCGCTTAAAACATGGGTCCCATACACGGATTGGACAACTTCCTTGCCCACATAAAACTCCAGTTTTAGAGCGAACCCTGATGATGATGATTACACCAGTGTGTCCCAGTCTCTTATCAGCAAGCATCCAAGCCTCGCTGAGCCTGGTCCTCAGCCAGGATACTATGGCTGGAAAAACAGCCTTAAATTTAAAATGGGGAACTATCGAACGAAGCTCAGAAGGGCTGGATGTGAGGATGTCATAGTTAATGGGGGCAAAAGAAGCAAAAACAACCCAGAAGGTGAATCATCAAGAAAAAACATCAAATGGCTGAAGAGGGGAGAAGCAAACTCCCTGATTTACCCGACAGACAGAATGAAAAAGGCCTTGAAAGTGCCAGACTGGTTCTGGTGGAAGAAATGAAGAAAAAACAACACAATGGCTTGCTCATGGCAAACTTGATGGAGCAGACATTGTCACTACACAGGCAAGAGATGGTGAGAAAGGAGCTGCTGTACAGGACGTAGTGGAACGGTGGCCAGCCCTGTTTACAGAGGGACAGCTAAGTTAGTTTTGTCATGAATGATCACTGGGAGTTTTTACTCTTGACTGCATATTTGAAAGCAGGTTTGACAAGATAAACAAAATAAAAAATGAACTTGAGAAAGAATAAATTCACTGCAGATTCACAATGATATAAGTCTTTGTAAATGTTTATGCTTTAACATGTTCTTACCATACTTAACTGGTATTCTCACTGCCCCCCCACAACCCCATCGCCCTACAATTTTTTTCCTTAGGTCTTTGCGGAGTTTAGCAGAATTGTCACCAAACATCTTGAAAGCAGTTTCTTTGAGTCTCTTGACAAGCACACTCCACGGATCGTTGAACTCCTGCAGTCAGAAAAGGGAGCTGCTGGACAGAAGATTCAAGAGTTAATGGCCAACTTGGTAAGAAATTAATTGCTTCATGTTTTGAGTTCTTACTCTCATCTACATACACTTACAGACCAACATTTTCATTCTTTGACTTGTACCTTGTAATTTTTTATTCTATTGATGTTTTCTGTCTTATAAGTCATCAGATGTAACTGCAAGACGCTCTGCGGTCCTCAAAGGCCTTCCCTTCGTCTTTGCTGATGACTCAAACAAGTTCTATAAGACATGTTTTGTAAGTACTTGCACAAAATACAGAATAATCACTTGTAATACCGACATCAAATATATATGTCCCTCACATTTCTGCCTGTATTCATTAATGTAGGCCTTCCTTTACTGTCTTATCTTTCACTTTATTTCAAATTTAGAGGGTGTCATTGTAGCTAATGATTGTTATTCTATTGTTCATTTTTTTCAGTGTCTCTCCATCACAGATCTTAGTGTATAGTTTATAATGATCATAGTGTCTAACTATCCAAATACTTCCTGACTACAAATAGTTTTGCTGATTGTTTGTTTCTTTGCAGGAGACAATGAAAGATGAGGCCGTAGATGATGTCACAGTCGGTGTGTTGACCATTCTAAGTGAAGACGATCCTGAGCAGCCCGTGTCCACAGCCATCATCCTTGAGGGAGGTGTTGTGATGGACAAAATTCAGGACTTGCCACAGGCATTTTGCCTCATATTTGGCCTCACATATGCCTTGAACCTCGATTACCCAAAATGTGTTGGAAACACATTCAAATTCATTCAGAGTGTAATGCTTGGTTTGGGAAACAAAGCCCCCCCCCCCCCCCCCCCCCCCCCCCCCCCCCCCCCCCCCCCCCAAAAAAAAAAAAAAAAAAAAAAACTGTTAACAGTTAAAAACATGTTGTTTGACGAATGAGGAGTCAGATGTGAGGTAGCGCTCAGTAGTCGAGTTGTAAAAAAAATTCAGGGGGGATGGTCAATGTTTTTCACTTAAAAAAAAAAGTGGCAGGGGCAGGGCTGTAAATTCATTATCAAAACAAAACACTCTAAATAAGACTTCTGAATCCTCTCAAATCAAGTCAAGCCAAGTTTATTTTAAGTGCAAAATCATAACAATTATCTCTTTTTTGTGTTATTAAAGACAGTACAGAAGTACAGAAAAACTCTCAATATTTTTCCTTTTCTCCCCTCTGGTGCACAGTTTTTAGTTTCTCAGTTTCAAGTCTCAGTATCTCATAGCAGTTTCCAAAGACTGTCGTAATTTTGTTTTTTGTCGACAATTTTTCGTGTTCTTGCTTTCTGATTGTTAGCTAAGCAGTGACTGAAGATTAATAGATTAATGTGCCTTATAGCCAGTCGTCGAGTTGTAAAAGAAAATTCAGGGGGGGTGGTCAATGTTTTTCACTTAAAAAAAAAAAAGTGGCAGGGGCAGGGGTGTAAATTTATTATCAAAACAAAACACTGTAAATAAGACTTCTGAATCCTCTCAAATCAAGTCAAGCCAAGTTTATTTTAAGTGCAAAATCAGAACAATTATCTCTTTTTTGTGTTATTAAAGATAGTACAGAAGTACAGAAAAACTCTCTCAACATTTTACAATACTTTTCCTTTTCTCCCCTCTGGTGCACAGTTTTTAGTTTCTCAGTTTCAAGTCTCAGTATCTCATAGCAGTTTCCAAAGACTGTCGTAATCATGTTTTTTGTCGACAATTTTTCGTGTTCTTGCTTTCTGATTGTTAGCTAAGCAGTGACTTTGAAGATTAATAGATTAATGTGCCTTATAGCCACTGAAATAATGAGCTACATACTAATAGGCCTACGTATGAATTGAAAAGGGTAAGTGTGTAAACTAGAGGTTGCACTAGACTTTTTTTGCAATTGGTCATTTTGACAGTCATGAAAATTTTGTTATCAGTTTCTACATTAACAATTATTTAATTACATTAAAAGATTACTAACAGTCTTCAGATTTTTCAATTATTGTGAGGGGGAAAAAGTCAATTACAGGGAATCCCCAGTTAAAATAACCCCTGTTCTAAACCCTAAAGGTTTAATAATCAAACCTGTACCTTCTGTTCTTGATCCTCCTGCTTCCTGGCCATGGCTTTCCTCTATGTGAAGAAAACAACATTATAGGGTTTGATAGAATGTGCAGACATGTCATGCTAAAAGCACATGACCTTGCTCTTAGATAATAGAATGTACAGTATAGGTTAAAATCACATTTATCATATTCACTGTAATATTAAATTACAGGCCACAGCAACAGGCCCCAGGAGGGGGGAAAACTATTTAATGTCACCTGCCTTGAACATCTGAATTTTAGCTAACATCTTCACTTATTTTTGTTGCCTGATGAGTCCTATTGATGAAAATAATATAGCCGTGTGAAGAATATTTCATCATTAATTCTGGTTAAATATTTGAGACAAACTCTCGTCTAACGCTAACAGTAAATATCTGTTTTACGTTTGCCACGCTCATAAACCAGAATCTAACGTGACTGAATGACAAGTCCTGTGTTTCATCAAACTAGTTAACAAGAGAGATGAACGTTAACATGAGTTCATCTCAGCTAGCTTGCAGGCTACACAGCAAGCTTGGAAAACTAGCTGTGTTGTTATTGTGCAACCTGTGGCGAGTCTGGTGACTTTTGTATAGATTAATAAAAAGTAGTGATTGAGATTCTTGATTTATAGCTCACCTGTAATTTTAGTCTTTTTAAAAAACTCCCTGACATCTCGTTGTCCAGCTGTTCGTTTCCTCATGCTCACGTTGCAGTGCAGTTAATCCTCAATATGTCGCTCTGCGCAGCAGCTCGTGCCGCTCCCTTAGGCATCAATTAAACAATTGAAAATAACAATCATGAAAATGAATGAAATGAAAAATACTTTATTTATCCCATAAAGGGAAATTCAATGTAGTAAGGGCTCTCTCTCTGTCTCTTTTTTTTTTTTTTTTTTTAAATAAAAAACAGACAGAAATAAATAATAATAATATAATAACAGGTGTTAAGTCTTGTTGTGGAGGCTGATGGCTGCTGGCAGGAATGATCTTCTGTATCTTTCCGTCTTGCAACGGACCTGAAGAAGCCTCTCACTGAACACACTCTGTTGTTTGATCACTGTGTCGTGGAGAGGGTGTGAAGAGTCCTTCATCATCTCCATCAGCTTGTGCAGCATTCTTTTTTGTACAATCAGTTCCAGCGGCTCCAGAGTTACACACAGCACAGATCCAGCTTTCCTGATCAGTTTGTTGATTCTCTTCAGGTCTCTGGTTCTGATGCTGCTGCCCCAGCAGATGGCTGCAAAGCTGATTGCACTTTCAACAACAGACTTATAGAAGATGTGCAACATCTTGGTGCAGACATTAAAAGATCTCAACTTTCTTAAAAAGTAGAGTCTGCTCTGACCTTTCTTGTAGATGTATTCTGTGTTGCATTTCCACTCCAGTCTGTTGTTAAGCTGAACTCCAAGATACTTGTATTCCTCCACCACCTCCACCTCCTTTCCCAGGATGGAAACACTGCTGTGTTGATTCTTGCTCCTCCTGAAGTCGACAATCATCTGCTTAGTTTTGCTGGTATTTAATACGAGATGATTGTTACTACACCATTTCACAAACTGACAGATCAGTTCTTTGTACTCTGCTTCTTGTCCGTTGCTGATACACCCAACAACTGCAGAGTCATCAGAGTATTTCTGCATATGACAGGACTCAGAGTTGTACTGGAAGTCAGAGGTGTAGAGTGTGAAGAGAAATGGTGAGAGAACAGTTCCTTGTGGTGCTCCAATGCTGCTGACCTCCATCTCAGACACACAACCTTTCAGTCTCACAAACTGTGGTCTATTTGTGAGGTAGTCATAAATCCAGGAGGTTGTGGAGGAATCCACCTGGAACTTATGGAGCTTCTCACATAACAACGCAGGCTGAATTGTATTAAAAGCACTTGAGAAATCAAAGAACATGACCCTCAAAGTGCTGCCTGATTGGTCCAGATGAGAGTGGGCTCTGTGAAGCAGGTAGATGATGGCGTCTTCAACCCCAAGCCCATTACGATATGCAAACTGTAATGGGTCCTGAAAGGTGCTGACCTGCTTGTTGAGGTGGACCAGTAAGAGTCTCGCCAGGACTTTCATGATGTGAGATGTCAGGGCAGGGCAACTGGTCTGTAGTCATTAGGTTCAGCTGGTTGTGGTTTTTTAGGCACTGGAACAAGGCAGGATGTTTTCCACAGCACAGGAACTGTTCTCTGTCTCAAACTGGTGTTGAAGAGGTGCTGGAGAATCGGACATAGTTGCAATGAGCAGGTCTTGAGAACTCTGGGACAGACACCGTCTGGACCTGCAGCCTTGTTCTGGTTCAGTTTCTCAAGTTGTTTTTTGACCTGATTGCAGGAGACAGACAGAGTGGAGGGGGAGGCAGAGGAGGTCTCTGAGGTGGAGAAAGATGATGCTGGTTTCTGGTCCATGACTGAGCTGCAGGGTGACAGAGTGGAGGTGTGACAGGAAAGCTGTGGGCTCACGGAGGGTGTGTGGTCTGTTGGGCTGGAGGCAGGGGGGGAACTGAACCTATTGAAGAACGTGTTCAGTTCATTAGCTCTGTCCAGACCTCCATCAGTCTGGTCCCCCTTTGCCTTGAAGCCGGTGATCTTCTTCATTCCAGACCATACATCCCTCACGTTGTTCTGCTGGAGCTGCCTTTCTAGCTTCTTCCTGTAGTCCTCCTTGGACTTCCTGGTTTGTTCTTTAATTAGTTTTTGTGTTGTCTTCAATAACTCCCTGTCTCCATCCCTGAAGGCTTCCTTTTTGATGTTCAACAGCTTTTTCAGGTCTCTGGTGATCCAGGGTTTGTTATTGGGGAAGCACCTCACAGTTCTTGTTGGAACGATGCTGTCCACACAGAAGTTTATGTAATCTGTCACACACTCAGTCATGGCGTTGATGTCTCCATGAGGTTCACAATCATGTTGCGTCATTGCATGTTCGCGTGCCCCTGTGCCCTCAGATTTTATTATTTCTTTTGCTCAACATGTGAACTACTTTCTAATGATGAAATAATTATAAGTTATATTCCCAACATTTACTGTAAAAAGGGGAGGGATGGAAAGGGGGGATGGCAGTTTTACAGGGGGGATGATTTTTGATCTTTTTTATTTCAGGGGGGATGCCATCCGCCCTCATCCCCCCTCAACTCGAGTACTGGTAGCGCTCAAGAACTGCTTATGACAGAGACGTGAGAAGAGATGCCTTAACTAAACAGGATTTTGAACATTTTAAGAGCTGCCTAGATGCAGTTTTATTGTTGAGTTGATTTTCAAATCTGTTCAGTGCTTTTATGCTGGTGGTAAATATAGTGCCCTCTTGTGAATTCAGGTGTTAAAATGTTGTGTAAAAAGAAATATGATATGTTGGATAATGTGGCCAGCAAATACCAGTAATCCAGCATACATACTGTGTGTTAAGATTCACACTAAATTTTCATACCGTTAATGTTCTTATGACAGAGAAGAGGGGTTTGATGCTTTTATTAAATAGCATTTTCAACTGTTAAAGAGTCAAGTGAAAATATAATCATCATTTCATTGTTCAGTTGATACTCAGACCTGTTCAGTGCTTTTACAATAGTGCCTTCTTGTGAATTCAGGTGTTAAAATGTCGATTAAAAAGAAATGTGATATGTTGGATGATCTAGCCAGCAAATACCTGTAATCCATCATAAATTGTGTGTGTTAAGATTCACAGTAAGTCTGCATACTGTTAATGTTTTTATGACAGGAAGAGAGGTTTGCTTTAGCATTTTGAAATGTTCAAGAGTGATGTGAAAACATAATCATTTCATTTCATTTCTATTTTTTTTACAATAGTGCCTTGTGAATTCAGGTGTTAACGTGTAAAAAGAAATGTGATATGTTGGATATTTGGATACTGTGACCAGCACATAATCCATCAAAAATTGTGAGCACTAAATCTGCATACTGTTAATTCTGTACACGTTTTAAATAAATTGAATGCAGGTGACGTTCTTTTTCGCAGTATTTTTTATTTCAAATTAAGTGATGATAACAAAGTTATTTTAAGTACTGAAGACTCAGAATTGACGAGTTAATTTCAATACAATAGAGTTACAATAAATTACTTATTTTAAGTCCAATGCAGTCATAACCAGCAAGTTAATTCAAAAGCTGTGAACTCAAAATAATCATGTTTAGTTTAGTTTAGTAAACTTATTAGAAACAAGTTCTCACAAGTACTGCACACTTATATTTGATAAGTTAGTTATACTTAACTTAATCAAGTTTACTTAACTCCGTTAGTTTAAGGCAATGAGTTTGCATATTTTTTTTGAGTAACGCCAACGAATTACATCTTACATTATGGTTGCATTGGACTTTTTTAAGTTGAGTCAACTTCAAGGCTTTTTTAAGTAGAATGAACACTATTATGTTAGTTGAGTTAAACCAATACTACTGATAATGCTTAGTTGGATAACCTTAATTTTTTGGTAATAGTAACTCAGTTACACATGACATTTAACTTGATTAAAATGTGTAGCGGTTACTTGTAGCAACCTCCAAATTAGTTTGATTAACTTAATTATTAGTGTAAATTGGACCTAATTATACATGTGAATGACCTCCATTAAATTTATTCCAGGCTCTATAACCTCTGGTGAATAAACTATACTGCATTCATTTTTTTTATTTGTCATTTCTTCATCTCATGCACTCCATTTTTGCATAATACATAACATAAATACTTTCCCATCAATAGTGTAAGAATCCACGTCTGATCCCCCAGTGTGATTAATTTAATCCAGCGAACGAGCAATGCCCCCTCTGCCCAGACATTGCCTCTACTCTGCCCACATACTAAGGGCCTGATCTTGCGCCAAAGCTCCTAAAGCTGCTATTAAGGGATAGCAGGTAGCAGGAGGGGCGTTCCCGCACGTAGAACGCAATTTTCCACCTCCCGAAACCTGTGATATTACCTGCACCAACCACTATATTATGCACACATTATGCATGGGAGTGGTTAGGGCGTTCCACCTGTTTAACCAATCAGTGCATCAGTAGCCATTGCCTTTAAGAGCAGGTTGCGGTACCTGCAAACTGCTATGGAGCGTCTTTTCACCCAGATCGGAGCAGCTCTCATGGGCAGCTGGTCAGGGACTCTGCTGTAGAGCTTCCTCCTCTTCTTTCCTCCTCCTCCTCTGCACTGATGTATACATAACTAGCTCTAACTAATGTGGAGCAAATGATTTAATCATTTCTTTTGTACTCCAAGAAGTTCCAACAAACTGCTCAGAAAAAAATAGAGCCAGTGAGCTTCCAGGAAAGCATTTCTTAACTAGAAGAGCACTCGGAGAGCGCAGACCTCCGCCAAGCACAACAGTTCTCCCATATAGCGATTTACAGATTGCGATAAAATCCGCCTTCTGGATCAGATAAGGATCAGCCTCTGAAATTTTATAGAGGTTTTCATTGTCAATACCCAAGTGAAATTTCATGAGTTGTGGGCAATAATTAACGGAGATGTTGAGAAACAAAATTTCCAGCCCCATTGAGCGCATGTTACGGTCTCAAGCCGGGTTGTGAACCCACAACCTTCCACCTCTGGAGCCCCTGAGCACAACCCACTGCGCCACCTTCAATCCTCTACATAGACACTCAGATCCACCTATGTTTCCCCTTCCCATCTGACGAGCAGCCCAGGTGTACCTATTCAGTCATCATTCAACCAGACTCGTCGCCAGATCTTCCCATAGAAACGCCTGATCCAGCCATTCGCAGTGCCACCTCCTTGCATTCGTCGTCCCCTGGATTGTTGTTGGTTTGGCTGCCAACCCTCAAATCCTACTTTTTTACTTCTGAGAGAATTAAACTCTTAAAATTCCAGAACTCCCTTCCTGTCTCCATTGTGGTTGCTTTAGGGTTCAAGAAACAACTAAACAGCGCAATGTTATCGAAAATTTGAAAGTGATCCAGAATCCAGGATTTCTTCCGGATCACACCCAAAATAAAATCAGTTCCTCCTTTTCACATTTCTGACAACTCCTTAAAATGTCATCAAAATCCATCCATAACTTTTTGAGTTATCTTGAACATATCCCCTGCGCAAAGATGCACAGCTGCCCCAAGACGCATAGCCGCTGGGAGCGGTGCTTTTTAAAATACTGCAGAATGGATCATTGGATGAGCATTGACCCAGAGGAACACGTATGATGACATCTACCTTCCACCTCTGAGCTCAAGGAGGGGATCAGAGGGATACGAGCACAGTACAAGAAACTCCACAACAGAGTTCTGTGATCTCCTGTTTTCTCCACAGAAAACATCTGGATGAGATCATGCCACAGCTGTACAGAAATCATCTGCCCTTAAGAGAATAATAATGTATGACAGTAATACAGTTATGCATAATCGAGAGGTAGAGCCGGTTGTACAGTCCACATGTGACTGGGTGGACGTGCAATGACGCGATTTGGACAACCTCTTTTACGCGCCGACATGCCAGTTGCGCTTTCCACAAACTCGGTATCCTGCGGTACCAGTATCTAGCAGATTTTGCATAGAGGGTAGTGGGTGGTCCACATCCCTGGAGTCCTTTCACCTCCACCTGAACAGGTTCATTCCAGGTGTGTGTCTCTCATGAATTATACAGTATTAACACATTGAACACATTATTCAGATCGAAAAGCAGTAACCATTTTCTTTCCCTCCCTTTCTTTTCTCAGGAACCAGTGCAAACGCACTGAATTTTCAGCTGTACGTCCTGGAAGGCCTGAACAGGTGGAACCAGGATCAGGGCGCTGCAGCTGAGACCAGCAAACAATCATCTCTTTGCACATACGCCGGAGATGTGTGCCACTCGGTCAACACCAACAGCTTGAAGGTGTTTGGCGAGGCACTGGTGCCTGCCTTCAGGCCACCCAACAAATACACTGGTATAATTCTGTTGGTTATCTATCAATTATCAGTGTTCTAACTGAAGTACAGTGAGGATATATTTTAGGTACAAGTAAGAATGTGAGCATGTTCATGTGTTTGTTCCCCCAGGTGAGCTGCTTGGTGTTGACTACCTGCTGAGTCAGACTGGTCAGCCCCTGAATATACAGCCAGACGCAGAGGAGACGGAGGACATGCTGGAGGATGTGGAGGAAGGCGAAGAAGACGACGAGGGCTTTGAAGATGACACAGTGTCAAACCTCCTCGATGACCTGAGCTTCCCTGCCTTCCCTCAAGCCCCCACCTCTGACCTCCCCACCTCCCCTCTGGCTGCTGCCTCCATCCAGCCTGCTGCCTCCATCCAGCCCCCTGCCTCCATCCAGCCCTCTGCCTCCATCCAGCCTGCTGCTGCCTCCACTCAGCCCTCTGCCTCCATCCAGCCCTCTGCCTCTATCCAGCCATCTGCCTCCATCCAGCCCTCTGCCTCCACCCTGCCCTCTGCCTCCATCCAGCCCTCTGCCTCCATCCAGCCCTCTGCCTGCATCCAGCCCGCTGCCTCCATCCAGCCCTCTGCCTCCATCCATCCCTCTGCCTCCATCCATCCATCCCTCTGCCTCCATCCATCCCTCTGCCTCCATCCAGCCCTCTGCCTCCATCCATCCCTCTTCCTTCATCCATCCATCCCTCTGCCTCCATCCATCCATCCCTCTGCCTCCATCCACCCCTCTGCCTCCATCCATCCTTCTGCCTCCATCCATCCCTCTGCCTCCATCCATCCCTCTGCCTCCATCCGGCCCTCTGCCTCCACCCGGCCCTCTGCCGCCTCCATCCATCCCTCTGCCTCCATCCAGCCCTCTGCCTCCATCCAGCCCTCTGCCTCCACCCAGCCCTCTGCCTTCATCCATCCCTCTGCCTCCATCCGGCCCTCTGCCTCCATCCGGCCCTCTGCCTCCATCCGGCCCTCTGCCTCCGTCCGGCCCTCTGCCTCCGTCCGGCCCTCTGCCTCCATCCGGCCCTCTGCCTCCATCCAGCTCTCTGTCTCCATCCAGCCCTCTCCCTCCATCCAGTCCTCTGCCTCCACCCAGCCCTCTGCCTCAATCCGGCCCTCTGCCTCCATCCGGCCCTCTGCCTCCATCCGGCCTTCTGCCTCCATCCGGCCCTCTGCCTCCGTCCGGCCCTCTGCCTCCATCCAGCTCTCTGCCTCCATCCAGCCCTCTGCCTCCATCCAGCCCTCTGCCTCCATCCAGCCCTCTGCCTCCATCCAGCCCTCTGCCTCCATCCAGCCCTCTGCCTCCACCCGGCCCTCTGCCGCCTCCATCCATCCCTCTGCCTCCATCCAGCCCTCTGCCTCCATCCGGCCCTCTGCCTCCACCCGGCCCTCTGCCGCCTCCATCCATCCCTCTGCCTCCATCCAGCCCTCTGCCTCCATCCAGCCCTCTGCCTCCACCCGGCCCTCTGCCTCCATCCGGCCCTCTGCCTCCATCCGGCCCTCTGCCTCCATCCGGCCCTCTGCCTCCATCCAGCCTTCTGCCTCCATCCGGCCCTCTGCCTCCGTCCGGCCCTCTGCCTCCATCCGGCCCTCTGCCTCCATCCAGCTCTCTGCCTCCATCCAGCCCACTGCCTCCATCCAGTCCTCTGCCTCCATCCAGCCCTCTGCCTCCATCCAGCCCTCTCCCTCCATCCAGCCCTCTCCCTCCATCCAGCCCACTGCCTCCACCCAGGATGTTGTGGATGATCCTGGCCTGCCAGGCCTTGACAGAGTGGACAGCTTGGTGGAGTGTCTGGTGGAGCTGAGGACCCAACCCTCTCTGGCACTCACTAACCAGCAGGTCAGTAACATTTATTGTTCTGCTACTTTCCTTCTGTGCCCATGTTCACACTTGCATTATTTCATATATCTTTGTTTTTTCTCCCTGTGAAGGTGAGCAATATTATTGCTCTGTGGCAGAACCTGCTGGACTACAACAAGCAGCGGGTTGTGTTTGCTGCCAGACACCAGAGCAAGCTGGACACAGGGAGGTTCCTCTCACCAAAGAAGAGGCAGGAGTTCACTCCAGGGACGGATAGAGTCAAGAGGCATGCGCTCACTACAGCTGCCCCTCTTGCCCAGTGGCCAGATTGCTGCCGTCTGATGGAAATGATCTTCATCAGGCTCTGTAACATCCACCGGAGTCCCAAGAAGAAGGGAGCTGGTACAGTGTCTGGATGGGATCTCATCCTGGATGATTACAGGAAGATCAGACATCATTCTGGCCAGTGGGACAGTGATGCAGCAGACCAACCTTCAGGTGGTGGATGTGAGCCACACAACCCTGGTGCAGTGGCACAAAAAGAGAGTGAAGAGACAGGACAATGTTCTGATGCAAGGGCTGAACTTGCTGAGCCGCTTGTGTGTTGCAGCTGACCCTCTCCTCCCTGCAAATGTGCGTCCTCCATCTGCAGCCCTGCAGCCTGGCCCAGCTCATCAGTATAATCTGCCCAGCAGCAACGTGGGTCAGGCTCAGGTGAAATGGAAGGGGTCACCCACAGCTGGAACACCAGCAGCTGTGAAGGTGCATCGCCAGCGGCAGCTCTTCCCTGCTCCACCTTCAGGCCCTCAGGTTAACGTCCAGCCACAGCCATGTGTTGCTCCTCAGCTAATGTTGCTGCGTCCAGTGATGCAGATACCTGTCCTGGTCCCTGCACCACAGTTGCTTACCTTGCCTTCTGCCCCTCCTCCTCCCGGCCCTCCAAAACTGACCCGCAAAGTACAGCACAACACGTGCAAGAAATGCAGGCAGTTGGGAACAGCAGAAACTGGACACAGCCAATACAAAGGCACTATTTACTGCCCTGCTGTGGAGACTGTGTCCAAGGAGGAGTGGCTAGAAGAAATGAAGAGAAAACATAAATAGCCCCTCTATCCCCTCCCAGAGATGTGGCTGCTGAGCAGTTTTATTCATCTACATAGATTCAAGATTCAAGATTCAAGATTCAAAGTGTTTATTGTCATATGTGCAGATAAAAAGCGAGTTCCCTTGCACAATGAAATTCTTACATTGCTGCCCACGTGGAATGCCAAAACACACCTAAAACTAATATAAAAAATAAAATAAAATAAAATAAAATAAAATAAAATAAAATAGTATAACTAGTGCAAAGAAGTAGTACAGAAGTACTTGTTTGTTTGTTTATAAAGGAGACGGTATATACATATGTACAAATAATAATATTGTGTAAAGTAGAGCGGATATGTGCAAATGTGCAGTCTATTATTGAGGTAGTCCAAATCCAAATGTGCAACAGAGGAATGTGTGCAGTCTATTCTGTGAGGTATTCCGTGGGGGGGGGGGGGGGGGGAATGATAAATAGAAATAAAAAAAAAAAAAAAAAAGAAAGTAATAAAGATAAAGAGTAAAAATTGTAAGTCCTGTCAAGTGTTCAGGACTCTGATGGCAGTTGGGTAGAAGGAGTTCCTCAGTCTGGAAATCCTGCATTTCACACTTCTGTACCTCCGGCCTGTCCCCACTATTGAAACGTTCCACAACACCATTGCCCATTGGGTGGTACGGGGGGGTGGGGTGGTGTGTGATTTGTGCACTCCTGCCATTTCCAGAAGGTCCTTCATCAGTTTAATTTCAAAGTTGGCACCCTGATCAGAATGAATTCTCCTGGGGAAGCCATAGATACAGAAGAAATCATCCCACAGCCGGCGGGCAACCTGTTTGGCAGACTGACTCCGACATGGGAAAGCATGTGCCAGTTTGGAGAAATGGTCTGTGACCACTAAGACATCGACAGTTTTCTGTGTGTCTGATTCAGCGGACCAGAAGTCAATGCACACCAATTCCATCGGTGCAGATGTATGAATGTTCTCAAGGGGTGCACGAGCATCTGGTTCGGGTGTTTTTCCCACAACACACCTCTCACACCGGTGTACATAGTTCGCAACATCCTTCTCCATACCGGTCCAAAAGAATCTTTCTCTGGCCAGGGAAAGGGTTCTTGCACGACCTTGGTGACCTGCTGTATCATGAACGCCAAGAAGAACTTGCTGCTTGAGGCTGTCTGGTACAATGAATTGCAAGAGCTTCTTATTGAGCCGGTGGTCCCTTCTCACTCTATACAACAACCCATCATGCACTTTCAGCTTTTTCCAATGTCTGATGAGCTTAGTGACACCACCTGACTCAGCTGTCCTCTCCTGCCTGGAGGGCTTCCTGTGCCGTCTCACATAGTATAGAGCTCTACTCACAGTTGCATCCTGCTCCTGCAGACTCAAGAGCTGGCTCTGTGGGATAACAATAGAGGGGTCCTCTCCTGGCAACTGTAGAGATGACAGAGTAGAGTAGCACCAGTCAATCTGGACAGTCCTTCGCTGACATGAGCCTCCAACACAGCAGAAACCTCTTCAGGATTGATAGAGCCTCCCCCAGACCGAGAGAGAACTGGAGCACTCGGTCCAGACGTGTCTGCATGCACTGTGACAGCTTGACAGTTGTTGGAGAGCCGGAAAGCATCCTGCACAGTTCCCCTGACAACACCACCAACCTCATCCAACAGTGCGATGTAAGGCTCTTTCATCAGGCGATGACTGACACATGTTTGGACGAATGGCTCACGACTCAAAGCATCAGCGACAGTGTTCTTTGGTCCGGGGACATACTTAAGATCAAAGTCGTACACAGCAAGTTTGGCCACCCATCTTTGCTCACAAGCATCCAGACTCGGCTTTGTGAGGATGTAGGACAAAGGACTGTTGTCAGTCCACGCAGTGAAGTGTCTTCCCTTTAACCAATGGCCAAACTTCTCAACCACCGCCCATTTTAGCGCCAAAAATTCCAATCTGTGTGCTGGATAATTCATTTGGGATCGTGACAGCTTCTTACTGGCAAATGCAACAGGTCTTGCAATCGTCTCTCCGGGTGGTACTTGTGATAAGACAGCTCCTATACCATCAAATGAGGCATCAACAGCTAGAATGAATGGCTCGTCGAAGTTGGGGTGAGCTAAGGTGACACTGTGTGCCAGTTCGTATTTCAGGCTCTCGAACGATTCCCGGCATGCAGGGGTCCAGTCACTCGGCTCGAGAGGTGTGGGAGATGACCTTTTTTTAGGCTTTCTGCCCTTCTGTCCTTTCCTCTTCTCGCCCCGTGGTTGTGATTTAGAAAGGAGCCCAAACAAGGGTTTGGCTTTGACAGAACAGTCTTCAATGAAATGTTGGTAGTAGAAGATCATTCCCACAAATGACTTTATTTTCCTCCAGGAAGGGGTGACAGTGTCATCCTCCATCAAGTCAGCCTCTTTGACACCTACGATGGTCTCTACCTTGCCAGGGTCTGTTCTCACTCCATCTCCACAGATGATATGGCCAAGGAACTTAACCTCCCGCCTCAGAAAGCTGCATTTCTTGGGGGCTAGTTTGAGCCTGTGGTTTTTCAACCGTGAGAACACCATTTCCAGGCGGCTAAGAGCCAGCTGCTCAGTGGGGGCAAAGACCATCAGGTCGTCAAGATAGCAAAGTAGACTGGTGAAATTCTCATCCCCGAAAATCGACATCATCATGCGCATAAAGGTGGCTGGACTGTTTGACAATCCTTGCGGCATCCTATTATACTCATGGAGACCAAAAGGCGATGAAAAGGCTGTGTACTTCTTGTGCTCCTCATAGAGTGGCACATTGTAGAATCCAGACGTTAGATCCATAGTGGAGAAGAACACATTCCCTCCGAGCGCAGCTAGAGCATCCGCCTGATGCGGCAAGGGGTGTGCATCTCTCACTGTCTTTGCATTGAGCCATCAGAAATCAGTGCAGATACGTAGACCACTGTCCGTTCTTCCACACTAAGACTAGTGGTGAAGCGTACTCACTGCATGACTTTCGGATGATTCCTCTCTCCTCCATCTCATTAAGAGCACTCCTCAATGTCTCATACTGGCTAGGCGGCACCTGGCGGTATGGAAGGCGGAACGGCTTCTCATCAACAAGGTGAATTTTATGCACGAAATCCACAGCTTCACCGCAGTCCATTTTGTCTCTTGAAAAGATCGACTCATATTTCTTCACAAGATGTAGAAGTTTGTTTTTCCAGTGATCCGACACTTCACAGGCGTCCAAATCCAAGTCTTGCAGTCCCAGCTCTTCAAGTGACTCTCCAATCTCTCTATCAGGCTGTACCACTGTGGGATTCTGTGAGACAAGTTGTGTATTGACACATACTCCATCAGGTGGGGAAAGCTCCTCAACTGCAATGCAAGGTGAGACATCCGCAACCTTGGAGTTTCTCTTCAGTACCAACACCTGATTGGTAGGGTTGATCAGTTTTAAAGGCACCCATCTGTCGCCCCACAATGGTGTAATGACACGTCCAACTAAGACATTTCTGGGTCTGGCCTTAGACTGAGTTGCTTCCACAATCACTGTACTGCCTATTGATATGGGCGCAGATGCAGGTAACTTTTCCCCACACAAGGTGCTCGGACATGGGCTCTAATGTGACAGACTGCTTCAACTTCACGGTGCCAATCTTGTCAGGCAAGGATTCCCCCCTCCATCTCACTGAGTTTGAGATGAGGGACAGGAATTGATGACAGTCATCATCAGCAACACTAACTGCTTCTGTCATGAGCTTCCAGTATCCAGGCGAGCTTTTCATCAGCCTTATCAGTGTCTTGATCACATTGCTACCCAGAATCATATCGTCAGTCTGTCCTGGAATGACCAGTGTCGGGACTAGCAACTTGAAACCATAGACTGTCATTTCCAAGTCACACACTGCTGTTGGTTCAACACCCTCCAACAACAATGACCACAATGTCATCAGCAGAGAATTTCTTCATCTCGGGGTTATGCTGTAAGAGTTTTGCCACTGCAGCTTCACTCAAGGAGCATGACATGGAGCTGCTGTCTACCATTGCTTTCAGCTCAATACCGCCTGTAGAAACTTCAGTATAAAACAGGCTATCCGCTCTCTGAATTTTTTGTGTCATCTGGAAAATAGCTGTCTTCCCAGAAGGCGTAGTAGAGAATCACACAGCGACTCCAAATCATCATCATAGATGGGAGGCTCACCACCATGATCTGAATTATCCTCCCTCTCATGCAGATCTACAAGTTTCCCGGCTGCTGACGGGGGGCTGGTGCTGTTTGGTTAGTACAAGCACGGCTAAAGTGACCTGGTGAGTGGCACTGGAAACAGAGTCTTTGGTCACGACAGTGAGAATAGGTAATAAGTGAGTGAGTAGCATCCTGACAGACAGAGCAGGGCCGGTCATTCAAACCTTCAATTCTAGGACCCGGTCTAGAATGCCTGTTTGAGGTTTGAGCAGCAGGTTTCTGTAGCAGCACCTTTTCCAACATGCTTATGAGGCGCTCCAATGTTGGCGAGTCTGTAGACTGTGCTCGTGACACGTCATGTCCCTCAGCAGGTGTCACACTGGGATGAGAGGTGTTAAGTGCATTCACCGTCACACTTGTCTTGGGCACAACGCATGCGCTAGACTTGAGACTCAACTCTGAATGATACTCATTTAGTATGTCTTGAACCTCATGTGCTGTCCATTTGTCCACCGTTTTCGACCTAAAAGTCAAGGAAAGTTCTTTGGCTGGACAGTTCCATATGAACATACGTGTTACTTCAGTGCTAGGGCAGTCTAACTTCTTACCCTGCTCTTTCAGGCGCTCAACAGCAAGATCGGCAGCACGGTTCAGTCTGAGCCAGTAATCAAATGCATCTTCACCATGTTCAGGTAATGTAGTGTAGAAATCAGCTAGAGGGAGGGGCGAGCTCGGGACAGTGTCAAAGTGCTTCCGCAGGAGGCCATAAATAGCTTCAGGGTTGCGAATAATATCAATGTCACTATTTCTGGTCCCAAACCTAACTACATCCCTGGCCTTCCTACGGAGGTGAACTAGAATCTCCTCTGCTTGCTCTTCAGCCCTCAAATTCCCTCTCTTAATGAAATCTCTCATGAGGTCTTCCCACTCCCGCACAGAAACAGAATCAGAACCATCACCCCTGAAGCTAGGAGGATCTTTCAGCTTTCTGTGGTGGAATAATTGGACTTGGGAGGAGTCATGTGCACTGAGTGTAGGCATAACATTGTCATTGAACGCTGAAGCAGTTGCATTGGGAGGGGTACTAACAGGAGGACTGAAGTGGGGAGGAGCAGCGCTAGATGGGGTGAGGTGGGTAAGTATGTCATGTGTTACTCACTGAGTGACCTGCTGAATAACATCACCCAGTTGGCTAACTAAATTAGCGGAATAGACATCAGGCATGGGAGTCGAGGGGTTAACATCCTCAGAATCAGAATCAGAATCAGAATCAGATTTATTATTGTCACTGAGCCAGCGTCCCAACACAGTGAAATTTGTCTTCCCAGTACACCGTCCAAGAGAAACATACAGAAACAACAACAACAACATATGGACAGGGGTCAACGGTGCTTGGGTCAGCGCTATAAAAGCGCTTCTACCGTGTCAGAGAGTAGTATACTCAAGCACATGCCCAAGTACACCACCCTCCGGCCAGGGCACTTTTAGCAGAAGAAAATATGATCACATAGGGGATGGGGGGGGGGGGAGGATAAAAAAGAGGTGTCTCACACCACATGTCCTTGATCAGAGGCACATGTTGTGGGATTCACAACAAAAAAAAACCTCAGCACAAGCATAACAAACTTATTACGAAGACATCATATGGGTCAGGAAAGAGGTGGGGGAGGGGGAGTGTCCAGCTAAACAGTCTGTGCGCGAGTGCCCAGTCCGTCCAGCGTGGGGGGGTAAAAACATCCAGGAGCCAGCGGAGGCAGTTGGGCAGGGGGAGGGAAGTGTGTGTGTGTACATGTGTATGTGTGTGCGTAAGCCAGTGACCCCCGTCCCAGTTCGGTCTGGAGCCACAGGTGTTGTTTGGAAAGGGGAGGGGGTCGGGAAGGAGCGTCGAAAAGTCATAATATTCAGGAGAGATTAGGTCGAAGGCCGGCCTTGAGGCTAGCTTCGTTTCAGGGGAGCCGGATTCAGATAAGAGAAGAATGTTTTCGGTCAGGCTGACATAAATTCTGTCTGCCTTCAAAGTTTTTGCTGGTCCATCTCGGCGGGAATAACTCCAATTGTCCGAATTACAGGTCAATTCTCCCTGAGCGGCGCTTGAACTTCTCCAGGATCGAATCCATTTCGCCAGAGTTCAAAACCGTCACTAGAATCACTTCCAGTTTCCGGTTCAGCTCACCAAGAGCAGCAGTCTGAGTGATCACAGCGCGACTCATTCCCACACACACGGCAGGCAGGTTGACGGTGTCCAGGATAGCAGCTGCCGTGTAAATTTTCCGATACAGCAGGTATCCTGAACTACATTTGCAGCACCTGTGGCAGAGCTATGCGAAGAGGGCCTCCCCCCACTGACTAGAGAAGCCTCAATGGGACCCTGACTACTCCCATCAACAACAGCACTCTCTAACCCAGGACTGGCAAACTGCAGAACATTAGGTGGTCTAAGGAAACCCCTACCCACACCAGAAGGAGTACTGAAACCTCCTGGAGTAAAATTCATCATGAAAAACAAAACAAAAAATATGAAAAGAAAATGTATCCCAAAACACTCAATCAGTAGAAATACATATACATGCACAACTGCTCAAAAGAAATACATATCTATATATTGTCCATAGATCGCTTAAGAGGAAAAATGAGCAGACTCATAGATTAGGCTAAACACACATCTACTCAAAAATAACATCCACCTGACTCCACAAAAAAAAGCAGCAGCACCAGAAGAAGGCTGGTTCCCGGGTCGCACCAATGAGGTTGAAGAATCAACGGGTCACGGCACCAATGTGACAGATGCAACCCTTCTGTCTGCTGGTCAATGAGTGCAGGCGACGATGTATATGGAGCTTGAAATGTTTTTTTTTTTATTCCCTCTGAAACATGGGACAACAACAACCAATATATTAGTGGGCAGTCGCTCTCATCTCTACTCCAACAGCACAGTACAGCAACATCAGCTTCGACACAGTCACGGTGATCGTATAGTTTTTTAGTATTACACAATTAAATAAAATAAAAATTAAAATAAATAAAATGATAAACAAAATATACATTTAATAAAATAAACACAAAACATCCCTGAATAATTGCTCCTATTTTCTATATAAAAACTACCCAGAAACCAAAATAAAAACTTCACTACCTCCTCATAACAGTTGTAGAATACACACATTTAACACACGTGCATAAAAGAAGCACGTTCTGAAGCTTACAAAATAACATGTTCATTAAAACCATAACACAATGTATTAATAACCATACCTGAAACATGGGACAACAACAACCAATATATTAGTGGGCAGTCGCTCTCATCTCTACTCCAACAGCACAGTACTAAAAGAAAAAGGCGGCTGGTTAGTAGCTTCTCCGGATTTTAGCTTTAGCCACGTTAGCTTTAGCTAACAAATATATATTCTGACCTTACTAAATGCACATTAAACGGCGGACAACCAGTGCCACACACGGAGGACATGACAGAGAGTAAGTAGAGAAACTTATAAATGAAATAAAACCCTAAAAAAATACTTTATATACATATTTGGTTGGAGCAGATAGGAGATCGCATTACCAGCAACATCAGCTTCGACACAGTGCCGATTACTCACAACGCAACGCATAACGGAAAAAAGACGAACTTCCTGTCTGAGAAGTGCTTTCAAAATAAAACAGGAAATACAGTTATTGTCCCAAATTACTACAGAATTGAACCATATACAACAGATATTCACACTGTTACATATACAAGAATAATTATATCATATTCACATCTCTGTAATCTTATATTCTATTACAGTGTTTCTCAACTAGGTTGCCGTGGCACCCTGGGGTGCCGCGTGCCCCCCTCAGGGGTGCCGCAGAAACGCATCTGACAGTATGCAATAAAGCAAAATTGATAAATAAATAATGTAATATAATAAATATTTGTCTAAATTAATACTCAAATACTAAGGCAGTGGAATATTTCATAATAAAAGCAAAGGACACTATTATACTGTAATAACATACTATTGTATCTCATAACCAAATTAAATCATACATATGCCTATAATAACACACACACCATTATATACTACCATACTATTGTATCACATATACCAAATCAGTCATATTAATTTTCTGTCTGTATTATAATACTAAGTCTATATAATGTTACTATTATAACATTCAAAAAATAATAATATACAGCCTTCATTATGGGTGTAGGGCCCCTTCAAGCCTGGGTCAAGAGGTCCAACAGAGAACCAAACTAGATAAATATGAATGACCAGGGAGGTCAAGGTCTTTCACTCAATGAGACCTTGGACCATTATCTAAACCATTATCTTTTCAAGTCAAGTTTAACAGTACAGATAAAAATAACTGCCAAAGCATGTATAAATGCGGGAACACACACTCCTGCCATCATATAGACAGGTCTTACAATGTACCAGCCAGTCCTACATGGACACTGATGGTCATTTCTGGGGTAGAGAGTCATTTCATGAATGTTGTTGACAACACTGGTAATGTTTGTGCCATCTGGCCAAATATGGTCCAGAAGAAATGTGTTTTGGTTGAAGTTGATCATTTGTATGTTGCCGAATGTACATGAACGGGACTAGATTGTGATGATTTATGTGCATTTTGCATTTTCATGTTTTTAAATTGTAAAGCACTTTGGCACAATGTTTTTAAATGTGTTTAATAAAGAAAGACGTATGGTACTTTAAGTATGAGTTGAAGTGTGATTTGAGCATTGTGTACTTCCAAACCTTGTGTGTGGCAACCTTGAACCTATAAACAATACGTACATAAATATAGGAGTTAAGTGTAAATGTAGTAAAGTATAAGCAGTACACTACAGGTTCACTCACAGTGTATGTTTTATGGCAACTACCTCGAAGCAGCCAATGTGAGAAATAGCTATACAACAAGCCAGCTATAATACAGTAAAAATAACACTCAATGTTGCATGCAAGCAGGTACAACATTTTTATATACTTGTACTAAGTTTTAACTACTATTGGATATAGGCTAATATACTTAAACATAAAGTATATCAAGTATATTATACTTACAGTATACTTAAACTTTGTCTGTGTACTCATTAGTGTAAACTAAGTATACTTTTATTAAGTATATTCCTGATAGTACATTCAAAGTAATCTGAAAAGTATACTTACCTAAGTATTAGTTCACAGAAAGTATACTTAGTTCATAAAAGGTATACTTTTAGTATACGTGAGTATACTACTTTTTGGTAAGGGGGATCTTGTACTCACACACTTCCCTGATGGGTTCTGGGTTAATCTTCAAAGGTCTGCTGTCAAAGGTCACTGATTGGGTCATGGGGTTTGGTGGAGAAACAAACTCTCTTCCTGATTGGACCACCGTCTGGCCTGTAGCTGAGCCAATAGCTCCACTGTAACTGTAAAGTCTCCATCCATGGAAACACTGATGGACTCGTCTTCAAGTAGCAGCTTTTCAGATTGTGTTGTTTGATGCTCCATCTGAGTGCTGGTCTTCATCCTGGATGAATTTCTGGATCGCTGTTAAAGTACAAAATCATCTACAGACAAGATTTTAGACAAATTTGACCACTAACTGAAATTCCAGACTTCAATCTGCTGACTGAAATATCATGTGTTGTCATAGGAATTGAATGATGTCATAAAAATGGAATG
Organism: Hirundichthys speculiger; assembly: GCA_018398805.1. Taxonomy (NCBI): domain Eukaryota; kingdom Metazoa; phylum Chordata; class Actinopteri; order Beloniformes; family Exocoetidae; genus Hirundichthys; species Hirundichthys speculiger. Next base: position 21,223 of record JAGFBZ010002220.1, on the reverse strand, counting down.
ATGTCATTAGAACATGCATATATGCAAGTCACATGCCACTTCCAAAGTGGGAATATTATCATTGACAATAACATGTTAATTGCAGGTATCCAGTGGAGATGTCCTACCTACTTCAAAAATGAGAGACTATAGGGTCTTCCTACTCTACATGCAATTCACATGCACTTTTCTTATTAATATAGTTGACAATTAACAATATTAATTGCGTATATATGATATTCTTATTTTTACATGCAAAGGTTGTTTACACTGGGTATGTAAGCGCCTAAAAAAAAATGAACTAAATGTAAGTTTTTAAAGATAAAACTGTCAGTTTCCGAGCCTGTATTGTTAAATGGATCCCTTTAGATGCAAACCCCAGTATTTGTTCAGCATTTCAGAGGGCAGACAGGTTCAGGTAGAAGAGACACGTAGTTGTTGACAGCATTAGTGGCTTCTGCATTCCTGTTAGTCACAAAAGAGAACCAGAACAGTGTAACATGCACTTCCTCATGAATATTATAGTTGACAATAACAATATTAATTACATGTATAGTGGAAGTCCAGCCTACGTTCAAACATTGGACTTGAAACTTCCTATGGACTAGTGATTGGATTACGCTGCAGGTGCCAGCTGTTTTTACTGAATTTGGAAAATCCAGTTTTTCATATTATGGACCTGTAACCTGGAATAACATGCAGAACTATTTAAAGCTTTCATCATTTCTACCCATAGGACAATTTAAATCTTTAACTGCATCACATTTTACTTCTCGCTCTTCCTGTTTTACCTGATTATTGGGTTCTACATTTTAATTAATTCATTCGTTATTCATGTTTTTATTTATTTTTTTCACCTTTTTAATTGCAATTTTATTGTGTTTTTTTAAATTCTTGTTGCCACTTTTATGTACGTTTCTCTTTGGCTTTTTTGTGTGTCTAAGTGCCCTTATTTTTATTTTTGTTGTTTCACTCAGCTGCATTGTAAATGAGGTCTCTACCTCAATGTATTTCCAAGTTTAAATAAAGGTAAAATAAATAAAATAAATCAGTTTGCTTTTAACTTTTAATTCAGCTGAATATTTCAAATCAACAAGACAACAAGAGAAAATGGCATTGACCCAAAAAAGATGGAAGCTTTTAAATGAACATTTTGTTGCGCAGCTTTTAGTAGCAATCACTACTAAAGGCAGGATGTGTTGTAGCTGCTCTTGTACAGTGAGCTGTCTCATCTTTGAAGGATAGAAGTGTTCAACCAGATCAGCATCAGTGATCATAGAGTGAGCTGTCTCATCTTTGAAGGATAGAAGTGTTCAATCAGATTAGCATCAGTGAACATAGAGTGAGCTGTCTCATCTTTGAAGGATAGAAGTGTTCAACTAGATCAGCATCAGTGATCATAGAGTGAGCTGTCTCATCTTTGAAGGATAGAAGTGTTCAATCAGATTAGCATCAGTGATCATAGAGTGAGCTGTCTCATCTTTGAAGGATAGAAGTGTTCAATCAGATCAGCATCAGTGATCATAGAGTGAGCTGTCTCATCTTTGAAGGATACATGTGTTCAACTAGATCAGCATCAGTGATCATAGAGGCCTGTTGAGGCCCATTTCTGCTGGAGGACCCATGATCTGCATCTGAGGCAGAACTTCCTGATGGTGTCAAGACTTCACCGTGTCCTGCTTGCTACTGGTCATGGAAGCGCATGACTGCACCGCATCAGGCATCATGAAACTGTGTTGCAGCATAGTTTTACAACGTCCCAGAAGCAACCCTCCATTCCAGCTACACCCTGAGTCTATTCTGGTGCACCTCAATGTTCCTATCTGAACGGTAGTCCATGTGAACAGGCCCACTGACTGATCTGAAACAGGAGAGCTATAGTCTGATTTCACTTCAGACACTGAGACAAAAAATGAAAAGTCTGTTTTTTCACAGTAAATGTAAACTTCTGACTTCAACTGTAACATTTTAAAAATGACAGCTTTTATCCCTTTGTGCAGCTTTTATCACCTTTCACTTTTCAACCACCTGCTACCAAAATTGAGTTAAGAACAGTCTCCAACGCATTATTAAAAACTGTAAGGACAGTGGGGCCGCCTCATCTTCAAGGAGGAAATGTGGCCAGAAGAGCATTTCCACACCCACAATGCAAAGGGACCTGAAGGGATTGAGACTGAACAGCTGTGTAGCCTTAAGAAAACCACTAATCAGTGAGGCTAACCAGAAAAAAAGGCTTCAATCTGCTAGGGAGCATAAAGATTGGACTCTGGATCAATGGAAGAAGGTCATGTGGTCTGATGAGTCCAGATTGACCCTGTTCCAGAGTGATGGGAGCATCAGGGTAAGAAGAGAGTCAGATGAAGTGATGCTCCCATCATGCCTAGTGCCTACTGTACCAGCCTGTGGGGGCAGTGTTCTGATCTGGGGTTGCTGCAGTTGGTCAGGTCCAGGTTCAGGTCCAGGTCCAGGTCCAGCAACAGTATGAGCTCAAAGAATGAGGTCAGCTGGCTACCTGAATATACTGAATGACCAGGTTATTCCATCAATGGATCTGTTCTTCCCTGATGCCATGGCCATATTCCAAGATGACGATGCCAGGATTCATCGGGCTCAGATTGTGACAGACTGGTTCAGGGAGCAGGAGGCATCATTTTCACACATGGACTGGCCACCAGAGTCCAGACCTGAACCCCATTGAGGATCTTTTGGATGTGCTGGAGAAGGCTTTGAGCAGCGGTCAGACTCTACCAGGGGTTAAACTGGGATTGGTTATGTGGGGGGGGCTCTGCCTCGTACCCACCCTGCCCCCGCCTCCCTGCCCCAATATACTTTTTGGAAAAAAACCCTCTAATTTAATAACCATATCATATTGCCCAGAGATATCCACCTTATCTGTGTGTTGTAGGTCTGTATGTGTCTTGTAGTGCCCCCCCCCCCCCCCCCCCCCCCCCCCCCCCCCCACACACACACACACACATTATGGCAGTTTGAATGTAGATTGGTTGGCCAGTGTAACAGATTGTACAGGTTGTTGTACATTGGTTTGAAGGAAATGATTAGTGGGGGGTCTGGGGGTCCTCCCCCAGAAGTTTTTTATTATCATACATGTTATTTGCTGAATTCTGGTGCATTTTAATAAGTTGTTAGCTGACTTTACAGATGTAGGTTGAGCAGTATCATATTAAATCTTGTCACATCCCTACAGGTGAAAAATGTGAAAGAGAAATGTTCAGTGAGAAAATTTGAAGGCTCTTAAACCAAAACAGCTAACTTTAACTGACATCTCCCCTTCCCCTGGCTAATTTCTGTCCATAACTGGGAACTATGGAAACTGAACTGGCCAGTTCGTCCAAGCACCTCTTTTCAATGTCACGTACCTTGTCTGCCTGCCTCTACTCCAGGGGGGTCAAACTCAACTGCACCGGGGGCCTAAATTCAAAACCCGCTTCAGGTCATGGGCCGAACAGGATAAACATTTATTGAACACACTAAAACGAAATATTTTTGGAACATAAATATGAATAAACTTAAACCGTAAATAACTTATATTTAGTATTTTGCTCTCCATAAAAATATCTTGTTCAATGATACAAGTTAGAAATATGAGCAACTTAACATTAAAATAACACTAAAATTCCTTTGCTCCTTATGTCAATGTATTTAAAAAAATAAACTTTAAAATATCCCACAAGATTTTGCTCTCCTTAAAAATATCTCCTGTCAAAATTATATGAACTTGCTAGAAAACCTGGAAATATACATAAAATGTGTTCTTTTCAGCAAAAACAATTCAAATCATTCAGTTTAGTTTTTTTTTCTTTTATGACATCTGATCTAATAGTTTCTCCATAAAAGCAGCTTGACTGCGTCATACATGTCAGTGATCATGTGCTGACGTGCCTAGAGCTGCACATTTAAGGCGTTAAGATGAGCTGTTATGTCAGACAGGAATGACAAGTCACACTTCAACTTTTCATCCCTCCGTTGCTGAGCTCCAAAACTTTGTTGAGAACTTTCCCCCTACTGAGCCAGCGCTCCTCTGGATGATCAGGAATGTCTCAAACTTTGAATCTATCTGCCGCATAAAGGAACCAACCTGCCGGTGATTGAACGCTTTAGCTGGATAAAGTTTCTGTGTTCCAGATTTCATCATGGTCCATCTTCAGGACACATAGAGCTTCCTGGTGTCTGATGCAGTGATGTTGTTAACTCACCAGGACACTTCTCCTCCTGCTTCCTTCCCTCTAGTTCACTTTATTTACTGCTCATAGCCGCTGCTCCATCTGTTGTCAGTCCAATAAGTTTGTCCCAGGACAGTTTCATGTCTTTTACACTTTCACATACGTTTTCAAAAATGTCTTTTCCAGTCGTTGTCCTGTGCATCGATTTAATGTCCATTACTTCTTCTGTTACACGCTAATTTGAGTCCACTCCACGGACGAAGCTTGAAACTAGACTTGATTGATGCGGGAAGTGTGCGGAAAGGCCGCTGAAGCATTGCATTCTGGGATGTGTAGTTATGTGCAGTATTGTTTTAAAAAGCGCTTCATATCAACGGGCCATTAATAACGATAATGTAAAATGATCATGCGGGCCGGATATGATTACACAGCAGAACTATGATCTATCTCATAAAAGTCATGGGTTTATTGATTAATAAAACAATATTTAATTATTCAGAACTGAAAATCGTGAAAAGGGTTTGTTGCTTTTGATGTGTGCGTGATCATATGCCATCCGCTCCGAGCTCATGTGCCGGGGATCAGACCCAGACCGGCCAGGCCCAATTTAACCCCTGGACTCTACCATCATTAATGCAAGATCTTGGTGAAAAATTAATGCAACACTGGGTGGAAATAAATCTGGTGACATTGCAGAAGCTTATTGAAACAATGCCACAGTGAATGCTGCTGTGGGAATGTACAGCTGTAATCAAAGCTAAAGGCGGTCTAATGAAATATTAGAGTGGATGACCTTTTTTTTGGTGGCCCTCTGCCAATGTTGAGGTATGCAATGGAGGAAAACCCAGTTTCCTCTCCCACCAGAATAAATTTCACCATTGGACTTGCTTGATCTGTTCCTGCTGATGGGCTGGTTGTATTTATGCTCAAGTCCAACCCAGCACAACTGTTTTTCTACACTTTTTATTTGAAACATGTATTCCACTTTTCTCCAAATGGAGCAACTTGAAGCTGAACTTGCAGCTTTGGGGCCCCCTAGTGGCTCCACTAGGACCGGGCATTACTATTGTATTCAGAAAAGAATAAAAATGTGTGGTGACCGTGACTTCCTCAGAAGCTGCTCCCCTCCCCCACCTGTGGCACTGAGGCTGATTACTTCCACCTGCGGCCAATCTACCTACTGGGGTATAAAACCACTGCAGACTTCAGCCTCAGCGTCAGAGTATTGTCGTTTCTTTCAGAGATACTCCCTTGTTGGTCCCCGGATATTGGATTACCTTCATTCCTGCACTTGGATCAGCAATAAACCTTGTTTAACTGCTTCCTTTGTCTGGCTGCTTTTGGGTTCAGTTCCTCCTGCACGTCACAAAATGTCCATTTAAAACCCCTGTAAATGTTAACATTAGCCAGTTTAAGATGCTCTGTGATGCACCAAGAAGTAAATTTGACTGTAAAAAGGGTGGGGGCTGGTTATGTCCCTGGCAGGCCCAGTACACGCTGGACAGATTATCTGACCTGGGAACACCACGTTATACATGCAGAATCATGGTTCTGATGCCAAGAGGCTTATGTCAGCGATTATAAGAGCATCTGGGTGGATGCGTCTCTTCTTCTCACTTGATAATCTTTAACACCCTAGAACTATAGTCTGGACTGAAGCGTGGCAGGAACATCTATCTGTAAAGGACTAAAAGATGAAAGACGGTACCAGGAATCTCTTAGAATATGGATGAACATGTACAGACTGCAGTAGTGAGATGGTCTCTGACTGGAGGACATCAGGCTAAAGTGACCACAGAGACACTGAAGAATCAGACCTGAACCAGGCTCTGAATCCAGGGTCCAGAGGTTCAGTGAATGTGGTGTTGACGGTGTGCAGGTGAACCAGTCTGCAAGAGACGATGCTGTAGAACAGGGTTAATCAATTAAAATTATAATTGGTCCAGTCACTAAAATTTCTTCTGTCACAAGGTCCAGACCACACATCTCTTGCATCACATACCATGGCATATATAGCCTGTCCATGTTAATCAAAAGCACATCATATATTTCCATGTCATTTCAACATTTATTTTTTGTCTTCACATTTAGACACGTGCAGCTAACAGTGAACTTGAGACCTGCATTACAACTAATAAAAAATATTTCTTCATAATAAAATAATAAAATCAAAAGTGCCTCTTCCTGAAACGATGCAAATAAAGTTTTTAGAAGTGCCTTTTCTCTTCATATTTTCATCTTTCTCTTCCTGAAAACAATTAACCCAACAATGGTGTCAAATTAAAACAGCTGAAGAGGTATTGAAGAGGTATTGTCTCCAGGTCTTTACAGAGACCCAGATCATGACCCCCGAGCAAATATCATTAACTAAAATTATAATATTAAATCCAATCAATGATAATGGCAGGTAAAAAACTCCCACAGAGGCAAGCTTTAAGCCAAACAGTGGCAAGGAAAAAGTCCACTTTAAGAGGAAGAAACCTTGAGCAGGACCTGGATCGTATGGAGGGACCTTCCTGATGAAGACCAGCTGGCTAGAGAAAGAAAAGAGGGGAGACTGGATGGAGGACAGAGAGAGCAGGGCACACAAATGACTAAATATGACCATATAAACATAAACAGATGGAGGTAGCAGCACTGGGATGAGATGGCCAGGTTGCCAATCACCACACCAGTCAGCACCCCAAACACAAGTGGAGGAGGGATGACCAGGGGATGGAACTGCAAATCAGCATCAGTAAGCGTCTGCATGTTGGCCAGGAATCGAACCCGGATCAACTGCTTGAAAGGCAGCTATGCTAACCATTATATCACCAACACCTACCTCACAAGAATAATTAAGTTATTACCTCCACCAAGGAGGTTGTTTTCAGTAGCATTTATCTGTCTGTCTGTGTTCAAAATAACTCAAAAAGTTGTGGATAGATTTTGATTAAATTTTCAGGAGTTATCGGAAATGTGAAAAGGAAGAACTGATTTTATTTTGTGTGTGATCCGGAAGAAATCCTGGATTCTGGATCACTTTCAAATTTTCAATAATTATTGCCCTTGGTGGAGGTTCTTTTCCCAGTGCTCCCAGTGCTTTTCTAGTTTACCATGTAACACTGTCGCACCTGGCCCGAAGCTCATTGATTTTCCGCGCTCTCACTTCAGACTTTGGTGGAAAGATTTCGTCAAAAAACTTGTGTTTGGTCTCGTAGTGGTGCTTGATATTCCCACTGTTTCACAGCATATCAGGCATAACGGTTTACCGCTGCTGGTCAGAACGATAAACTCATACTCGTTCGTCCACTCAGTTTTGAAATGTCGATTTTCAGCACAAACCTTATACATCTTCGAGCATGCCATGTCTTCTTCTCTCTCGTTTGTTTCTGAAGTAAACGAATTTCAGTGGCTCTCAGAGCTGTTGGCCGTAAACGGTTAGTGATTGCCACAAATGACTAGTTTACCTGCGCTCATGGTTTTCCCCGGGCACTGGGAAAAAATTTGGGCTATGTATTTTAAGGTATTTATGTGCCACTGATTACTGGTCCGGACAGAACCTTTACTTGGTCCGGATCCGGACCGAGGTCCGCCATTTGGTGATCCCTGCTGTAGAAGGACAGAGTCCCTCCAGGACAGTCCACATACACCGCTACTCTCTTAGAGACTGAGGAGGAGGAGATGGATGTTGCCGTGTTGTTGTGACAGAAGGAGTGATTGCCGTCAGAGCGCTCCAGACTCCAGGACTGCTCGTTCCCTCCAAACATACTGTCATAATTATCTCCTTTCCTTCTGATTCCTCTGTAGGTCACCGATATGTCAATATCTCCTCTTCGCTCCACCTTCCAGTAACATGGACCAGTCAGGCCATCAGTACACAGTAGCTGTGGTCTGGATGATCAGGATACAGCTGGACCTCGGAGACGTTTGAAGTTCATGAGCTCATACCTTTGTATGTGATAGATTTAGCTTTTTTATACATAATTTCAACAGTCACTTCAGGAACTTAACAGCCTTTAAAATCTCTAGTACCACCGTCAGATTACTATTCTACACCCACTTTAGAAACTCTGACCTCTGAACCTCTTTTCTGCTCACAGGTGGATGATTAAATCATTGTGTAGGTATTTCAGGTAGAAGGGTGATGACTGGTCTGAAAAAATGAGCAATAAAATTAAAATCACAAGACATACTCATTACTTTTCAACTGGTCAATAAATGATGTATTTGTACATTTAAATTCACACTATCTTCTCACCTTTAGCCTGAACAGAGCTGGGATGGGCTTCAGGAGACCACCTTGAACCTAAACAGGATACGTGGGTACAGATAATGGATGGATGAATTAATTATTCGCTGTGCAACTGGCTGCCAGACTTCCTCTCAGACAGAACCCAGTCTGTCCAAGTGGGTAACAACACATCTAGTGTCATCTCTCTGAACACCGGTTCCCCCCAGGGATGTGTTCTGAGACCCCTGCTGTTCACCCTGATGACCCACGACTGTCGCCCCAGGTACAGCAGCAACCACATCCTGAAGTACGCGGATGACACAACAGTCGTGGGCCTCATACAGGACAATAACGAACTGGCCTACAGGGAGGAGGTGCAACATCTGGTGGACTGGTGTAAGGTGAACAACCTGGTCCTGAATGTCGATAAAACTAAAGAGATCATTGTGGACTTCAGGAGATCCAGACCCAGCCACACACCACTCCTCATCAACAACACAGCCGTGAAAGTCGTGAGCACAACCAAATACCTGGGGATGCATATCACCGACGACCTCAGCTGGTCACTCCACACCTCCTCCCTGGCGAAGAAGGCGCAGCAGCGCCTGCACTTTCTGCGACGGATGAGGAGAGCTTCCCTACTCCCTCCCATCCTAACCACCTTCTACAGAAGGACCATCGAAAGCCTGCTGACCAGCTGCATCTCCGTCTGGTCTGGGAGCTGCAGGGCCTCAGACTGGAAGTCTCTGCAGAGAGTGGTGAGGACAGCGGAGAAGATCATCGGGACCCCACTCCTGCCCATCAAGGACATAGCAGACAGCCGCTGCTTATCCAGAGCCCATCGGATCCTCTCTGAGCCCACCCACCCCCAACATGGACTGTTCTCACGCCTGCCGTCTGGCAGAAGGTTCCGCAGCATCCGTTGCAGAACAGCCAGACTCAGAAACAGTTATTTCCCCCTGGCCATCAGACTACTCAATGGACAAATAAACCCCCAACCCATGGACAATGGCACATAATTTCCCTTATGTAAATATCTCTGAAATATATTTTTTCTGTGCAATACATTTTTCAATTCAAATTCTGTGCAATATTTTTAATCTCAATTTCTGTGCAATATTTGTATATTTGTATATTCCATAGTCATATTCATATTCATATATATATATTTTTATTGCTGCTACGTAGCTCTGCATTGCACTTGAACCTGCTGTTTACACCGGATTCTGCTGTTTTACATCCTGGTTTTATCTATTTATTCTCTACGCTGCACTCACTACAACCTTTAGGTTTTATAGGTCAGTAGCACTACAGTATTGTATTGTAATTTTTTTAAGCTGTAATACGGAAAGCCAAGCAACGACATTTCATTGACGAAAAACCTCACTGCCGTGTGTTTTTTTGTGCAATGACAATAAAGAAAGTCAAGTCTAAGTCTAAGTCTAAGTCTAATTATTCATTATGCTGAAGTGGTTCAAAACATGGAACGAGTTCCAGATTGGATCAAGGGTGTTAATGAAGAATTTTCCCTTGATTAAGTTTCTGTGATTAGTATGAGTATGAAAGAGAAAACGACCAGTGAAAACTGAGTGCCCCTCCATGAATTGTGACTTGATCTTGAGGGGTTTAAGGGCCTTGGTGATTAGAGGAGGTCAGTTGTTCGGGGCAGTCCTCCATACAACACCTGCCAGTTTTGGAGGAGGGAAAAGTCTAAAATGTGTTTATCAGTGTTTCCCGAGGGCCTGGATGAAGGAATACTCAGCTACATGTTAGGGTGAGGAGCTCAGCTATCGGTGAAGAGCTCAGAGTCCAAACACTGCTGCTCTACATGAACAGGGCCATCTGAGGTGGTTTGGGTGACTGGTCGGGACTAGATACACTATATTGCCAAAGGTATTTGCTCATCCATCCAAATGATCAGAATTAGGTGTTCCAATCACTTCCATGGCCACAGGCATAGGCGGAAATCCCGGGGGGGACACAGGGGACGTGTCCCCCCCTTCCATAAAGTTGTCCCCCCAAAAAAAATCATTGTAAGCACACAAAAACAATTGAATAATAATATAGTTATGTTCAATAAAAGTACAATACAAGCGCTGCAAATTATAAACGTAAAAACCTTTTTTTTTTAATTGTTGAAACATTGTGACCCCCCTATTTCTCAAAGTGGTTTAGTCCACATGGTGTTTCTAACGGACGGGGCTACCGGCAGCTCCGTGTGTCAGCGAGCAAACGATCAAGCTGAGCATTAACATGATCTGCCAGGAGTTTGTTGGATCCTGCAGCACCAGAAGAAGCAGATTTGGTTCTTTTGTTTAGAAAAGCGGTGCTGAAATTCTGTAAGGTGGAAATGTTTAAGTGTGATTGACACTGACAAAACTTTAGTTTGATGCAGATGCAAAATGCAAAATGTTTACATTTACAATATACAGTAACAATTGATCATTTAGATGTAGAAGGGATTTTTAATTGTATTTTATTTTTGCATTTTTAAGTTGCCATATTTAATGGTGTAGTTGTAATATGTTGTTGTATTTTGTTTGTCAAAAAATACAACACTACAATATAATAATACCACCTAATACCATTGTTGATTTTTCAGTTTGAACATTGAAAAACCTGTATACAGGTAAAATATGCACTGATACACAACAATGCTACAACTACTATTATTACTTTTTCTAACATTCAACAGGCTGTGGGCTCAACCCTGCAAGGCAAGTTCCAAAGGAGCAGGAGAGAGAGAGGGAGAGAGCATTTTTTTATGTCCCCCCCAGGAATTACTCTCGGAAAGTTTACTTTTTATTGTCCCCCCCCCCAAATGAAATGGGATTTTCGCCCCACAGGTGTATTGAATTAATCACCTAGATATGCAGACTGTTTCTAGAAACATCTGTGAAAGAATGGGTCTCTCTCAGGAGCTCAGTGAATTCCAGGTGGAACTGTAATAGGATGACACCTGAGAAACAAATCCAGTGGTGAAGTTTACCTCCTAAATATTCCACAGTCAACTGTCAGCTGGATTATCAGGAAGTGGAAGTGTTTGGGAACGACAGCAACTCAGCCATGAAGTGGTAGGACACGTAAACTGATGGAGAGGGGTCAGAGGATGATGAAGAACTTTCTGCCGAGTCAATCACTACAGACCTCCAAACCTCATGTGTCCTTCAGATCAGCTCAACAACAGAGCAGAGAGCTTCATGAATGGGTTTCCATGGTGACGCAGCTGCATCCAAGCCAGACATCACCAAGAACAAAGAGTCAGATGCAGTGGAGCAGAGCCGGCCCAAGCCTCAATGGGGCCCTAAGCAAAATTTGATTGTGGGGCCCACTATTTCTGCCAATAATATTGATTGTTGATCATTCACACATCTACTACAGTATAAACTTATTACGCCTGACATGTCTTTACACATTTAAGGGGGTGGCCTAGGTAATAACATAAATAATACCAATGCAACAATACAAAAAATAATGATGAATGATGTTCAGGGTGCCACATATGGTTTTTAATCTCACATTCAGCTTCAAGAGCTTGATTTTCACAACATAGAAAAACTACAACAAGCAATGTGCAAAAATTTGTAGTGCAAGAACAACAAAATGCAATAACAAATAAAATCCCTTAGATATATAGAAATAATAACAAATTCAATTAAGTACAAAAACGGACAGAATAAAAATGCCAAGCAGATATTTCAATAATCATGTAAATGAACAGGTACCTGAAACCAGGTAACAAAAATGGTTTTAAAAAGAACAAATATAAAGTTGAATAATTTAAAATGTATGCTTAAAATTTAACTATGTGCAAAAACTTTGGTGTTTTCTTCCTCAGTACTTCACCCACTCCTTAAAACCTGTGCTTCCTGGCTTTTCTGGAGGCAAAGTCATTTATGACATCACTGTAAGAAAGACACAGACACAAATACAAAATAGGCCAGATGAAAGATAAATCTCTCTCGTTTTAAACTAGCTAGCTATTAGCCTATGTTATTAACTGCTACACAAATCTCTTTGATTAACATTCCATGACATGCCAACATACCTTTATCTTGGCATTTTTTCTCTTCTTCTTCTTTCTTAGTCTTTCTTTTCTCTGCTCCTGAAGGATATGTCCTTTTTTGTGACATTTTTGCCCCTCAACTACTTGTGCTTTGGACACTCTGCGCATTGCAGGAGGTACACATTAACGGTATAGCGGAGCTTTGACATAGAACGGCAGTAAGAATCACTAGGCCTACATCAGCAGCAACACTACATTTTTTTTTTAAATTTTGTTTTATTTCATTTTTACAATAATATATCTTTGATCATACAGAAAGCATCACTCATACATGCAAAAAATAAAAAATAAAAATATTTTTTTTGTTGATTACTCTTTGGGGCCCCCTACTGGCCGCGGGGCCCTAAGCAGGTGCTTAGTTCGCTTATGCCTTGGGCCGGCTCTGCAGTGGAGTAAAGCAGCCACCACTGGACTCTAGAGCAGTGGAGGAACGTTCTCTGGAGGGAAGAATCACACTTCTCCATCTGGTGATCTGATGGAAGAGTCTGGGTTTGGTGGTTTCCAGGAGAACGGTACTGGTCTGACTGCATTGATCCAAGTGTAAAGTTTGGTGGAGGTTTGTTGAAACATGAAACCAGTGCACAAAGCAAGGTCCATGAAGACATGGATGGAAGAATCTGGTGTGGATGAACTTGACAAGTTGAAGCTGTTCTAGCTTCAAAGGATGGATCCACATCATATTGATTAGGAATGGGATGTCACTAAAGCTCATATGTGAGTCAAGGCAGGTGAGTGAATACTTTTGTTAATACAGTATTTCTTCCAGGGAAGGTGTTTTGGACGTTTCCCGTCAGAACGAAGCCTCTGGACAGACCAAGGACTTGTTGTAGATATATTTGTTGGAAGGGTTGGGAGAGCCTCTGAGTTCTTCTGTGGGGGGTTAGAGGAGGTGTCTTTGGAGATGGAGGTCTGGTGACCTCTGCTCACTCTTTTGCCAGTGTGACGTCTTCCGCATGGATGGAAAATCATGTATGAATATCCCAAAGAAGCCCAGTTAAGTCAGTTGTCCACTGAGAAATCACCAGAGGTGGAAAAAGTACTGAAAAATTGTAATAAGTAAAAGTATCTTTACTTTGCTTAAATCCTACTCAAAGTAAAAGTAAAAGTACTCATCTAAAAATTTACTCGAGTAAAAGTACAAAAGTACTTCATTTAAAATGTAATTTGAGTAAAAGTTACTTTCAGTTATTTAATGCAAAAAAAGGATGAGTCACGAATCAAATCCAGCACAAGTTGTTTTAATCAACTTCGAGGCATATTAAACACATCCACACTTGTAAAAGCTCAGCTGAGCTCAGTAACATGATTCTCTTACTTCCGCAGAACAGGACAACAAGGACAGTCACAAGCTGTAATGTAAAGTGCAAACTATTTTCAGTCATATTGTCCAACCGACAACACTACAACCAGAATCAAAGTATTCAAACATAAAATAAAGTGCCCAATGCCCGCAGGATGCTGCTATTCACAATAAACCAAAATAAAATGCCCACAGGATTCCACAATACTGCCCACAATCTACAACTTTAGACTGGAAAAGCGCTTGTTTAATTTCAGCAGCAGCTGATTTTCGAAGTTTTTTGCTGTAAGTCTTTCTCTCTTTGCTGTGAAGAGCAATCCGGCAGAACTAAAAAGTCTCTCACAGGCGGCTGAGGCTGGAAGGCCTGTGTTGAGTTTCAGAGACAGTTTCTTAATGTTTGGGAAGGAGTTCAGCAGGTCCATGCTCTCAGAAACATAGGCAAGGTACCCCTCCAATTCCCCAGAACCCTCTGACCTGTGGGACTTCATCGTGGAGAAGTAGTCCTCTTCGTCTGACGAATGCTCCTTGAGCGTGCCTTGCTTCACCTCAGCCTCAGCCATCTGGTCAAGGTGATGCCTCACATACAGTAGTCCTGTTTAATGACAGACAGCATAGGGAAATTAAATACTGAGCTATTTGTTCTTAAAGAGTACTATGGACAGCTAAGTCAGATGACATATTGCAGTATGCACGTTGGCACTATTGCACTTTAATACCCCAGCTCCCACTAACAAACACATCTGCACAGTACAGATGGTTAACTGTAATTTCACCTCATGTTATGCTTTTTTAGTATTTCTATGCATGTGGCAAATAAAACTCCTTGTATTCTGTATTAAAATGTTGTTAATATGTATTTGTTGATAAAAAAAACAAATGAACAAGACTAAAATAAATTCCTGATCGCTGTGATATTGAACAATGGAGTCATACCTGCTTCAGTGACTTCAGCTTTGTCAGTCCAGCCCGTCTTAAATTTGGGTAGGAGGATTGCTGCTGAGATAAGCTCTCGGTCCTCCATCATGACCCTGAAGCGCCTCTGGACCCCTTGCTGTAGTGCCGAGATGAGTGGAAGGCACATCTTGACCGACGCTTCCTGCCTTCTCAGTTTGGACTGTAATTCAGAGATCACTGGAAGCAGCCACCCAAGGTGTGTGTTGCTCTCTGACTGAAGAATATTCAAGGCCTTTACCACTGGCCTCATCACACAGCAGAACTCATCCAGAAAGGACATTTCTGCCTGACTCAACCTGCACAAGATAAATAAATGAAAAAACAATAATTAAGTTTTGTTTATTAACATAGAAGGATTTGGACTTTGTAACCATAAACAAGAAAATAACATTTACATCATATAAAATTGTATTATATCATATATTGTGTATTTTATACTCTTGAATCAGCACTGTTTATTCATTATGAATTATGACAAATGTTAAGTTATATATGCTAATTAAATATTTTAAAATGTAAAAACAAAAACTCACATTTTCACTTTCAGTTCTTCGCAGACACGCCTGATGGCATCCTCCCCTTGTTCTTTTATGATGCGAATGATTCTCTCCACAGCCATGTATGTTGAATTCCACCGTGTCTTGTTGGGTCGAATGAGCTGAAGACCACATTTGTCTTCCACAGCTTCTGCTGCAGTGTGCGAGCGACCAGACTTATTCCACAGAGCTTGGCATTTGCCAAAGGCAGCACGTGAAAGCCTCTTGTAGGTGTCGTTGTTCTTTTCAGCAAGGTCAGCATCTGTCATGGCAACTAAGTTCAGTAGGTGACATGCACATCTCTGGTGTTTGGGGAGCTGGTACTCCAGGCCGTTGTCTTGCTCTAGGATGCTGAATGTGTCTTGGAACTCAACATCATCATCCGATTCTGAACCTTCTTGGTCTGTATCTGATCCGGCATCTTCATCCTCCGATTGGCTCTGCTCACCAAAAACAGAGAAGGCCTTCACAAAATTTGAGCCACTATCTGTGGTGGTTCTAACCACTTTACCTCTTATTTTGTATTGGCAGTGGATATCATCTAGGACACCTGCAAGCACATCAAAGGTGTGTGACCCTTTTAACCTCTTGCATGCCAACACAACAGATCTTCTCTCGAAAGTCTCCCCATCAATCCAATGGCACGTGACACCTATGTAGCTTTTTTGGTGTGCAGACCAACAATCTGTGGTAGTAGCGACATGATTGATGTTACAAAGGTGTGATATCAACTTTGTCTTCATTTCAGCAGCAGTTTCTGCGATTCTTCTCTTAACTGTGGGCCTGGAGAGCATTTTGTATTGAGGATTGAGAGCAGCAGCAAACTCTCTGAATGCTGGCTGTTCCACCAAAGAGAAGGGCTGGTGACCTTCGCAGATAAGCCTGATGAGGAACCGGTCAACTGTCCCTTGAGACACACGGATGGCACCACCCACCGCAAGTTTGGCCTGGTTGTCTGGGAGCTTGCTCTGCTTACTTTTGCCTCCTTGTTCCTGTGGTGACTTCCGTGAACATGCACTAAAAGCAGCAAACTTTGATGGATGCTTTCTCTGTGAATACACACAATACAAGAGGGTACAGAGTAGTTATGTATTCGTAGGCACACTCATATTTAGAAAACACTATTTAAGAGTGACTCCAACAGCGCACCCCCCTGCCCCTAACCTTGACTGATGAAGGCCTACGTATAGGTAACAGATTCATTAATGAAGCAGTAGAATTTAGAAGACATGATTCCATAAAGCCTTGCCTCAATGTTTAAAGTTAAACGGAAATCTAAATACATTACCATAATCATGTATTATTATATAACATTTATGTAACATATTTTAACACCAGCCAAAGCAGAGTGAGACTGCTCAAGACACTCTTGAAATGCTGTTCAACTAATCACATAAATACATAAATAATAATTTTAATAATACCAACTGTTTGCACTAAAAACCTAAGGACAACTCTCTGGTGTAGCCATATTAAGGCTCTTTCTCTCTCCTATCTGAGACACGCCTCTTTTTCCGGTCAGTTGCCATGACAACGTGACACTCACTGATCAACTGTTTGGACCTGAGCGAAAACAAACGCGAGCCTTACGAGCTGAAAAATCAAACGATGGATCATTTTCACGTGTGGTGAAAGCATCTTAGCTCACAGAAGCTCTGAGCTCTGTGCTAACAGCTACCAGTCATGCTACAGCGGCTGGCTGAGCCTGGTGAAGCCGCGGCTCGGTTCTCGTTAACGGCACCGCGGTCGGCTCGTGCTGACCTCTCGGTCAGCTGGTGGAGCAGCGGTTTCATGAGCATGACGTCTGTGACATGTCCCGTTATGCGCGACTATGCTCAACAAAGTTGTGACATTGCCAGCTGATGAAAAAGACATCTCGTCGTGTGTTGATGGAGCGCGAAAAATTAATTTAATAAAATTAATAAACAGATTAATAATTAATAAAACAGCCCACCCGGCCCCGTCAAATCTCACGCCTACGTTTCTGGGAAAGTTGGCAGCACTGTGTTATATGGGATTTTTAAACCAAACAACAAATAAACCGTTTGGGATGTAAGAGACAAAAACACATGCGCTCACTTACCACCACATGCTTTCGTAAATTAGATGTTGATGTCCTGAATGCTGAAAGCTCCGTTCTGCCGGGCAGGTACATTTTACACTGCATTATAATGTTGTTGCCTTTTGTGCGTTTGAACGCGAATAAGTCTTCCAAGTTTGGCCAAGGGTTTTTGTGGCTTTCCGCTCCAGAATTTGTATTTTCGTCGGGCCCTTCCTCCGCCATGATCTCCATATCCTGGTCAGCAACAGCCATCTTCCAACGCGTAGAACCAACAGGGTGCGCAGAAGGCAAGGCCACGCACTTTCACTTCCGGGACACAGGGGTTTTCTGCCCGTATTTAATTTTTTCACTATAAATTTTGTACTCAGTAACGTGAGGGGGTTCAAATGTAGCGAAGTAAAATACTTGGGTCAAAATGTACTCGAGTAAAAGTAAAAATTACATATTTCAAAAACTACTTAGAAAATTACAAATTACTCATAAAAAGTACTCAATTACAGTAACGTGAGTAAATGTAATTCGTTACTTTCCACCCCTGGAAATCACATCATCCTAAACAGTCCATATTGGACTGGGTTTCTTCCCATGATGCCGATTATGACGATCAGAACAACCTGCCTGCTTTACACTCCAAAAAACTTATGGTGCTTGATGTAAAGCTGTTAAAACTCATTTCTTGGAGAAATGCCACAGCTGTAGCAAATCAGAAGAGAAAATGTAGAAAGACAAAGCAATAACAGAGGAAAACTGAGCTCCGAATGGATAATGACATTTACAAACAGAAACTCAGTGGATACCCTGGATCATTGTCAGGGATGTGGCTCAGCTCAAACCCAGATGCCTGAGGCTACATAGTGAATACTGCTAATTATGAAAATGAGAGAACCACCTTGACATATGTAATCTGGAATTAAGTTGTCAATCTGATATATTAAAAACATCAAAAATTAACAATGTTATGTGGAAAGAAGCTCATAAATGCTTTTATTTAATGTAGAGTAGATTACTGAATACACTCCTGAATGGCCTCAGCAACCCACTTAAAAGAAAACTGACAAACGCCTGAAGACGGACCATGTCACTCCAATACTTAGATCTTCCCTCTGGCTTCCAGTTAAACACAGAATTCAGTTTAAAGCTTTTTTTATTGTCCCTAAGTCTGGCCAGGGTCCAAATCATGTCAGAGACATGTTTACTGAGTATAGACCTTTAAAGCGTCTTAGATCTGCAGCGGCTGGTCAGCTGGTGGTTCCAAGAACTCAAACCAAACAAGGTGAAACTGCTTTCTGTTGTTATGGTGCCTTCTGCTGGAAACAAACTCCCAATGAAGCTTTTTTTAATTGTGTATATCAGGGGTAGCCAATCCTGGTCCTGGAGAGCCCCTATCCAGCATGTTTTAGAGTTTTTCCAGCGTCAACACACCTGATTCTAATTAATGGTCGTTATCAGGTTGTCATCAAAATCTGCACAAGTTCATTGGTGAAAAAGCCACTTGTATCTACAGCAGGGAAACATCTAAAACCTGCTGGATAGGGGCTCTTGAGGACCAGAGGGGTATACTACGAAGCGAGATTAGAGGGTTAGCGAGGTATGTTGAGTCTAAAGCCAGGATTTCCAGTACCACGAAGGTGGCTCTCTTTTAACCTGGCTAGATCACCATGGTAATTTACTCTGCAAGCTTAACCTGGTCCGGAGCAGGTTATGTGCAGAGTTGAGGCTCAAATCGGCTCTAAAAAGCACCGCCCCTTCACTTTCACCCAATCCTGTTGACTTTAGCGCCAGGATTGTGCAATGGAGGGAGAGTATTCAGAGACTGGTTCGCTGGCTTCCCATGACCATATTCAGAATCAGAATCAGAATCAGAATCGGTTTTATTGGCCAAGTTTGTGCACACAAACAAGGAATTTGACTCCGGTTACTAAGCTCTCTGTACAATTTGAATAAAATTAAATAAAATATAACAATTACTGGCACAATATATACAACAATATACAACAATATATACAACCTGACAACCTAACATGTCATTGTGCAATTTTGTGGTTCATCTGACACTCTGTGACTGTTAAGAGTTCATCAGAGCGAGGTCCTTCTCTATGACGCTAGAGATTTCCAGCTGAGGGAATACGTTACATTTGTAATCTGCTAGAGCCATATATTGGCAGCGCCACCAAACGCAGCCGTGCACTCACAGTAGCGCAAACGGTGTGCGTTTCTTTGCGTTTCTTTGCCACGGGAACCTACATGCATTCAGTTGGTGATGCAGAAAATCTGAGCCAGAATACTGTATGCCGCTATTCACAAGGTTGTACTTGCTCTTACTAAACTGCTGAATATGTTTGTAGTATTCCCTAGCCATCTGCCCACGCTTCAAATAAAAGAAGTGTTTTACAAAATTGCAGGTAACATAAATTAATAGTCCATTATATTGATAATCAGTGTGACGTGGAATTTCATTTGAAATGTTTTAATATAATTCATTCATAAGATTTCCTGGGGTGATAGGGTACCTATTAAAGTGGCCGGTGAGTGTATTTTGGTATCACAGATAATATTAAATTTTAAATTAATTTCACATAGATTTAGCAAAAAACCAAAGTGATTTTCATTTATCAGTCATAATGGGACAGTCAGACCTACATAATGTTTAAATCTGCTGCATTAAGTTTAAAGTTTAAGCGCTCTAAAAGAGGGAGGGAGATTAATTAAGGTGCATTAAGTGGTGAAATAAATATAACTTACGAATTAACACGATCTGCAATTTTTTGCCAGCACTCCTCTCTTATTCGCACCTACAGTGTTGCTTTTGGCCGTAAAGATTTCTTTGAAATCCTCATAGCCCTGCATTATTAAAACCTGCTCCTTCTGACTGAAATATACGGACCGTGATCTATCCACTTTATCCGGAATAGGCGTCAAATGACGCTTAACGCCCCCTTTTATGTGAACGCGCACAGAGCAGAAAGCAGAAAGCCGCGGTTAACAAAGATAGTTCATTACCACCGTTGTAGTACCGGTTATCTCTGATGGCGAGTTTCAGGTTTGTTAAGCCAGCTCACCCAAAGAAACCCTGGCTATGTCGAACTTGCTTCGTAGTACACCCCTCAGGATTGGCCACCCCTGGTGTATATTTTTAATGTTTTTCCTTGTGCAGAGGGGTGTACTACAAAGCGAGATTAGAGGGTTAGCGAGGTATGTTGAGGCTAAAGCCAGGATTTCCAGTACCACGAAGGTGGCTCTCTTTTAACCTGGCTAGATCACCATGGTAATTTACTCTGCAAGCTTAACCTGGTCCGGAGCAGGTTATGTGCAGAGTTTAGGCTCAAATCGGCTATAAACAAACGCCACCCTTTCACTTTCACCCAATCCCGTTGACCTGAGTGCCAGGATTGTGTAATGGAGGGAGAGTATTCAGAGACCGGACTGATCCGCTGGCTTCCCATGACCATATTCTCTATGAACGCTAGAGATTTCCAGCTGAGGGAATACATTACATTTGTAATCTGCTAGAGCCATATATTGGCAGCGCCACCAAATGCAGACGTACGCTCACAGTCGCGCAAACCGTGTGCGTTTCTTTGCGTTTCTTTGCGACGGGAACCTACATGCATTCAGTTGGTGATGCAGAAAATCTGAGCAAGAATACTGGAATAAAGGTTGTACTTGCTCTAACTAAACTGCTGAATATGTTTGTAGTATTCCCCTGGCCATCTGCCCACGCTTCAAATAAAAGAAGCGTTTTACAAAATCGCAGGTAACACAAATTTATAGTCCATTATATTGATAATCAGTGTGATGTGGAATTTCATTTGAAATGTTTTAATATAATTCATTCATAAGATTTCCCAGGGTGATAGGGTACCTATTAAAGTGGCCGCTGAGTGTATATTGGTATCACAGATAATATTAAATCTTAATTTAATTTCACATAG